>JAHWFO010059599.1:174574-229569 GCA_023313115.1 Rhysida immarginata
GGCTTGTGAACAATGCATATATGCATAGAAAAACATAAGAATACATGAAGTGTAGCATTTTATTTTATTCAATACAAATACAGTATAGCATACATATAGTATTAAAGTTGGTTAATGACTGTCTGCTTTCTTTCCATAACTTGCCTCCCCAAAAAGTCCTCCATATCTGACAATGTTAAGTGAAATGATTCTGGTGCACTGATATGCTGTGCAAAATAGTTACATAAACTTTTTACAGCCTCCATTGAAAACTGTTTCCTTTTTTCTGCCATTACGATTTGTAATCTTTCTGTGAATTGTTGAAATGATGCTCTGACTTTTCCCAGTTACATAAAATTCCCTTACCTTTCCCAGTCGCTAGTAACCCTGTTATATGCACATTTACTTAAAGCTAAAATTAAAATAAACAAACACGTGATGGTATGATCTTACTGTATTGAAAATGGGCAATCGTCGGTCAAGTGAAGCTTTCCAATCTAATTGCCTCACAAATTGGGTCCCGAGTGAGTAGCATGCGACAATAGACAATCGAACAGGGAAGTGTACATTTGTTCAGGTGGGACATAAGCAGTGCTTACATGATTCTTACTTTCCGGAATAAATTCCACATGAAATACACTGAAATAGGCAACAAGCCTGACTAAACCAAAGAGGTCTTCCACATTGTGAAAAAACAGAAAATAAGATTGACGATTGTCAGGAGAGTGGGAGAGGGGGGGAAGGGGAGGATGGTATTACATCTTCCAATACTCCGAGAAGGAAATGTTGCCAATGTCTTCGAAGTTTGACATCAAGAATATGCTTCGGTTTTCTATACTTTGTATGCCACTTCATTTCCATCCGGTTTTTCAATATCCCAGCCACCAGGTCATTGGTGGGCCAGGTGACCGAGAGGGCTAGGGCATAGGCTTTCTAGTTCTCGAGTCTGCCTAGTCGTGGGTTCGAATCCCGCCGTGGGCATGGTTGTTTGTGTTTGCTCCAGGCTGCATACAGATATAACTTTGTAAAAAGAGACAAATGACCTTAGTAGTCGACACCAAAATTCTAATCAACCAACCAACCAACCAACCAAACACCAGGTCATTGTCATGGCTCTTCATTGTCTGCACCATGTTCATTAGGAGTAGCATGCAGAGATTTCCGGGTTTATATATGCTACACTGACCAACCAATGAAATGTAAACTCTGCGTAATTAGCCCATTGGCCCAGTTGCAACTTTCGCATCAGCTGTATTGACCAATCAGAGCAAGACATTCAAACGATGTACATTGTAATGAAGTGATAACTTAACCAAGGGAACGTAAAATTTGTCCGTTAATGCGAGGTGTACGTTAAAGTGAGGTACGTTATTCTGAAACTTTTTAGCATTAAAATACCTACAATTCGGCCGGGGATTTTAAATTTATAGGTTATTCTGAAATGTATGTTAATGTGAGATACTTTGTAACGGGATTTTACTGTAGTAGAATACTTAGGGTAAATTTAATTTTACATTAAAAATACTGTATTGTGACATGTAGTGTGGCCAATCCATTATTAGGAGCTTTAGCATGAAAGCTACTTACAAGAACCTGCCCTTGGTCTGTACGTTTATCCGGCCATCCGTCCGCCGTTTGCACGATAACTTGAAAACTGATTAACTTTTTCAAATTCTGTTTTCAGAAATATGGACCATCAAAGTCTTAGCTCGGCCGTATCAACTTTTCAGAATTTTTCATGGACCCCTTCAAGTCGAATTCACGTGCTAAAACAGTGAGTGTAAAGAATACCAAGATAATGGCATGTCATATAATAATCGCTTTGTCGACGCATTATTGCTCATAATCTATATTTTTAAGTAGGGAAGAATGGAGCTACTTATTGGCTTTATAATATCAGTCCATCCCCTTCATAATTTCTACATTTTTTGAGGTAAAAGGTTGAAATTCGGAATGTAGCTTCTTATGGGCATGTCCATCTGCACTATTTAGTTTGGTTTTGATTGGTATACTGGGGTCGAAATTACGGGGATGGGATTGAGAGAGGACAACGTATCTATGTGCTATTTAGATACTTAAAGGCGTGAAATTCAGTATCCAGATTCCTCTAGGCAAGATCTACATTATTATAAAGTTTAGGCCCAGTTGTTTTATTAGGGTTGGATTTGCGGAGGTGGCAATCACTTGGTCTTTAGAACCTTGGCAACATATGGCATGTGAGCATGTGATTATATCATATGTTCGGAAATGATGAGAAAGGAAAGAAAATAGAGCTTTTTTTTTACATTTTTTACATAGTACTATCGAGAAAATTAATTTTTTGGTTTAAACCCTTGGGGAGAGGTAAAAAGTGCAGATAAAGGGGTAAAAATAGATGACTGCAGGATCTGCTACTTGCCATACCCTACTCCGGGGGGTAATTTCTTTTTAATAAATATATAAATGTATTTCTTGGAATGTTTACAAGATTTTATTTCAATTGTTTTTATATTTGCAATGTAAGACCATATCATTGAAGAAGTTAGTCGGGATAAAATGCAACTACTTCAGATCGTGGCAATTTTGAAGTTGCCAACTTTTTGAAAAGCTATTTTTTTACGATTTGAAAAATGCATAACCTGGATCTTTACAATTAAAAATTTAAAAATCCAATTCATTATAGCATGTTTCTTCAAAATGTTTCTTAATACAGTACAGATGGTGGTTTATTAAAAAATAATAAAAGGTCATTTCATTTTGAAATAGACAAGAATACGGTTACAGTCAAAGGCCGGATTTTTCTATAGGCTAACTAGGCTTCTTTCCTAGGGCCTCAAGATCAAGAGGGGCCTACATTCAAATTGTTAGCATTAAAAATGGGAGGTGAAAGGGCCTCATAAGTGGAATAGCCTAGGGGCCTCTTTTCATCTAAATCCGGCCCTGGTTACAGTAGTTTACATGAATTTTTATTGTATGCTCATTTTTCTAAATTATTACAGTACATATTGTATATTCATGCCTTAAGTACTGTAATAATTATTCATTTGAACTTTAAAAAACGTTCTTGGACAATTTCTTTGAATTCTCTTGTTTTTGAGAATTCACTTTTGCATTAGCTTTTGGAGAGGAAAAAATGAGAATAAAAAATGGAATTAATGTGCTATATTGTATATACTATATAATGTACTGTAATATGCAAGTATATTAAGTTGTGATATCTTGATAAATAATATCAAGGTTTCTATCTTACACTAAGGGTCAATAAGAGGCAAGCGTGAAGTAACAATAAAGAAATTTAATGTGACAGTTGTAAATTAAAGAATACAAAGGATACTTAGAATAGCAATAACATGACTAAGTCAACATAACATAAATACTGAACCCATCAAGGAAAATTTCTTGTGCATAAATAAAATGGGAGGAGCATTACTGGCTTTACAATCAGGCAAACTAAACACACAAAAGAAGTGAAATCAATGTTCAAATAATAATGTCATTAGAGTCCCCATGGCGGTCAGAAGTCTTAGATACGGATCAGACCAGACAAGTTCATGTAGCACGAATCGGCAGTGGGTAATGCAAGGGTAAAAACGGGTACTTACGGTTAGAGGATCTGGTAGACTCGGCTATGACGGCTGTCGGACATCGTTCCTGGAGGAATGCTAACTGAATTCGAACCAGAATGCATTTCTCTCCACAGCACCCACTATATATACACCTCCTGCATTACCCAGCAGTCCCCTCGTGTCATCTCGCTCCTGATTGGCTGCGTTCTGGTTCGCTCCACTCGCCTGGTGGCTGTTGCCGGAAACTCCCACAACTCTACTGCAGCTCCACGTGGACGTGTGGGGTCTCAGAGCCGCATGCAGGGGCGCCGACATTAGGACCACATGGAAGAGGGCAGACAAACAAGTCGCAATTATTTGCGATTGACGAATGTCACAAAGTATTATACGCTAATTTCGTTTGAAATTCATCAGATCGAAGTTTGAAATCGCACATCCTCCCCCCGAAAGTAATATTTGAATATTTTCTCACCAAAAGCTAATACAAAAATTAAAAAAAACCTTCTAATAAAAAGTGAATTAGCATATTGAACTGTACATTGTATATACTGTTTAATTAACCTCTTCACGACCAGTGACGAACATGCGTTCGTCAAGCTAGACTCTCTGTTCAATACCATGACGAACATGCGTTTGTCATTTTCATCTATTAATTCTATTAACCAAATGAAAACATGGTTTTTCAGGAATGAAAGAATAAAATCATTTGGAGCAGTTTATTCATTTATGGGTCCATTTTCCTGTTGATAGATGGAACCATTGCGTTTAATTTTTGATTGATTATTTCAACACTATTGTACATCGTATTTGCACCGTTTTTACATTGTTTTTGATCATTTTTTAAAAAATGGACGAGTATTATTATGTTGATGCAAGTAGTTATGCCAAAGATCATAATATGGATATAAATACTGATTTTGAAACAGAAATATTCTTACAAAATTGTACATGACGATTGCACGTTGAAAATAAAATTTTTTATCCGACTATAAACAACACATACCACTCACTACAAACAGAAAGCAAGTCAGATTTTAATATTCCCATAAAACAATTTTACACAAAACCCTACGTCTTAGGTGCAGCGGCAGAAACAAACACTGTAACTGAAACATTCATAACACTATATTCACATAAACATACATTACTGCTCTATTACTCATCAAAAGGGGCCCTTCTGACTATCATTAGAGTCACATTAAACTCTGCACAGTCCCTACCAGAAAATTCATAACTCTACTTGCCCCGTTGAGGTATGCGGACCAAAACATGAACACTCATGGACTCTCGGCAAGCTTCACACACTCTGTGGACTGATGCATGGGCCACAGCCTAGAACTGTACAACGCTTCCTGAGTGACGGGGCAAGAAACCAGCAATTAAGACAGCCCTCCCCAGAAGCTCGGGCCTGAAAATATTCCTTTAAACGCTCGACGTAAACCAGCGTCACGTGATCCTTTTATCATGCCCGGAAGAGGATCACAGGAACCCCTGTGGATCCGGCTCCAGGTGAGAATGGCCCAACCACAGGCCCTTCCACCTCGTAAGGCACGGTAGTCAAACCAGACAATACGACACGATTGTGCCGCAGCCGTGACTTTCCAGGGTGCACAGCCCAGCTGCTCACGTTAACAACAGTCAGTTTCCCATCTTATTTACAGCACTGCATACCCCAAACCTATATCATCAGAAATCATGGACAATATTCATGAAACTTAAATACTAACAAATCCGCAGCTTAAACTTCTAACATATTCTACAGAAACCATAGACAATACTCAAAAAAATAGACCTACAGTAACACAATACGTAAATAGACTGTTCATCACTGTTCACGCAATAATAAGGCTTTCACAGTACGCACAGGGCAGTTATGCTTGTGGGCCAGGCATTCATTGTTAGTGCCCTGCGATGGATCATTTTCCGATCTACGATCGATCTTTTTTCATGTCGATCAATCTAAAGACCGATCTTTTTACTGAGCGATAGATCGAAAAAAAGATCGATCTTTCCCCTAGCTCTAGCTCAGCCAATCAGATGGATTTTTAAAGTAGAAGTTAGCGGAGACAATAAATTTTTGGGGTATTATAAAAGCAAAAATCATTTGTTGTGTTACTGACTATGCAGCTAATGCAAAAAAAAATCAGTTGAATTATTTTTGGGACGAGGAAAGCAGTTAGGATGTTTTGCTCATTCACTGAACTTATTAGCTAAAGATGTAATGACTGATTTTTCTCAATTTGCCAGCATTGTTCAGAAAGTTAAAGATATCATAGCTTTTTTTCACAGAAGCAATTCAGCTTCCAATGCACTTTTAGAAGAAATTCGGGGTCCCATCCATTAGCAAAATAATTCCTCTTGTCAGATTGCCTGTCCTCCCTAAGTCCCTCAACTGAGGTAGGCAAGCAGTTAAGGTTAAGTACCCTGAAGCATACACAAGCTAGGTTCAAGAATGTGGAAAGCAATTTACTTTATAGTGTATCAACATTGCTTGATCCATGTTTTAAGAAGCATGACTTCGGAAGCCGTAGCTGTTGTGCTGCTGCTATATCTCAAGTTAATTCACTGTTGAATAAGTTGCCTTCCTCAGAATTTGAAAGTATGAAAGTTGCCTTCCTGTATGAAATTGCAATTCAATTCTTATTGATTCCAGCTACTTCAGTTCCTAGTAAGAGGCTCTTCCAGCTACTTCGGTTCCTAGTGAGGTAATATTTTGACAAAAAAAAGGGCTAGCATTAAACCAAAATATTTAAATCAGTGTTTGATTCTAAGCTGTTTATCTATCGATGAATTGACAAAATTGTATCTTTGGTGTTGTATTTGAATAAAACTTTATTTTTGTACTTGAATTATAAAGCACAATTTTTTTTATTTAAAGAACGATCTAAGATCGATTGCTAGGCTGGAACCAACGATTGTTTGAAAAGATCGATCCCAAAGATCGATCCTCGATCTTTAAGGGATCGCAGGGCACTATTCGTTGTAAATGGGGGGTTTTCGGACGAACATCCCATGATGAACGATGTTTAATGTTGAGGCAGCCTCCTCCTCACAGAGAAATTAGGCAATTAGAAAAGAAAGGTCACTCACCAATTGTGCCGTCATCTAATAATGGCTGGACATGGGCTTTCCTGCCCAACATTCTACCTTACGTTCGTGGATTCCCCACTCGGTCGCTGCTACCAGGGCACAAGAATCTCAGTCGCTTCTCTTAAATTCCGGTGTTACAAAAAACTAAAAACACTTTTCGCAAGAGCCAAAATGCTCCAAAAACTGATTAGAACACAAACTGGTGCAGTTCTGCACGACGTACATAACATAATCTTCGATAACAACAGCTCCAAAGCTGAAGATAGGCATGGCTGCCGCCATTCGAATGCTAAAAATCACAGGACTCTTGTTGCATGTCTTCATCCGTCAGAAAGCTTTTTCCAAAAAAAAAAAAAAAAAAAACTCACAAGAAGAACTAAATCACGATCTCTTATTCCACTAAGTCATAACAACAATTTACTCAGAAGCTGTCACCATCTTCTCAGAAAAACTCCGAGAAAACAACGACAGCCCCAACAATGCGTGAACGCTGATGCTTTCTACAAAAGCGCCAAGAAGCATGCAACTTAACTTTAACTAAATATTTTAAAGCAAAAAAAAAAAGAAACAATACAAAAAAAAACAACTTTATATAAGTAACACCCTAGAGAAAAAACTGTGCACTGCCCGTGAGACCAGCCAAATAAAAAAAAACAAAACAACATCAAGAAAGCACAACACAACTTTCAAATAAACCCGTGAAAACAAACGAACACGCATTTACATACCAAACAATACCTTTCACAGCAAACTAAATCACCTAAAGAACAAGACACGCCCACAAAAACCCTCCAAACGGCAGTTAAAAAAAAAACTTGCTCCAACAAGATTCACTTAAAAAAAAACCCACTTCAGAAACACTTGCACCTAACTAAACTCGCAACCAATGCTTCACACCAAACAATTGCACCGCAAAACAATAAACTAACTCCACAAACGCTAAATAAAAACATTCACTCCGAAAAATAAACCATGCATACAACAACAAAATGCACTACACAAACAAACACTCCCAATTCCATTAACGAAAAAAAAAACAAAAAAAAAAACTCGGAATGCTGCCTCCTGCCGGGCGTAACGGACCCACTGACATGGAATGTCACAATTTAATTATTTAATTATTTAAATGAAACAACAACAGGGAAAGCCCCTTCGGAATTATCCAGAAGGAGATGTCCTGTGTTACCCCCCAACAGGCCGAGGCCCAAAATAGGGTTAATGAAAAAAAAAAAAACATATAAATAGGAAATAATGGAAGAAAAAAAAATAAAATAAAAAAAAATTATATAAAAGAAAAAAATAATAATAAGAAAATATAATAATAATAATAATAATAATAATAATAATAATAAAACCCACACTTATACAAAACCCTACAGAAAGCCACAATTCTAAACACCTGTCACATAGTAAGGAAATTCCTACACCCAAACATCAATACTCCACGAGTGCATAACTTTCCCTCCCTCGCATTTGAGTCCCTTGGGCTTTGGCCCTCTTTTGGGTCCGCCTCTGGGATTAGCTTCCAGACTTGATCCGAGTGTGGCTTCCCTAAACAATGATAATAATAATAATAATGTAACAATGTAAAATAATAATAATAATGTATGTGGTGGGGTACGGCCAAAGGCCCCAATGCCCAAAAGCTCCAATGTACAAAAGCCCCAACGTACAAAAGTTGTGATTTCAAGCTAACTTCGATCTTCATTCTTCCGCTACTTAATAATATAGATTATGAGCACTTGAGCAATTGTGCATCGACAACGCGATTTCACGTGTGCACGCCGATGCTTAAATGATGAACAGAAAGTAACAGTGTATTCCTTTTTGACAAATTGATTGTTATATGATATGCCATTATCTTGGTATTCTTTACACTCACTGAATTCGACTTGAAGGGGTCCACGAAAAATTCTGAAAAGTTGACACGGCCGAGCTAAGACATTGATGGTCATATTTCTGAAAACAGAATTTGAAAAGGTAATCTGTTTTCAAATTATCGTGCAAACGGCGGACTGACGGCTGGATAAACGTACAGACCAAGCTTCTATCTTATAAGTAGTTTTTATGCTTAAGCTCCTAATAATGGATTAGCCACACTACATGTCACAATGCAGTATTTCTAATGTAAAATAAATTTATTTCTCAATGCAATACACAATGTGTTGTTCATTGCTTTAAGATGTGATGAAAATAGGAAAGAAAATTCCACAGCCTGGATTTCTTTCCCATTTCATCAATAACTTAAACATATGTGGTTTGGCATGTAAAAATCCTCATAAACCATGTTCTATTTACTATGCTGTGAAACTTTGTTTAAAGCTTAATGTTAAAACTTTTAAATCCTTTCTATTATTTACGTGAAGATATTTACTTTCCTTTATAATGTTTTTGCCAACAATTCTTTACTACATAATTGTATATATGATCCGAAAAACTTTGTGAAATAAGTGGAACCTTTGTATTTATAAAATGCAGTATTTTTAATGTTAAAAATAATTTTATTTCTGGATGCAATATAAAATGTGTTGTTCAGTTGAAATAAATATTACAATACCTTTGATCCCTAAATATCCTTAATTTATATTTACTTTATGAAGTTGTATTTTTACACTTCTTTGTAATTAACGTATACTGTTTCTATAAAAATCATAAATCATTAAGATATCTTTACTTATCATGGCTGGCTTTTTGATTAGCCTTATTTTGATTGACTCATATTTCCTGGCTTCTATTGACAACCAATCACAGCCCTTCTGGCCCTCATACTTCAATATACCGGGTGATCCAAAAATGTGTTACATTTTTTCATGGAACTAATAATTGTTTTGCCGTGACGAATTCTTTAGCAAAACAATTGTTTGCGCGTGCCTCGTGATTCTCATGAAAGCATTGAATTGCTGGAAAGCAAACGCTGAAAATATCGTTAACAGTGTAAAAAAATGTAACACACTTTTGGATCACCCGGTATAAAGAGGTGTTTGCTTGGAGGATAACAGTTCATTCATTTGAATCATTCTATTGAAACAGTTTCAAGATTGCCATATTACACTTCTAGTTCAACTTGTTCTTGCTTTCCATCTTGCACACCATTCATGTAAAAAATATTTTGGAAACTCCGCACCCCCCTCCCACGGATGTGAAAAAGTGTATAACCCGCGGGGTATATTCACGAAAATACGGTAAGTCTTAAATCTAGCTCATTTCGATACCCATCAGAAGCTGATAATTCATTAATTAAAACCTTGGCTAATGTCAAGAGAACTTGGATCCAGGCATGGAATAGACCATACAACTGTTTGTGAACATTTAAAGTAAATTAGATAAAGCTGGAAAAATGGGTATCTTATGAATTGAGCAAAAACAAGAAAGTACAGTATTTGTCCATTTGCTTCTCACTTATTTTGTAGAATTATGTGTGATAAGAAGTGGATCCTATATGACAATTCCCAATGTTAAGACAATGATGCTCCACTAAACAAAACAGCCAATCGTGACCTCCATCCCAAGAGGGTTATGCTAACAGTTTGGCTGTCATTAGCTGGATTGATCCACCACAAATTTCTTAAACCAGATCAAACTATTACAGCTAAGGTGTACTGACATTAACTCGATGCTTTTCACCAGAAACTTTCAAAAACCCTTCACTTGTAAGCAAGAACAGGCCTCTTCTCCTTCATGACAACCTTCACCCTCATATAGCAAAATTAACTAAACAAAAATTAGAGGATTTAGGATATGAAACTTTAATTAAATTTGAGAGATTTAATACTTCAACAGATAAACAAGCAAAGCATTTATTAATTTTAAATCATTGAGAAAGTCAATTTAATAATTTTGAAACTTAAACCGAAATCTTTTTTTTTTTTAGCAATTTATTTTTGAACATGAATAATTTATATGTTTGAACATCGATTATTTAGTCATAGTCGATACTCATCGTTAAAAAAAAATTGCACCCTGAAGGAATCATCAGTTCTGGGTGCAACTTTTTTTTTTTGATGATTGTATATTATTTACTTCAGTGTATGATTGTTATTGTATGAAACTTTGCCACATCTGCCATACATATCAGACCTTTCCCCAGCAAACTGTCGTGTTTTCCTGGCCTTGGGCAATTTTCTTCTCAAAACATGTTTTCAAATTCAGAACATGTTGATTTTGCCTTCAATGAGTTCATCTCGTCATGGAAGCAAAATTCTTTAAATCAGAAATTGAAAACCTTCCTGGATAATGGAAGAAAGTTATTTCTGCCGATAGATCATATTTTGATGAATAAAAAAGTATTTGTGTGTCATTATTGCTGTTCTAAACTCAAAAATGCTAAACCGATAATATCAGTACTTTCGCATCAGAGAAAGTAAAACTAATAATATGAACTACAGGAAAGTCAAGTAAGTCATGTCTTTTGTCAAACCAATAGTCTTTAACTTGCAAGGTTATCCCTGTAAAATAACAGATGTCTGCTTAGAGATTCCATAAACACTAAAACACTGTAGCTCTTATATAAAGTACTATTAACAAATGATATAGGGGGGAGGCCGTGGCCTGGTGGGCTTTCACTGAAAGCACAACTTCAGTGAAGTTAAGTAACATCAGGCACAGCTAGTCACTAGATGGGCACCTCATCAGTGACTCACGATTTTCACCCCCCCCCTCCCCCGGCTGCTGTGACCATCATACAGCAGTCGTTAATCCAGGCCCATCCAGAGACCCAACTCGTCGGCCTCAAGCCATACAGGCTCTGGATGGACGTATTGGATTACAGTGAATATTATATTATTAAAAAAAGATATAATGGAAAAGATTTGCATTAACTCTTAATTTAAAAGTACCTTACAATTACCAAACTATATTTCTTGGAAAGCTCATGTACTTAATCTAAATTATTACAGTGGGTGATCGGTTAACGAACAGTTTGAATTGTGAACAAATAGGATAATGAAAAAATTTTTATGTTCAAGTAACAAACGCATGTTTGGATAATGAACACCTCACAGAATCAACACTAGAAGAAGCAATGCTGTGTGTAAGACTTGCATTACAGTATTTTTTGTCACTCTGTGAATGGTTTCTGGAACAAGACTTAGACAGTTGAATGAGACTTAGAATGAGAGACTTGGAATGAGACCTAGAACAAGAGAAAATTTCACTCCGACTGGATATGCTAATGATCAGCCTCAATGGATTGGTGGTTGCGTGATCGCCTCTGATGCCCGAGGACGTGGGTTCGACCCCGGCCGACGAGGATTTTTTCAGGAGGAAAGTCCTGTACATGTATATATAATCAGAATCATTAGATAACTCATAATGTCCCGAATGTTAAGTTTCATGTCCAATGTACACACAAATGCGATACTGGCACTGCCTTTTGGGTGCTCACTGAATTGCTGTCAGTTGTAGAGCAAAGCAATCAACATTGGACAGATTCTCTATGCCCCATGGACGAAAAAAACAAAAAAAAACATGACTGATGAAAATGCAAGAATGTGTATGTACACTGACTGCTTGATTGAAAGTGGACACTTTCGATTTTAGATGTTTTGTCGAATATCTAGAAAAATACTTGACGAATTATCCTGAAACTTCAGGAGTGTAAAGAGCATGTTGCACCTCATATATTTCAGTGAAGGTTTTGTTCCAAAGACAAATAGGGGACCAGCAAGAAATTGAACAAAAAAATAATGTTTGGGATCACATGTAAAAAATAATGTTTGAAATACATTGTAGCTGTAGCATATGATTATGAGACTGCATTATTCATTTGTATGTGAATAGCACATGTAATTGTGGAGATATAAAAGTTTCCTTAAAAAAATTCAAAATGCAGGGGTTTCAAACCAATGCAATGCTATTGGCATATTATTATAAGGAGAAGTAGTTGAAACTGATGTAGTACAAAAATAAAAATTTGGAGAAAACCCCTTATAGTTTTGTTTATTTTTCAGAGCAACTGAAATTCTACTCATTCTATTGATGATATCTTTCTGAATTTTCATGATATTTGCTTGGGCTTTTTTTTTCAGCACTATGCATTTGGATAATAAGTTATGCAAAAGATATTTTGGTAACGCTTTTTCGCATGCGGAGTTAAACATTATTTAGTGAAAATGCTCCTATTTCATCAAATATTTTATTCTGGTTGCAGGGTGTTGTCTCTACTGTAGTTGTCAATTCCCTGAAAATGGCATTGCCTTGGGTTTTAAAACCCTGCATGTTATAAACAAAAAACTTGGTAAAAAAAATTTTTTTTTTTAAGAAATCTTTTCATCTCATGAATACATGTGCTATTCTCATACAAAAGAACACAGATAAGTAAAAGAAGCCTCATAAGTACCGTAAATCCTTTACTATAATGCGACCTCTTGTATAATGCGACTCCACTTTTTCGGCCCAAAAAAACAGCAAAAATGCTATCCTCTTGTATAATGCGATCCCCATTTTTGACTCCTCGCGAGAAATAAAATGTGCAAAAATATACAGAAAAAAAATCTTTTTAAGTTTAAATTCACCAAAATTCAATTCATTTTTGGGACATTTGCCCCATTAAAACCATTGGAAGTTTATAGCCTTGGAAGAAAATTGATAGGGAAAGCTTTCTCACTCACACATCGACTTTATATCAATTTTCTTAATAAAAAAACAAGTAATCTTTATTCAGTTTAATATTTTCACTGCATAAGGTTTCTTGTAGGCTTTGGTTCGAGGCAGTTTGGAAGTTTATAGCCCTACATTGACAGGGAAAGCTTTCCGACTTGCACATCGACAAAAAAAAACCAAAAACACACACACAACAGTACATCAATTTTCTTAATAAAAAAACAAGTAACCTTTATTCAGTTTAACATTTTTCATAAATTGACTGCATAAGCTTTCTTCCAGGCTTTGGTTTAAGGTAGTTTGGAAGTAGGCCTATTTGGAAGTAGCAATCTTTGGGGGAAGTTGTTTTCGATGTTGTTAGATGTTGGCAACGAGAAATTCGGATAAAAAGTGAATTAACTTATTGTATAATGAACTGGACACTGTGTATGCAATATAATTACTGTATATTATACGGTAATTTCATCAGGACAAAATCCCCTCAGGACAAAACCTCTGGCCGCAGTCATCATAGGAGGGTTGATATTTGTCCTCTTGTATAATACGACCCAGCAAATTTAGGTGCTTTTTTAGGCCAAAAAAATTCGCATTATAGTAGAGGATTTACGGTATATGCTACAGCTACAACGCATTTCAAGCATTATTTTATGCAAGATGATAGCAAACATTATTTTTTTTTTTTCAATTTGTTGCTGGTCCCCTATTTGGCTTTGGGACAAAACCTTTGCTGAAATGTAAATAACATGTCTTTACACCCCTGAATTTCAGAATAATTAGTCAAGTATTTTTCTAGATATTTGACAAAACTTCTAAAATCTAAAGTGTTTAATTTCAATTGAGCAGTGTTTACTTTTAATTAAAGGGGCCAGAGAAAGTAATGTGAATAACCTTCTCCACTTTCATCTTATCTAAAGTTAGGTTAAATTAGATTAATCTTCCATATTGTTAGTCTTAGTATTGTATTTCTTAACAATATTAATGGAGGTCTTATAGTACAACATTAAATGATGGATATAGAAGAAAAAAAGGACGAGACTCAAAAATCCTGGAATACAGTAAAATCTTGAATACAGGCCCGGGCGTCTATTTGTCTCGGTGGTCTGGACCCCCCGGCGATTAATCGAGACCCGGTGTTTATTTAAGACCCGGTCGCTAGTCACCCTGCAATAAATCCGGTACTTAAAATAAAGTAAAATAAATGAAGTAACAAAAAACTAACCTGAATGGAGAAGAATAACAACCTTGATAACGACGAGCTTCGAGTCCAAATGATACCCTACTATGAGAAGTTTGTAATGAGACCCTACGAACGAGAACTTCTTTATATGCAGAAACGGCAAGGGTAAGACAGCATGGGATTGGTCGAAATAAGAATGGGTTAAATGAAGCTGCCAATGAGAAGGCATACACATGAAAAGACGTTTAATAATCTGAAAGTGAGGAAAGACGCCGGAACTTATATCGATAACCCGAAAAAGACCCGGCGTTTAATCTATTTTTAACAACCCATCTGGCTTTTATTCGAGACAGGCATTATTTGAATACCCGGCCTGTATTCAAGATTTTACGGTAATACAAAGTTGACATGGAATGATAAGATCCTTAAAAAAGCTGACATTTCATTAAAGACTATCCTTTGTCAAAGCAAAAAATAAAGGCTTTTATTTCTTGCTTTGATGAAGGATATCCTCTATCTGAAACGTCAGCTATCCATCGTTAAAAATTTTAATGTTGCCCCCTGTCCCACCTACAAGGAGGTGAAGGACCAGTTTGGTATTACATGTATTGGATAACTTTATCACAAATATTGAAAACATAATTTTATAATCTAAGAAAACTTCAATTCAACGTGTTTTATTCGAGAATTACAAAAAAAAAAATCTTTTTTGCGATTATTACACCATCTATCATGTTCAATAAGTTACATTTTTTTGACGTACTATCCGAATAATCAATAAAATATGGGGGTTCCTATTTAAGATTTCAATGTTTTCTCCCGTCCCACTCCGGGGGTGGGGGGTCTATTTTAGTACCATTAATTGCCCTCTCCAAGACAAACAAATTTCATTCGGAAATTTTTTTATTCCCATGTCTTGTTTTCGAGATATTCCAGAGGAAACTTTAAAATGTGTCACCCTGTATATCAATGGTACATCTGTCAAATTTATAAATGTGCATACAGTTTGATATTAATATTAAAGAAACCAATTCATGTTCTTTAAATATCCTTTATTTTATTTGTAAATATTTATTATTTTCATCTCTTTAATTATAATCTTAAGTAAATGTTTTTTCATTGAGAACTTTAAATTAATATTTTATCTTTATTTATTAATTTTTCTATAAAATTATAATTATATTGAAAAATAAACTAGAGAATGGTCTAAGAGGGTTTTATTTTCTAATAACACTGTTCAAAAAGGGATAAAAAAAAAGTTTTCCACCTGCAATATGCATGTGGGATGATTGGTAATTTCCTGATGCAGGCATGAATTATAAATAGAATTAGGAAAAATATTCCACAGACTGGGTTCGAACCAGGAACCTTCAGCTAATCACACAAGTTTCTGTAAATGCCTAAACATTCCCAAGTGCATTATTAGTAATGCTAAATTTCACATAGTGTCTTGATTCCCAGATCTTTTGTTTCTCTCCATATATAATTTTATTCTTTCCATATGTGTTCTATTATCACAGATTGGCGGACCCACCAAGTTCTACATGGACACACTGGAAGAGTGACCTGTCTCCTTTACCCACATCATATACATTCTCGTTATGATATTGCTCATCTAGTCTCTGGAGGAATTGATTTTTCAATTTGTTTGTGGGATATTTACACTGGAACATTATTGCACACATTTTGCATTCATGCTGGTGAAGTAACTCAACTACTTGTCCCCCCAAACAATTGTAATGTAAGTAGAAATCTCACAATAGATAATCTTAAAATCATTGTTTAAGTTTGTTAATCAGTTGAAGATTCTAATCAATAAACTTAAAGTTCATTTTGGTTTAATTTATCTTTATTTTTATCGTTACAAAAAGTATCGTTACAAATGTAAAAATTTATAATCACCTGAATGATAAAAGTATAAACTCCTGGGGAAACCAGAAATAAATATACAAATGGGAAGAAAATGTGGATATGATAAATAAAGACAAAGGAAATAACAACTCTTTAACCACAACAAAAATTAAGTAAAAAGAAAAATACAACCTAATCCTAGAAGCGCTTTTCGAGGGCGAAGCTCTCATCATTCAGCAGGTGGAAAAGAAGGGAGTAACACACCAGATGATACTGAGTGTGAAAAAGAACAAGACCGATATTTATAGTCTGACAGCACCAATGGCAGAAAGTGTGATTAACCCCACTAAGGGGGATAATTCAGTGATTGGACCGTTTGGACCAATAGTTAATCAGTTGAGAATCTCCAATGGGTCCCTTGTCGGAGTTTAGTAAATTTTTGCTGTTGGCTGATGAGATTTCTAAACTTTCAAAGGCATCCAGAAGGCGATTGTTTTTTTATTGCTTTAACAAGTACAAGATCGTTGAACGATATTCTATGTCCCGTATCCAACGAGTGTTTCGCCACAGCGGACAGGTTTCTTCTTCCATACTTCAAGTGGGCCAAATGTTCCTTAAATCGAATGGTAGGATTGCGGGCCGTCTGTCCAAAATAAAACTTGGGGCACTGAGGACACTTAACCTTGTAGATTCCAGTCTGCAGGAGTGGGGGGACCTTATCCTTTGGGTTACCCGGTAGTAGCTTTGCTTGGTTTGGGTTGCTGAAGGATAAAGCCAGGTCGTGATTACTAAAAATGGAGCTAAGGCCCTTAACTAATTGATTATTAAAGGGTATTGATATCGTGGTGTACTTCCCTTTGATTTTCTTTAAAGTCGTGTTATCTTTGATAAATTCATGGAACGTCCTCTTTTTTAAAATCCTTGTGATGGTCCTTTGGTTATATACATTCCTGGTGGTGATCCTTCTAATTATGGAGATTTCTTTATTCAGGGTCTTCTTATCCAATGGAAGGTTGATCGCTCTGTCTATCATAGAGAAAAACGTGGCAAGCTTGTGGTTCCACGGGTGGCTGGAATCTGACGGGATAAAATTAAGCTGGTTTGACGGTTTACGATAAACATCAAAAGAAAGGGAGTTAGAGGCCTTTATATTTACTTGCAAAAAATTTTTTATTTCAAAATTAAACAATCAATGACAAATCAAATTAATCTTACTTATTAACCATTTACATTCAATTATTCACATTCTTGTAAATATTCACAAAAAGATGTTGTAAAGTATACCAGTTAAAAAAAAAAAAAAAAAAAAAAATAGACCTTAAACATTTCAAAGCCAATGCAAAAATTTACATTCACCCCTCCCATAAGGTTCAAAAATTTACTATCACCTACTAAAAGCTGGAGTTTTTTGGTAATACCGTAAAATCTTGAATACAGGCCCGGGCATCTATTTGTCTCAAAAGTCTGGACCCCCCCCGGCGATTAGTCGAGACCCGGTATTAAGGGCTATTCTCAATAACAGGATGTCTAGCAAAACGATTTCGTAAAATTCCCTGTCTTTTCTCGGTTTATCAAGTACATGTAATTTCCTTTGACCACCAGCACCAAAAAATGACTATTTTGATAGAATATTATTGACATTTTTCAAATTTTTCTTTCTAATTTCGCATTTTTTGCTGATTTTATAAAATTCTCTGACTTTTCCCGGTTACAAAAAAATTCCCCGAAAAAGACCCGGTGTTTAATCTTTTTTTAACACCTCACCCGGCTTTTATTCGAGACCGGCATGTATTTGAATACCCGGCCTGTATTCAAGATTTTATGGTAAGTGTTTTTCTGAGTGTGTATATGCCTTTTTTGTACTATCAAATGGAACTTATTTTCTGGGTGTACCTCGTAATTTAATAAATACTAGCAGGGCCCGTGCGCTTCGTAGCACAATCAGGTTTATTGAAAAAAATGCTGAACTTCAGTTAAGTGGACAGAATTTTAAAAAAATTATGATGCCATTTTACTAAAAAAATTTAATATTCCAGTGGGAGTCACCTATCAGACCTATAGCTTGGCATCCCACCTGAAAAGTTAGATACTGCTTTCCATCAACATGTTATAGTTGATTGAAAGATGTGGGTCCTCTTGCATTATGTAACAGCAGGCGTAAATAATAACATTCTGCTTTTTTTGGATGAATAGCATATATGCAACCAAGAGCACTACTTTTTCTAATTTCAGAATATCATTTACTGGCGAGCCTTGCTTTCTTCTTTGAAAGGTTTTACCGTTCCATATATAATAAGATGGTACTTCCTGATATAGCAAAGTGCTTGTAAAGTCGTCCCTTCGTACATAATTCAAAAAATGCCGTAAGGGTGGTAACAGGTGGCTCATTGATTCGATCTGAAATGTTGCTTGGCGTAAAATAAACACGCTGACCATTTTCTAAATGAACAGCTAAATGTATAACAGGAGGATACCTTTCATGAATTGAAAATGATAAAATCCTCCAAGCTGCTTCAGACGAACCTATATAATGCCCTGTTTTGTATCTGTATACTTCATCATTTTCTTTATTAACGACAGCAAATGTTGCTTGATCAGTTCCTTTGCTTCACATATTTGCAGATATATTTTATAAATTTTGTGACATATCTGTTATGTCACACGAATTCAAATGCAAATTCCTTCATTTGAATTCTTTTTGAACTTGATTTTATGATCAGTTCCTGTCAATTTCATTCCTTTTGTAAATGTCTTATATTCAATTTTATTATGCGTTTTTTCTCTTGTTTACATTTTAATGCATTTAGTCTTAAAATATAATTAAGCCTATCCCTCATTGTTCCGACCCACCAAGTTTCAGAGCGTCACTTGTTTCGTGTGCAAAAAAGGAGAGAAACTAAAAGTTCAGAAAGCGTGTTGCTAGGCAACAACGAAAATTTATAAAGCATTGCCTGCTTTGATATTTAAAACGAAAGTTTCTCATGAACGAACTTTTCTCATCCTTGGTGAGGTGGTGAGCAATGATTGGTCGGTTTAAAGCTTTCCCGTGCAGCGAGCGTTGTTTATAAAAAGGGGAAAAAGCTCTCTCCCTCTCTCTGTGTTTCTTTGTTCTCATCTCTCTCGCACGTGTGCACTCGAAGATGGGAGATCTCAAATAACTGAGTCCTGTCATTTCGTTTTATATGTCAAATGTGTCTTCTCAATGATGTATTCAATGCATAATTTCATGATTGAGACATCAGTCCTCTCAGACGAACAATTGTGAAGATAAAATACGTTGCCATGGATGGTTCACTGAAGGATACTCATGTGTAGAACTATTGCCATGAATGGCGGAATCGAAACTAAAGTACAGGAGCTTTAGTGACATCAAAGCTCAACAAAAGGCAGGTCAACCAGGCTCATAGAAACATTATCAGACGTAACTGAAGGCGTTTCAACCAGGTGACAGACATCTGTGACATGACGCAAGGATCAACCAGGTCTCTTGCGAGTGATTAATCGAAGAAGGAGAAAGTGAGTTGTGAATCCACGAGGTAACGGTGGCGGCAGCCGTGGGGTGGAGGATCAGCATCGGCCCAGCTCTACAGGGAAGGAAACAAGCTGAATCGACGCCTTCGATGATGACAAGAGCAACGTTACATCAAAGGAGCACATACAACGATTCATGGAACGGGCCCCAACGATTATCATTATCGGTGAAAAGGTTCATCAGGTTCTTCAACACACTGTCTTGGTGCGCGACATACAGATAAGTGACAAGTGAATTTATGTTTCGTGTTAAACTAAAATGAGCTCACTTCAATTTAAAATAGAGAGAGTGTGTAAAAATTTGATTGAACAGTTTTATTTGTGCGTGTAATCTGAAGTCTGGGAAAGCTTCTTATTTAGTATAGCTCATTATCATAAAGTTTGAGTCCTTGCATTCTAATATTTAAGCTACATACATTTCATTCTCATATAGTTATCAATTTAATACTCTGAATTTACTATTTTGAATCTGCAATTAAATAAAGTATTACATTTATTTTATTTTAGTGGAATGTTCATTTCCTTCCTACACAATTAACTATAGTACTTAAAATATGAAAGATTGTTTTAGAGTTGTTCATAAAGGGACATCAGTATTGAATTAAAATCTTAGTCTTACGAGGAGATGTATAAGAATTAATATTGAAAAGTTTATTGCGGGCACAACACACAAAAAAGAAATCTTTAAGTCTAATACAAAGAAAGGAGAAATATAATATTTGCTCATTACCTGGGTGGGAAGATTATTGTAATCTAGCTTCAGGGAGTGGAAGTTTAATATAGAAGGGTATATTTGATCAAGCATCTGTTGCATAGGAGTCATGTAACTGCTGTTTGATCTGATTTTCAATGATTGTTCTCTACTATTGTGGAGTGGGTTTTGGAGGTATCATTAAACTCATTAGGCTCATTGTTGCATAGTGGAAGCAACATCACAATTTAACGGAATTGCAAAATTCAACATTAATATGAGTGTTGAATGTTTTGCATAAAAAAGGACAATATGGCACAACCCACCGATTGTAAATAGTTACATTCATTCTACCTACTTTAATTTCGGCAACTGAAATTCCATCTCCAGGTCCACGACGTTTATATGTAGGATATTTGTCTTTACCAGTTATTGTCTCACTTACAAAATGCATCGGATACATGTATTTCTTTGAATACTAGCCATCTTTCATGCAAGGGGATTTGGGATTTATTAAACCACATGGACCATGAACCATATTGGATTTGATGATGGAAAAAACAATGGGTCTTGATGTTTGTTTGGAAATTCTGCACAAATGATAGAATCTATTTGGTTTGGAGTAATTTTCTTTTCCAGCCATAGTAATATGTTCACATGAGGCAAGCCACGTTTTTGCCATTCAATGGAATATGTATAGCACAACGTTGTGCCAAAGATCTTTCCTTTTGTTAACAAATTCATTAACTTTTGGATCTTTAAGTTAAAAACTCTGCTGATAATATCTTGCCTGTCGTGTACTTGTTGGCTCTGTAATAGATTATCATTTATTTCTGGCCATTTTGGGTTAGTTGTGAAAGTGATAAATAATTCTGGTCTACCATGTTTCCTTACATATGCTATGGCATCCTGAGTCTTTTCATGCATATATTGCGCACCTCCTGTAAAAGATGACGGTAAAATTATTAATTGACAGAAATTTTAATATCTCCATCGCTGTTTATTGTGTACTTAAGATGAATGAAATTGTCTACTCTTAAGTTTTTTTTTTGATTGATGTGGATGAAGGAAAGACCCTCGACTATTTTTGCATACATGTCAACTAAATATTGATTATAAAATTGGCGGAAATAATGTAAGAAGTTAACTTCATTTTCCCTTGCCATAGTGCGGTATGCATAAAAATTCATTCCGGACACTGTTTTTGGTGAATAAATTTGTATTTTATGTTGGGGTGAAAACCATCTTTTCCATATGGAAACAGTAGAGTGTATTGAAGAGCATCATAAATTTGTGAATTTCAGATATTCATTGCAGTTGGGTACTTTATGAATGCAAAATAATATCTCTCTTTTGAAAATCTTCGCCCACTAATAATATAGCAACTTCATTATTGATAGGTGCGTTGTGACGTCCCTTATGATTCCGTGAGGGTACTTTATCTGCATGAATTATAACCTTGAAATTGGCATTTTCCTTATCAGTAACCGGTTCTAATGCCGTTTTAAAACTATTAACGTAGTCGTTGTGCGAGTGTAACATCTCTTGTAACTCGTGCACGACACTTGAATCAAGTTTGGGGAAATTGTTACATCTTAATATTGCCTCGTTTTTGTCGTCACCCATAAAATATAACTGGAGATATTTAGGCTCTGCATTTTCTTCTGGAAGAAGTGAACCAGCTAAGTGGTAAACCTGTGCCTTGATTTTAAAAGTAGGCGTGTAATTACCCTCGGATACAATATTTGTGGCACCAAATGAAGTCATTTGAAAAGCATGATTGTAATTTCTTAACGAAGAAAGGAACATCTTTGGTCTAGAATCTGTGCCAATTAAAACCCCTTTAAGTGGTTGAGGGGGTTCTTTTAAAGGTTCTAGTTTAACTTTACCATTATTACAGCACATGCTCGAAATCTCTCTTTCCATTTTAAAGGTTAACAATGACAACATATTACTGACATGGACCCAATTGCTGAATCTTTGTCCGTTTTAGTACAGTGTATATGGATTGTATATAAAAGTAGAATTTTCTTTACATTTTCGAGGAAGTGACCGCATCGACGCTACAGATGATCGTATAATTTCCGATCTTGCGTCCCTTTCTTTTTGAATTCCATGTAATCGTCTTCGTTTAGCTGTTACGCGCATGTTTTCCATTCTAGTGTCCCTATCCTCCTGAGATTCAGCAATTCTATTGCGAAAAACTCTATTTGACTTTCATTTAACCTTTTTTGAGTTTTATCTGTAGTTTCTAAAGACCTTTCGAAATGCTTTCGTGACGCTTTATTTTTATGAAATTTCTGTTTACCTCTAGGAGTTTTCATTACCCTACCTTGATTTTTTAACACAGGAAAAGATTGATTGCTTAGTGGAAATGAGTTTTAAGTGATCTCATGTTAACAAAGTTTTGATCAATTGGGTTAATACCCAGAGCAATAGAAACTGCAAATGCAATAAAGAAAACACCACAATCTGCGCCGTTTTGTTGTTGCTGAACATCCACTTAAACAATAGGAAGTTCATACGGAAATAAACAATAAAGAAAATGTAGTTGTTCCTTTGTTATATTAAATTTTTTATTGGCGTTTAAGCTGTCATACACATGAATTACATTACCATCATAATAGGTACAAATCCAATGCGTGACTTGTTCTATAGCAGCAGAAAGCAGAATTTGTATGTGCTTTTGGTTTGGTGAATCGGAATGACACCCGGAAGATAATGATCCCACATTAATAACTCCTCTTGTGATCGAACATCAGTGTGTTCACGTATATCTCATTAAATTTGCCTATGTGGACTGTTCACAAATAACACTGTTCTACAAAAAAATAAAAAATTTATTTTTCTGGGGGTAAGATTAGTGATTCTTATGGAAATAAGCTCCCTAAATTCAAATCTATAATAATTACTTTTTCTCTGTCAGGCACAGTTTCTAAGTTATACATAATTATACATAGTTACAGAAATAAGTTGTTCTATAGCAGCAGGCTATAGCAGGCTATACTAACCCATGCAGGCACAAAACAATGCTTTCTTGAATTCTCAACACATACACACTGATCTCCTGCACACTGATACTGTGCTCTCCAAAAAACACTCCTTACTCCTAGACCACCCTCACAGTTTCCCTTTCTCAATAACTTTGTTTACATTCCTGAAGAAGGGGTGTCTCCAATTCCAGCCTCAGCTCAGGGTTCATACAAAAATTGGTTGACTTTATATAAATTGAATCAATACACAGAATAGTTATCAAATTAATACAGTATAACAAATAGGATGTGTGTTCAAGTTATAAGGTCTCCAATTTTTTTTCTCTGCAGTGAGAGTAAGTAGAAAGATCCGGATGCTTTTAAAATTTTGCGGGAAATATTTCGTCTTTATTAACATAGATGTCAACACTATACCGCGAATGGCGTGAATACTGTGCGCTTTGCTGCGAATGATGTTTCATATACTTAAAATAGCGAAGTTTAGTTTATAAGATCAACATGTAATCACACATACATACCCTCGTGTAACTAAAAAACTGTACCAGATAGCGAATTTCTGATTTCAGATTAGAATTTATCACATGAAAATCCTTCGGAAACACATATTTGCATATGAGAAAATTGACCCTTGTTGAACAGTGCAATCATTGTTTGTCAACTCATCCATTGCAGATTTTGGCAATGGTAAAATATCTGCTTCCATTTTTGAAGCAAAGTACAAGTAAGAAGGAGAAAAATAATAAGACGAAAATTATGAAACTACGAAAAATAAAAAATTATGAAAAAGGAAAAAAAGTTTATTTAAAGGGGAAAATGAAATGAGTTCAAAGGACAAAATACACAACTAAATATTGTGTAAAAAATATCTAAAGGAAACTTATTCATTAAGAGCTAAGCTACAAAAGTTTACAAATCAAAACTATTAAATTTTTGATTTGATTAGAACAACAACTTATCCTACGTGATTATACAGGGTGTCCAAAAAAGTCTGGTAACAGGCAGATATCTCAAAGCTGCCACGTGGGCGAGATCTGATGAGTGTGATTTATACAGGGTGTTGTATAATTCAATGACCATTCAAGACCATGAACCTGGTCTCATCCATGGTCTTGAATGGTTTATTCAAATACGTTGGGTTTTTTTAAACCATCGACGGAGAAAAATTGAATACTGAAGAAAGTGGAGTTATTGCTCTAATAACTGAATAAAGTAATAAATCAAAGGGAAAATTTGGCGATAACTCGATTAGTTGGGATGGTAGAGGGATCAAATCTAAGCAACATTTCCCTCTTTCATTTTTTTCTCTGGGACACTGTTTTAAAAATTGTTGAAATCCTACCTGCAGCAAACAGCACATTATGCATATTATCCTGCCTAAATGCCTTATAGCGGAAACTTATCTTGTGTTTTTAAAGGATGTTCTGCCAGAGCTACTGGTTGAACATCCGACACACGTGGTTTCAGGCAGGTGGTGCTCCTGCACATTATGCATTACAGTTCGAAATCACCTAGCTGAGTATGGAGATAACTGGATTGGCAGAGGTGGACCTGTACCCTGGCTTCTGCGTCAGACCTCAGTCTGTTAGATTTCTTTCTTTGAGGTTACATGGGAAGCCTCATTTATGAATCTCCTGTGTAGGATGTTGTATAATTTGATGACCAACTTTGGAGGAGTGTTAGAGGGTGATTTGGGGTTGCATTCCTCTTCCAGTATTGCTGGCAGAACCTCCCTTAAAAACACAAGATAAGTTTCTGCTGTAAAGCATTTAGGCAGCATAATGTGCTGTTTCCTGTAGGTAGGATTTCAAAAATTTTTTATCTCAAAAACAATGCCCCGGAGAAAAAAATGAAAGAGGGAAATGTTGCTTAGATTTGATCCCTCTACCACCCCTCCAAAGTTGCTCATCGAATTATACAACACCCGGTATTAATAGGGAGGGTGTTGAATTCATTGCCGCACTCAAATTTTACTTTGACCCCAAAATTTAAGGTCATCCATTTGCTAACCCAAAAACTATTAAAGATAGAGAAAAATTTCCGAATGCTACCCTGTAGAGCAACACATTAGTCTAAAAACAATTTTTAATCACACTTTTCCATTTGAAAGATTTTGAGAAAGTCACCCCAGGTCAGGTTGGGCTGGCTAGGTTGGCTGAGGTTTTCTTCACTGCAATTCAAATGTGTTAGAAACCTCAGCCAACCTGGCCAGCCCAACTTGACCTTGAGTGACCATGTTAGTCTGGCCAACAATTTTTCCGGCCATGTTAGTCCGTATTTCCAACAAACGAAAAATATTGATTGTTAAAATCCAAGAAGGAATCAATGAAGATTATATTGTTACTCGGACTACTATGGTCAGGTGACTTTTCGGTGCTGGGGCCCATTATTTCTTGGCCCCGCTCAGGCTAGAAGTGACATAAGATGTCGGTTCCCTATTAACTGGATGTACATAACCACCGAGAGAGAAGGCCTCTGCAATGAAACTTAATATATTGTTACATCATCATAGATAGGGCAAATTTCTGGCTTATTATTGGTAGAAATACGAGTAACAATGACTATGATGATGTAATAATGTATTACGTTTCATTGCGGAGGCCTTCTCTCTCGGTGGATACGGGATGGATGGCTCATTGTTTCCAACAAACGAAAAAATATTGATTGCTAAAATCGAAGATAGAAACAATGAAGATTATATTGTTGCTTGGACTAAACATGATCAGTGCCGGGGCCTGTCTTTTTCGTCGGCTGTGTCATGTATTAATTTTATCAACCATTGTTGACGCAACATATAAAAACGACCAGCCGATTGTTGACGCAAACACCACGGGCTGATTGTTCACACATGCAAGCAAAGAAACATAAACCAAGTCTATTTCATATATAGATATAAAGATTATTAATTTCTGTTTTTGAGAGACTTATCTCCAGTTTTAGATTTTTTCCATCATTGTGGTAGCATTACACGGCTGTATGTTAAATTTTAACTTTATAGCTTACTTCTAAGTTGCCTTTTAAAACCACACAAACATACTTACATTGCCTTTTATATGTATAGACTAGAAGCAAACCCACCCGTTTGTATAATCGGGAAATAACCCATTGTTAGATTTTTTCTTTGTTGTGACAACATCCACCGTTGCTGATTTTATATAAATAATGATTTATATGATTCAAAAATTTTTATGAAATTGATTTCACTATTTGATTTAATTAAATTACATTAAACAGAACAAAACTGTGGATAATATTTTTATCGGGAAAGGAGACACATTTAATTTTATATATACAGGGTTCATTATTTTACACACGTTGTATTGTATAGTGTATACAGTTATAATTTTATAACGTCCATTTTATAAGAATACAAGAACTATATAATTAAACATATATTTATAAGATAAGATAATACTATATTTTATATTAATAAAACTACTATGTATAAATAAGATAAATACTAATGCACTGCCTGATTGTTGGCGTCCTGCGAGCGACTAGGCAATGTGTTGCAGCCCACATTTGTTCAAGAGATGTCAATGTATGCTCGAATGGCTGCCCCTGTCAGGTCATTCCACAAACCTTTAATACCTTAAATGTCACTGGAGGTCATGGCACACGTATCGATTTGCATACATTTACACAATCAGGACCATTTCACAAATAAGCTTACTACCTGAACCCTCACTGTCGTGTCGGCGATTAACATTTAATTGTTATCGCGCACGATCCTCATGATTGTAGTGGTGTTTGTTTCTGTATTATCTGTCCATTGTTGTCTCCACCATTGTTGTTGTGTTGATGTTTTGAAAACGAACGTTCGTCAGCTATTCCCGCACTCCCAGCCGTAATCGTTTTGATGACACGCCAGTCATCCATTCCACCGCAAGCAAAAATAAACGTCGGAGCCGGAGACTTTACCACCAGGTAACCCATAGTCCATAAGTCTAGTCCTGTACCATCCCATCGAATCCCCCACAGAAACGCAATAAATTTTGGTGTCAGAAGTGGGATTGCTCATTAAAATGCCATCAACGAACGCTCCGACGTCGCTGGAAGTGAACGCAGCTCCCATCGCCATCTTGAGTTGAAAGAAGAAAAAAAAGAACGCCGTTCACAATTAAAGTGCCACAACCAAACATAAAGAGACATTATTAATAAGGACATACTTACCCTATCAGTGATAAATCCACGATGGCCGTACCACCCGAATTAATGCAGGAGCTATCGAAGATGATCGCCACAGCCCTGCACGTCGCCACTGACACGGCCGTAGCCCAGATGGCAACGACGTCCCCCGCTCCTGGCGCAGAGCGTGCTGCGGAACTAGCCTCGCCACGGCCTCCTCCATTTACCATGCCGCCGTTCCGAATGGACGAGGAGACGTCCGTCGGAGAATATTTCAAGAGATTTGAGTGGGCGCTGCAGCTCTCGAATATTCCCACTACCCAGTATGCCGCTTATGCACGAGTACACATGGGCGCGGAATTGAACGGTGTACTGAAAATCCTGGCAAGCCCAAAAGAACCAGAGGCGATTCCCTACGAGGAACTTAAAGCAATATTGACTGGCCACTACGATCGTCCACGAAACAAATATGTAGAGAGCATCAAATTCCGGACTGTCATTCAACATCCAGAAAAATCAGTGGCCCAGTTCGCACTCCGCCTACGTAAAAGTGCAGCACACTGCCAATATGGTGACTTTTTAGACCGTATGCTAATAGAGCAATTCCTTCATGGTGTTCGCTCCCCCGAGACACGTGACGAAATCATCGCCAAACAGCCAGATGATTTTGATAAGGCATATGCTATCGCCCAAAGTCTAGAAGCCACATGGGCCATCGGGAAGGCTGTAAGCCAACCAGCACCCGAGGCTACGAATAAACTTGGTTATGAAGCCCCAAGTACCAAACCTAACCATCGTGGGAGGAGTCAACAGAAGAAGCCTCTCCGAGCGAGTGCGAGCAACGAGTGCAATCGTTCCGCAACAAGTCGCCATTCCAGCAGCAACAGAACCAAGACTGTGCCAAAACAACCGTGTGGCAGGTGTGGTAGTCTGCATTGGGCAGACACCTGTCGTTTCAAAACCGCAACCTGCTACTCCTGCCAGATGACCGGACATATTGCCAGAGCCTGTCGTGCAAAGCCTAAGGGTACCTGTCGTACCCCACCCAATGAAACGCCAGTTCCAATAGACCGGGTCTAGTCGCTGAACCAGATCTCATCTGCAAGACGGGCAGCTTCCCACACAAATGTGATAGACGTTACAATTGACGGCAATCATCTGCAGATGGAGGTCGACACGGGGGCACCCTGTGGTATCGTTGGTGTCACCCGTTTACGTAAAATCAAACCACGAATACGCCTGCAGAAAACTGACCGTCAATTCCGAAGCTACACTGGTCACCAGGTGCGTTGCCTCGGAAAATTAAGAGTGCGAGTGACCATTGGCAGCACCACCCGTAATATGGATCTGTATGTGGTGGAAGGAAATTCTACGGGATTAATGGGTCGCGAATGGATTGCCAGTTTCGTCCACGAGATCCAATTCGACAAATTGTTCGCACCCATTCAAGCCATCCAAGAAAATCCAGACAAGGGACTTTTAACCAAGGAACAACAATACCAACTGGACTGTGTAGTGAGAGAATTTGACCACATCTTTCAAACCACAGCAGGGAAACTGAGGGGGCCACCAGCTTCAGTCCATCTTGTGCCAGATGCCACCCCTGTCTTTGCTAGAGCAAGGGATGTCCCACTTGCTCTACGAGATCAATATGCTGCCGCCATCGAGGAAAAAATCAAAGCTGGCTTTTACGAACGTGTCGATTTTTCCGAGTGGGCTTCGCCAACCCACGTAGTGGTTAAAAAAAATAGTGCGCTGCGAATCACTGGAAACTTCAAGCCTACGGTCAACAAGCAGATGATCGTAGATGAGTACCCGATTCCTAAAATAGAGGATATATTTAACAAAATGAGAGGGGCTGGGTGGTTTGCTCATCTAGACATCACGGATGCATACACCCACTTACCAATCGACGCCAAATTCCGGGAGGTTCTGACTCTGAACACGCCGACCCATGGACTGGTGAGACCAACTAGAGCCGTCTATGGTGCCGCAAATATACCAGCGTTGTGGCAACGTCGGATGGGGGAGGTGTTCCGAGAAGCAGAAAATGTGGTCAATTTTTTTGACGACATCATTGTGTTTGCCCTGACATTTGACAAGCTAATGGAAGCGTTACGCCAAACGCTACGTCGGTTGGACCACCACGGATTCCATCTTAACCGTAAAAAGTGTATCCTCGCAGCCACGTCACTGCCGGAGACTTTACCACCAGGTAACCCATAGTCCATAAGTCTAGTCCTGTACCATCCCATCGAATCCCCCACAGAAACGCAATACTCACAAATGGGATCTTTGATGCAGTTATTAAGAGCCCGTGAGTACTGAGGTCTATAGGCTCCAATGTGGGCTGCACCACATTGCCTAGTTGCTCTCGGGAAGCCAACAATCAGGCAGCGCAACATACTTTAATCTCCCTGTATCTCTGTGGGGGGTTGGCTTGCGACACCATGTTCATAGGAATAAAAATGCTTCTTTATACATGTTCTCTCACGTTTATGAATATTTACCATTTATTTCTGGACACCGTGTATAAGGGTCGTACAAATGAAAACAAAAATTATTTATTTTATCCAAAGTGCATAAAGGAATTTAAAAATACTCTCCAAATGCGTTAAGGCATTTATCCCACTGTGTAACAAGGCGTGTAATTCCTTAATGGAAGAAGTCTTTTGGGTGCATGTGGAACCATTCCAAAACCTCTTCTTCACTTCATCATCCGACTGAAACCTGCGGCCTTTCAGATGTTTCTTGAGATCCCCAAACACGTGAATGTCACATGGGGATAAGTCAGGGCTGTAAGGTAGATGCTGCATTGCTTCTCAGTTGAACTTTTTGATGAGTTCTACCATTGCTTTAGAGGTGTGAGGACACGCGTTGTCGTGGAGAAGAAGCACTCCTTCTGTATGTTTCCCCATATCATGCTGAATTAACTGTGGTGCCTTTTTCAAGAAAGTCCAGTAAAATCGGGCCTTTGCGATCAAAAAAACGGTCAACATCACCTTCCCCGTGCTGTTTGCGATTGCTTTTGATGTTTTCAGGGGTGGTGACCCATAATGCTTCCATTGACGACTTTGACGTTTGCTTTCGGGCTAGAAATGAAAGCACCAAGTTTCATCCTCGGTAACGATTCTGTCGAGAAAACTCTCTCCTTCCTGTTCATAGCGAGTCAAATGTTGCAGGGACATGGCCATTCGAACTCCAAGTTGTTCTGATGTCAAATGATGCGGGACCCGTGCACAGATTTTTCTGTAGTGCTGATTGTTCCTGATAATGGAATGAACAGTTCCACGACTAAGGCCAGTTTTAGCAACCATGACATCGATTGTCACTCTTCTGTTTTCCTTTAAGACAGCGTAATTTTGGCTTTGGAATCATCCATGATGGGCACGGTTTGCTTGTCCAGGTCGTTGATCATCTTGCAATGATGACCGTCCCTCCGAAAACCTCTTGTTCCATGCCCAAACATGAGTGAAGGTTAGGCAGTATTTCCATAGACGTTCTGCATAATACTATGAATTTCAGAAACTGAAACTCTTTCACATGTCAAAAAAACGAATTACTGCTCTCTGTTCCTGTTTCGTTGACTCCATTTTGTTGTTTGGACGAAGCAATCACTCGCAGAGCTTCGAAGCGCGAGCTGTCGCTCTTTCTCATGTGATGCAACACTTGCCATCTATTGTTCAATTTGCACGTGGGGTTTTGCAATTGTTGAAAACAAAAACTTACGATCCCACGTGTCGTCTTTTTTTTTTTCCCCACACAAATTTTCGTTTTCATTTGTACGACCCTTATAGCTTACATGTGCATTTCGACCACACTGTAGTCATCGTTCATCAAGAAATACAAAACGAAACAGATCACAATCGTTTTAATTGCAGGAAACAGCCAATCACATACAGTGCGTCTCTTAATTTAGTGGACACCTGTGAATATTAAGAAAAGCGATAAAAATGTTTTGCAAGATGTTTTTTTCTTTTAATTTACTCTTACTTTGGTACAAATACAATGTCAAAATGCTCCGCTGTGTTAATTTTAGTCAAAAAATAACAATATATTTAAAAAAAAAGCAAAAATGTATAAAAAAACGTGTCTCTTATTTTAATGGACAATCACATTTGTTGGCTTGTAGGGGGGTATGGACATTTTCCAAGCAATGATAAATGATATGCAACAGTTGGTATGACTCAAAAGATATTTTTTTGGTCTAAGGAACTATTTTAGTTTGCTCATTAATCATGGCTACTCGCAAAAAGCTAACTGATTTTGAGAAAGGAAGAATTCAGCAACTTAGAGATGATGGAAGCTCATTTCGACAAATTGCCAAGTAACTTCAAAAGCCTGCTAAGCACTATAGGTTTATTCCTCAAAAACGGGAATGAAAAAAGAAGCAAGAAAAAGCGTGGACCCAAACCAAAACTGACAGAACGCGATAAGAGACACATCATAAACGAAGCTGCAGCAACAGGACATTCGGCTTCTAAGATTTTAGCTGATTTAAAATTGCCTGTTAAGAGAAACACTGTCTGGAAAATTTTGTCAAGTTCTTCTCATTTGGCATACACGAAAAAATGTCGTAAACCTCCACTGACACAGCAGCACAAGGAGCAACGTTTGATGTGGGCGAAAAAGCACATGACTTGGGACGACGAGTAGCTCAGTGTTATGTTTACCGATGAGAAAAAATTCAACCTAGATGAACCTGATGGTTTGAACTCCTACTGGCATGATTTACGAAAGGACAAAGCAGTGTTTTCATCACGAGTGCAAGGTGGAGGATCAGTGATGGTATAGGGAGGATTCTCATTTAATGGTACGACGCCAGTTGCATTTGTTTCTGGTCGTTTAAATTCTGAAAAATATCAAGATTTATTAAATGAATATGCAGTGCCTTATGGACGCGTTCTATGTGGAGAACAGTGGATCTTGCAGCAAGATAATGCACCGTGTCATAGTTCTCGTGCCACTCAATCATGGCTAAAATCAAAGAATATTGATGTTATGTCATGGCCATCTAGAAGTCCCGACCTTAACCCTATTGAAAACTTGTGGGGAATTCTTGTTTGCAATGTATACAACGCTGGGCGGCAGTTTAATGATGTATCATCTTTGAAGACAGCAATCATGAATTCTTGGTATGAAATTGACCCTAACATTATTCATAAATTAATAATTTCTATGAAAGAAAGAGTATTCCAACTTATTCAAGCAAAAGGTGGTTCAATCAATTATTAAAAACTTTGTTTTAACAAAAAAGGCAACATTGTCCATTAAAATAAGAGACACGTTTTTTTTTATACATTTTTGCTTTTTTTTTAATATATTGTTATTTTTTGACTAAAATTAACACAGCGGACATTTTGATATTGTATTTGTTCCAACGTAAGAGTAAATGAAAAGAAAAAACATCTTGCAAAACATTTTTATCGCTTTTCTTAATATTCACAGGTGTCCACTAAATTAAGAGACGCACTGTAATTACAAAAATAAAATAACAGACAATCATAAAATTCAAAAGGGGGATGACTTAGAAATAGAATAGCCAGTCAAAAACTGAGGGAAACAGTAACAGAGAAAAGTCAAAGAGGTTGGTGAATTACCAAATAAAAAAGACGCTTAATAATTAATGATTACGGTAATTGAACAATTTTGGCTCTCCTAATGATCCTGAGTCTTGGTTTAGTGATATGTTCCAGGTCAACTTCTTGATTTCAAGGGTCTCAAAAGGCCAGTCCTGTGAAGCAGCCCTGGGCACTTATAAAATATGGAAGAAAAGTCAGTGATTGCCAAACGTGATTTGGAAAAAGGACATGAATTTTTGAAAGAAGACTTCAAATTAATCTGAAGAGTGGACAACAAAAGTTTATTGAATGCTTTGGAGACCCTTGAAATCAAGACATTGACCTGAAAAATATCACTATAGTTCATCCAACAAGAGAAAAACAGTGTGTGTCACAGGAAGTTTCAGATTAGCCAATCAGAGAAAGGGGGCCTCATGCGCTTAATCACTTCTGTCTCATGTCTCATTGAAGAAGCGCTTTATAATATTGCAGCAGAAGCTTTAATATTATTCAGATGCTTTGCTTTAATTATAATTAAAAATGTTGTACACTTCATAAAATTGTCTTTTAACTCAATTTTATATATATCGTTGTTCGAGATTCCCTGGGCCTTTTCTTTCCAGGAGTCGAAAAGCGAGGAGAGGGGGTGGTAGCTTCGCATGAAGACGCTTCGTTTCCTTCTCGAACAATTGTTCGAACGTAAGAAAAAGAAACTTAGGAGTTTCTTCTATGAAAGCAGATGAGCTTTTAAAACACTATTTTCCTTTAAAGTAGCAAAATACGTTCCACACAAATATCCCTAGCCTGGCTGTGAATAGTTTTTCCTTGTTTGGCTGAAGAGTTGTTGCACGGGCGTCGCCATTACAAAGTGACTTGTGTAGCTGCTGATTGAGAGATCCCACAAAGCATTGCGGATGAGTGAGTAGTCGATATCAGACCGGAAACACACCCTGTTTTTCTCTTGTTGGACGAAGTATAAACCAAGACTCAAAATCATTAGGAAAATTAAAATTGTTCATATTAGTCATTAAAAAATAAGCTTCTTTTATATTTGGCGACTCACCAACCTCTTTGGCTTTTCTCTGTTACTGTTTCTCTCAGGTTTGATTGGCTATTCTATTTCTAAATTCATCCCCCTTTTGAAATTTATGATTGGCCATTATTTTATTTTTGTAATTATGTAATTGGCTTTTTCCTGTGATTTAAACAGCTGCTATTCAGCTTGGTTTGTACACAGGCTGACAAAAAAGTGAAGCACCCAGAAGGAGTGGTCCAATATTATCCTACTTTGATACACATGCGTACCATTGATATGTGAGTAAACGATTAGATTCACAATGATGTGTAATGTGTAGAACCTCACCAGAGTGCTTTCGTGATGTCACCGCCATGTTGTTGATCAATTGTTACCAGTCAACTACCGTGAGTCCGACAATTACGCAAGATGTTCAGAGAGATTACTGTACTGTACAAAGCACCCACGATGCCTCACAGACGCGTTAGACATCCTATCCATCAATTAACAGCATTTGATAGGGGCCGCATTGTGGGACTGCATGAGGCTGGTTGGTTGTATCGTGCAGTTGCCAGGCATGTGGGCCATTCAGATGTAATAGTGGACCTGATGTTGGAATTAATGGGTACACGTCATGCAGGTTCGGGTCGATCAACAAACAGCACCCCAAGGGAGGACCGTCGTATGGTGCTACAAGCATTAAGGAATCCCATTGGCATCGGCACCCGCCATCCGCGAACATGTACTGGAGACTCTACAACACCCCGTGAGTTCCTGCACAGTGTCTCGATGACTCGCATCCGCCGGATTGGGGTCCTACCGCCCCTTGCGTCGGTTGCCATTAATACCACAACCCCAACGGCTGCGTTTAAGTGGTGCCTTGCCTGGGAGGCATAGAGAGAGGACGAATGGCATTGCATTATGTTTAGTGATGAGTCCCGCTTCTCCATGACCTCCGATGACCATCGTGTTCACGTATGGCGGCATTGAGGGCAGAGGGCACAACACTCCCATATTGTGGAGAGACACAGAGGCATAACCCCTGGCATCTTAGTGTGAGGAACATCAGATATGCGTTCAGGTCACCTCTAATAGTTTCTTCGGCAGACTTTGACAGCACAATGATACATCACGAACATTCTGCATCCGCAAGTTCTACCCCTTCTGGCACAGCACCTTGGACATTGTACCAACAATGCATGCCCACATTCAACATGTGGGTCTATGGACTGCGTACAGCATGCTGAGGTCCTCCCATGGCCAGCAAGATCCCCGGACCTCTCCATCATTGAACACGTGTGGGATTACATTGGAAGGCGACTTCGTCCCAGTACCAGTCTGTGGGATCTGGAGGAACAGCTGCAACAACTGCGGACTGACTTGCCTCAGGAGAGGATCCAAAGGCTGTTTGACACCATTCCGAACCACATAAGGGCATGCACTGGGGCCAGAGGCGATGCCACACCCAAAATTCCAACTTTACTGGCAATGGTGTTGTCTGTTTCATTCCATATGGTATCCAGTACAATAAAGTCACATGTTCTTTCATCATATGACGTTTCTTTCACTTTCAACCACTCCTTCTGGGTGCTTCACTTTTTTTGTCAGCCAGTGTATTTCTTGCTGAACGATGACCACCGTGTGGTCGAAATGTACATCCATGCTATATATAAAATTATATGTCGACAAGAGATTTTGTGTCTTCTTTCTTCTTAAATTACATTTATTAACTCTTCAATTTAAAGACACTCTTCGAATTTTTGTAACACGTATATTGTGACCTTGCAGGGAATAAAATTATGCAGGCTTTTCATTTTTTTTTAATATCAAGTCAAGGGGAAAGATTTTTCGTTTTTGCAAATACAGTAGAACCTCTTTAATTTGAAAACCTCTGTAAATTGAATTTTTTTTGTTTCCTTGGAAAAAAAATCCATTATTCGAAATGTCTTTAATTCAAAACCTCTTTAATTCGAATTCCCTTGAGATTCGAATTAAAGAGGTTCGACTGTATTACAATTGGTACTCAGATTAATGCATAAATGAATTTTTTATTCATCGAAATTATCTCCATCATTATCAACAACCTTCTCCCAATGAGATACTAAATCATACAGGGTGTCCCAGAAATGACTGATGGATTTTGAAAATCAATAAAAAAGACGGAATGCGATAGATATGTATCGTTTGCAGCCTTATGCTTAGGAAATCAGGGAATTTTATCCCACCAAATTTCAAATTTAGTTAACATTTTCACCCACAGGTGGCGCTGAAAACTATGGAAAAATAAAAACCGGTATGAAAATGTTGCAAGGACTGTTGCAAAAAACCATTTTGGTAGAGCGGACTTACAATCTCAACAGCACATGCTATCAGCTTGACGACGAACTATGGAATGGCGAGCTGAAATACTTCGTTTTAACTATACCTGTTACAGATCGCCTGCAGCACCATCTCTTGGTAGAAATGTTAACTAAATTTGGTGGGATAAAATTTGCATAAGGCTGCAAACGATACATATCTATCGCATTCCGTCTTTTTTTTTATTGATTTTCAAAATCCATCAGTCATTTTTGGGACACCCTGTAAATTCCTTTTTTATAAAAGTCACGAATTTTACAGTTGAAAAACACACCCAGTTCATGTTTTAGCTCTTCTTTTGCCTTGAAACACTTGTTTCTCAAATGGTTATCGAGAGATCGGAAAAGGTCATAATCTGTTGGAAAGATATCCGGAGAGTACGGTGGATGAGGTAACATTTCCCAGGCAAGTTTGTTTATTCCCTGACGGGTCAGCTTTGCCGTATGCGGACTTGCATTGTCATGAAGAAAAATAACACCCTTACAGTTCGCAAGAGCTGGCTGTTATTGCTTGATTTTTTCATGTTTACATTGAAGCTGACCAACATACAAGTCTGCTGTGATAGTTTGTCCTGGATTTTGGAGTTCATAATGGACTACACCAGCTGTTGTCCACCAAACATTCAAGAGAATCTTTAAGACGCTCATCACCAGTTCTAAAATTTTTGAACCATTTCTGTGCTGTCCGGTCGATGACAGAATCGTCACCGAATGCTGTACAAATGTTACGAGCAGCCTCAGCTGCTTTATGGCCAAGTTTAAATTCATACAACAGGCAGGCTCGAATTATTGGTGATGTAGGTGCCATTTCAGACGTTTTTTCAAAATAAAATTGAATGTTTTCACTTAGACAAGTAAGTTGTGACATTCCATGTCAGTTTGGGGGGTTACATGGGCTTGACGGAAACCGTGTTTTGTTATTATCGCGTATTCCTTGTACAGTGTGTTTTTTTGTTTTTTTTTGTTTTTATATGTAGTTTGGTTTTAGTATTTTGAATTTATTTGAATTTGTGTAGAGTTTTTATTAAATTATTTGATTGCTTGTTTTAAGTCATTTTTGTTATTTCCATAGGAGTTATAATTTAGTTGTATTGTGTGTTTTTCATTTTTTGTATTATTTTTTTTTTTGGAAAGTAGAAATAGCAGTCCGTTAGAGTCGTTATTTTGATATTTTTTTATATTTAATATTTATCATTTTAGCAGTAATGTTTGTGGCGACTGCTGAAGCAACAGGGGCCGTCATTGTTGGGGCTTGGCATTGTTTTTTTCGGATGAAATTCCAGGAAGATCTTTGCCAAGCTCCAATGATGTATTGTTACGCATCACGCTCTTTTTTGGAGAAAAGATTTCTCCAAAAAGGAAATTTAAATATTGTTTTTTTGTTGCGGTTGTTGCTATTGAGTTGTGAAGCAGAGTGGATGTGTGTTTTTGCGTTCTTGCAATCGAGAGAGTCTGATTTTTGCGCATGAACACATGGGAAGATAACACTGCTGTTTTTCCATGTGGTTACCTAAATATTATCTGTACAATTGTAGAATTAATTGTACCATTAATTTAATTCTGTTTAACCGAAAAGAGGAATGATTGAAGTTTGTTGCACGACGTTTTTTCATAAGAAACCACGGAAGGCAGTGCAGCAAACAAAAGAACATCGTCGAGAGACTGAGCAGAGCAATGAGATGATGTCATGTTGGTGAGTTTGTTCCGTATTATCCATTGTGTAAAAATGGTGCCTATTAGTTAAAGTAGACAGACCCAAGCTACAAGGACCCCAGTTTATTTGAACGTATATGAAACAAGACTTGGCGCGATTGTGATTTAGGCGTTTTGCAGATCCATCGCATTCATTATACATATACCAAGACATTAAACTTGAAGTGCCAGCAAAGACATTTTGCTACTTCATAGGACGTTGAGCTGTCATTTAATTGTTTTATTTATGCATGAAATTTGACCGTTTTATGTAGCCAGCTTACTGGGAATTTTAGGCAAGGGGCATTCTGTCACCCCCCTCCCCTGGTGTAAAGAGGCCGTGCAAGTGTCTCACAGCTGAGTAAGCGCAACGTTATACCTGGATCAGCATCGAGGGCTATTCATATGTACGTTAAGGCGTAACTACTAAGCATAGTCTGCTGATCACAGAGTACATTCTGGCTGGCTCGTAACTCATTTTCAGCAACAAGTGTGCCTTTCGGGGTTACTGTGGTTCTCCCATTAAGAAAAGGACCACATGATGCGTTCTGGCATTGTGAAGTTGGCAATCGAAGGGGCGCCTTCTGTCTGAGGAATGAGGATGATTGCTGTGCAGCGGAACACTCATTTTGGTGACATGTCTCAAGCAATTGTGCATTAAGCCCCTATTGTATTCCCCTAGCTGGTACATAAACAATTATTATATGACTTACTGGAGTTTAATCTGATTTACTTGTCTGATTAATGAGTTGCTGTTAGTATTAATTTGGTAATTTGATATTGTGTATGAACTGATGTTTTGATATTCTGTGAATATTTAATAGCTACTTTTAAATGCAATTATAGGATAGTATGCATGATTGAGAGTACCTCATAGTAATTTGCAAGGTTAATTGAGAAATAGTAGTAAGCAGAGATTTTATTGATTATTTTGTGGTGGAAGTTGTTGTGTTTGTATTCATAATACAATTAGAGAAAGTAAATAAATATGTTTAAATTTTAAACAGTTCTTGAGAAACACACTCACGATTACAATCAGTCCCGAACCCTTGACCCCTATCCCACCTAGCGGTAATTATCATTAGTTATCGATGAACTATTGTTGGAGGAGGGGGTGGGCAGTCTCAAAGTGCAAAAGAATGACCAGTCATTTCTCTTTAATGTAAAAAATTTGCATTATTCAATCATCCTACGAGAGGATTGTAACCATTCAAAAAGTAAGGGTGAAGAAACGAAAAAAACTTTCCCCTGGACTTGATATATAAAATCCGAATTTTCAGGGATGGAGTACATTCACTACTACACTAACTCTCCTCTTAATTATTAATATATTTATTGCATACATTAAGGTACAGTCTGATCTTGTTAGTATTTAAAGGGATCGAGCAAAAAATAAGTTATTTCAGAGAAAGTATTATCTAGGTAGGAAATATGATTTAATCAAAATCCCAATAGTATTTTTTTATGAAATAAGCTTGAGACTTTTGCATGTTACATATAATTTTTATGCACTTATTTATTTATTTATTTGGGGGGGGGGACCTCATTACCGAAGTTTGTCTACATGAACATATATAATTGTTAGAAACTACACATCTGGAATTAGGAATGTTAAGCTCCTTTACCAATCAGATTCATGGTTATCCAATAACATGTGTTTGTTGTTTGTGTTTACTGGAACCAACCAGAATTAATGGAATTGTTGCATGTGTGCTTAAATAACCACATGACTAATTAATAAAATATTTCCATTTTTTTTTTTTTTTTACAATAAACGTCTCATGTAATTCACTCCTTTATTTTTAATTTCATAATTTTTGAGACAAAAGTACATATTCTCCGGGATATGAGAGAAAAAATTTTGTATCCAACAGTTGCATTTTCATGGAAATAGATTTCAAGGGATGGCACCTAGGGTAAAATGCTTATAAAGCAGGATTACATACTAAGAGGTGCCATATTAATGAGGTTTGACTATATCTTAAAATGTTCTTATGCTCATTCATTAAACTTATACTTACTTACTTACTTTTCAAACCCGCTTATCTGTTAAGGTCGTGGCGGCATCAGCCCTATGGACGATCTCCAGTGATCGCGATCTTCTGCCATCAGGCGCATGTCCTCCCTGGTAATACCCAAGCGACTTGAACCCAGATTCTCTATGTAGTCTACCCACCTGGTTCTAGGCCGACCCCTTGGCCTCTACCCCACTGGCTTGGAAAATAACTACTGCCTAGGAAGACCAGTTTGCGGCATCCGTATCACGTGGCCATACCAGCATAACTGAGATCTCTCAAATCGGAGAAGTAGAAGCTCAACACTTAAAGACTCCCTTATTATGTTGCTGTGCACTCTATCTAGTAGGATAACATCTCCCACATTTTTCAGAAATCTCATTTTGGCTGCTTATACCCACGATCGCACTCTTTCGGTCATTGCCCAAGACTCATGACCATAGGTGAGAATGGGGACAAAGATAGATTTGAAAACGGTGAGCTTGGCTTGGTTTCCCAGCTCACGTTCCATTACCATAGATCGCCACAGTTTACGTCTGACACAGCTTGTTGCACCGATTCGAGCATCCAACTCTTTATCCTGTCGCCCATCACTCGTGAATGCAATCTCGAGATACTTGAACTTCTCCACCTGTCTCAATGGAGCTTCCCTAACATGGAGAGCACACTCAGCAGGCTGTCTTGAAAGAACCAGAACCTCTGTCTTAGCCACACAGCTCTTCATCCCAGCCTCTTCACATTTGGCTGCAAACCGGTCTAGTGCATGCTGAAGATTGGTGTAAGAAGACCCAAGGAAGACAAGGTCATCAGCAAAGAGCAACCTCTTCACCAAGCAGTCGCCCACACAAACATGCTCATCGCCTCGGCTGCCCCTGTCTATCCAGTCCATAAAGATAATGAACATGAGAGGCGACAATATGCACCCTTGATGGAATCCAACACCCATAGTGAACGGTCTTGACTTAATTCCATTTATCCCGTCACACATCTTAGAGCTGTGGTACAGAGACATGATAGCAACTAGTAATTGCCCATCCACTCCATACTCTTGCAATACTTGCCAGAGCTTCTCCCGAGGAACTCTGTCATATGTTTTTCGAGGTCCACAAAGCAAGCATAGACATCTTTTGCATACTCCCAGAATTTCTTAAAAATTTGCCTTAGAGCAAAGATGTGATCTGTCGTGCTTCGGCCAGGTCGGAAACCACCTGCTCCCCTCACAGTTTGGAATCAACTATTTCCCGTCTTCTCTAATCCAGACACTTAGCGTACACTTTCCCAGGAATGCTGAGCAAAGAGATGCCTCGATAGTTGTTACAATCTCTCTGGTCTCCCTTTATGAAGATAGGGATCACAATTCCTGTCCACCATGCTTAGGGGCCTGGCCAGATATCCAAGCAACCTGAGACACTCGAGTCAGCCACAGGATACTCTCCTGAATTAAGGCCTTTAACATCTCAGACCGGATTTCATCCTCACCTGCAGCTTTGCCAGTCTTCAGGGACTTAATTGCCCATCTGATTTCTACTTTGGTGATACTACCGTGACTATTCTCTGCTCCAAGGTGCACCTCATGTGCCTCAGTTGTTGCTGTCACTGGATTAAGAAGAGATGCAAAGTGTTCCTTCCAAATATGCAATACGCTCTCCTCTGTTTTCAGAAGGCTCCCATCTGAAATCTTAATACTTTGTGATGAAAGACACTTCTTTCCATGGAGGCGGCGCACGGTCTGCCAGAATACCTTGTTTGTCAACCATAGTCTTCCTCCAATTTCTCCCCGAATTTCTCCCAGGCCTTGGCTTTAGCTGTTGATACTGTCTCTGCTGCTGAATTTCGTGCCTCAGTGTACCGCACTCCACTCAAAGGTGACTTATTTGCAAGCCATAGCAAATAGGCTTCCTTCTTTGCCTTGCGAGCTTCTTGGACTTCACCGTTCCACCATGCAGTCCTTTTCTCACCACCCTATGCCACACTCACGCTTACGACCACAGCACAATGCAGCCGAAGTAATCCCAGCAGTTTTAGACAACTGCCACTCCTCTTCAACAGTACCACAGTCACTGGATAGTTCTTTGAAACTAGAAGAAATGTTTCTGCAAAGATCTTCCTCACAGCTGTATCCTCCAATGCCTCCCATTTGATGCACCAAGTCTGTCTGGACTTAGTATTTCGTTTGGTTGGCATAGATTCAGAGAATCACAAAGTGCAGACAACAAGGTGGTGATCAGTTGATAGTTCTGCCCCTCTCCTCACACGGGTATCCAACACTTATCAGAATAAGTCAGCTGATACGATTACATAATCAATCAGTGACTTCTGGTCCATTGCATTCCTGTGCCAGATATACTTACGGACATCGCTGTGTTGGAAGAAGGTGTTTGTGATGGAAAAGTCCATTGTTACAACAGATCCGACAAGCACCTCCCATTCGCATTTAAATCGGAGTCTTCATTCCTCCCAATCACCCCTTTGCACGTTTGGTCATCAGCCCCTACATGTGCATAGAAATCGCTCACCAGGATGACAGAACCTGCACCCCCTCTCCTGCTAAGAGTAGCATCAACTTCTTCTAGAAAGAGTGGGTATTCTCTGAATGCATTCGGAGCATATGCAACAAATAGAGTGGTAGAGAGAGACTGTTTCCCTATCTGAAGCCTCAGGAGACACAATTTTTCACCTAAGGGGGTCAAATCTCCCAGCCGGGGACTTGTTAGCATTCCCACTCCCACCTGGGCAGTCATGCTAGGGTCAACACCTGAGTAGAAGAGCTTCCACCCTCCTTCTAAGTCCACAGTCCTAGAACCTGGTTGTTTCTTAGAGGTAATTACGATATCCAGTTGATATCATTTGGCTTCCTCCACTAACTCGGATTTCTTTCCTGTCATGGAGAATATGTTCCAAGTGCCGATTGACAGCACCCAATCTCGTTGTCGCTTTAACCGTTTCTCCTCCTGGGTAATGGCATGCGCTGCCCCCGACCATTTCCCCAAGCGCATAGCGAGTGCACTGGTGGAGCTTCTCGGAGGCATTGCTCAGGAGGCTTTCGACTATTTTTCGAATGAGAGCCTCTGCCTAACTCCTAAAAGCGGGTTACTTTGACCTGCACCACACCTGATACAGAATGAATTCGCTCTTTCGTTGACATTCTGAGATATATGTTTGTTTAGATGCTTTTCGTCTCATTTCTGAAGTACGAGGCCTGTCTAAAAAGTATCCGACCTTGATTTTTCCCGCGCAAAGTAGTGATTCTAAGGCGGCGACACTGTGCACAGTGGAAGGAGGAACCTTAATGCGCATGCTTGAATTTTTCCACCGCGATCGCTTGTGCCAGTCCGCGGCTAGTGCTCGCCAAGTAAGGTGCTGTTCGTAGTGTTCGTCGGATTTAGTTTTCTCGCAAGATGACTGAACGAATTGAGCAAAGACACTGCATCAAATTCTGTCAAAAGCTTGGTGATTCTCAAAGCCAAACAATTGGTAAGATTCAGCAGGTGTTTGGAGAAGATGCGATAGGTGTAACACAAATTAAGGAGTGGTTTAACCGATTCAAAGATGGCCGCACATCAGCTGAGAGTGAGTGGCGTTGTGGCAGGCCCCAAACTTCTCGGAGTGCAGCTGTTATTGAGCGGGTGCGAAATTTGGTGATGGAAGATCGTCGTTTGACAGTGCGGGAGATTGCAGAAGAGGTTGGAGTGAGTAAAGATTCTGCACATGCAATTTTGCGTGATGATTTGAACATGAACCAAGTGTCTGCGAAATTTGTACCCAAGTTGTTATCGCCGGAACAAAAAGACCTCCGTTTTGACATTGCGCAGGATCTTCTGGACACCGCCAACACTGATCCTGGGTTTCTGAACACTGTGATAACTGGAGATGAGTCATGGGTGTACGGGTACGACCCAGAAACAAAAAGACAGTCGTCGCAATGGAAGCATCCCGATTCTCCAAGGCCGAAGAAAGCGCGGCAGGTGCGAAGCAAAATCAAGGTAATGCTGACTGTTTTCTTTGATGTCCGTGGAATTGTGCATCACGAATACGCACCGGAAGAACAAACAGTGACAAAGGAGTACTATCAAGATGTTCTCCGGCGACTCCGTGACGCTGTTCGGCGCAAAAGACCAGACATGTGGACGGCGAACAACTGGCACTTGCATCATGACAACGCCCCTGCACATTCATCCCAATTGATCCTCACTTTCTTAGCCAAACATGGAATTACAACCGTTTGCCAACCTCCCTACTCTCCAGACCTGGCTCCTTGCGACTTCCGGTTGTTTCCAAAATTGAAGACGCCATTGAAAGGATCCCGTTTTGAAAGTAGAGAAGAGATAATGCGGAACGCGACGACGGAGCTGTACGCCATTCGAAAAGAAGACTTCCAGAGGTGTTTCCAGCAGTGGAAGGGTCGGTGGGCTAAGTGTGTGCAAGCCCAAGGGGCCTACTTTGAAGGAGATTAGGGTCCCAACTCCGTCCGGTATTCAGAATATTTTTTATGGCCAAAGGTCGGATACTTTTTAGACAGGCCTCGTATGACCTTTCTGGTAAGGGTGACCCTAAAGTAGCAGTGCTACAACCAGTATAGCTCATAGAATCCGTGAAGCACCCAAACTCCTGACCCACGGTAAGGGGGCATCCACTCAGGGGTTAAACTTATACTCTGTACAATAAAAGAAAATGTGGGTGTAGCGCAGAAGTGCAGAATTAATTAATCAGAGGCCCTTAGACAACAAGTAACTTATAGAACTTAAGTTATAGAAATTTTTGTAAAAATTCAAATAAACCAAAGGTTCCTAATGAATTGTTGTTTCCAGTAAGATTTTATTTTATTTAAAAATAGTTAAATGCATGTACTTTCTAAATTATATAGTCTTACACAAAAATTTTCATATATTGGCATTGAAAGGAAAATTAAGAAGATTTACTCTTTCTAAATATCTTACACAATGAGGCTTAGGGCACTAATTACTTATATTTGTATACAGTCATTTTTCCGCAAGTCAGCAATCTCGGTTCCAGGTTTTGCCATCTTGTGGATTTTCCCGACTTGCGGAATACCAAGATGGAAACTTTTTTCAAATTAAATTAACCGTAATCACTAATCGCCATTTTAATTTTTTAAGGAAAATGTAACTGCTTATGCACGGAGGGGGGAGGGTTGCCTCTATAATTGGTTGCCATTTTGAATTTTGTGGAAAATAATGAGCTGGAAGAAAGCCACATTATATTAATTTGCATCTTAATTTCTATAATTAATTTTCATAGGCCTTCAAAACAGGCTGTATGCATTAGGGGAACCATAAAATTGGTTACCTTTGCATATTTTTATCGTAATAATAGTCACCGGTTTAGTTTTTGTTGGCAAAAATCCTCAACTGAAAATCATTGTCCGCCATCCTGGCTTTCAGGTAAAAGTTGCCAACTTGTGGAATTTCCCGACTTGTTGAATACCGACTTGCGGAAGAACGACTGTATAATAGAGGATAATAATGATTGTCTTAATGAACAATCTCAAACTTAACATGTTGGCATATGTAGCTTCACACTATATCCTGTAGATTCAGTTGTTTCCATCTTGAAACTCAGCCCTACTCTGTAAGGCATATGTAAAACCCTATACTCAGAGAAGAAATTGAGAAAATCTTCTACTGCTAAACAAACAAGCCAATAGTAGAATAAAAAAAGTAATTTTAAATTGTCAAGTAATGTAGTATCTCTCCTTGTAGAAATCTATCTATACAGGGTGTCTCAGAATTCATTGTACAAACTTCTAGGGGAATTAGTATGGGTGATTCTAATCAAAAAAGTTCATATGAACATGGGTCCGAATTTGAACGATAACTGAGATATGAACAGAAATAAAAATGCCGCCATCAAGATCAACAAGTTAATAACTCAGGTTCTGTAAAGCCTAGATTAATGAAATTTGGGGGAATAACAGGGTATATAAGACTGTGTATACCGTTAAAATTTGATCGAATTCCAACAACAAGTTTCCGAGTTACTCATTCAACATCATAACACGTGCTCACTTGTGAGTACTAACTGGCACTTGTTACAATTTTGACTGTGTAACTCAGAAACTTCTTGTTGGAATTCAATCAAATTTTAACGGTATACACAGTCTTATGTACCTTGTTATTCCCCCAAATTTCATTAATCTAGAGTTTACAGAACCTGAGTTATTAACTTGTTGATCTTGGTGGCGGCATTTTTATTTCTGTTCATATCTCAGTTATTGTTCAAATTCGGACCCATATTCATATGAACTTTTTTGCTTAGAATCACCCGTACTAACTCCCCTGGAAGTTTGTACAATGAATTCTGAGACACCCTGTATATTTACCTGATTATAAGCTGATTTGATTAGAAGACAAGCCCACTTCTTTGAGGTAAATTTTTGGGAAAGAATTTTTTTTTTTTTTAATGAACATGGAAGCAAAAATACTTATTCTAAAATTAAAATCTGTCGTAAGAAATATTGTGAAAATCTCATGTGGTCTTGTATGATCAAGAATGCCAGTAAATGGCAGCATCACTACAGCCGAGGTGAAGAATTTTAACATTAACTTGCAAAACTCAGCATATTTGTGTAATTTGTGATTTTAAGATGACCCCCCTTTTATTGACCCTATAATTTGGAAAAAAACTCATCTTATAGTTGAGTCATTACGGTAATATATCATTGGTATTCTTGGGCCTCCAGCACATTGGGCACCTACAGTCATGCCACGTTCAAAGTTGGTTAGTTCTTTGCACTTTTCCATTATCACTATATTTTATACTCTAAACTTCCCGTGGAAAGGTCTGCAACTAAGTTTCTGGGTTTCACACGTGGATGGCAATAATGACACATGTAGCAGACATCCATTATGAAAGTTGTGTTTCTTCATAGTGTGGACATCTGTTAACCAATAACCAGTCGTAATACCAATACATATCTTAACACAAACATATTTTTCCAACAACGAAGATGTCGTTTTTTGTGCCAAACAAACAGCATTTGCGGGAAGCTTTGCTTTTCTGCTTTAACTTGAAAAAAAAATGCAGCTGAAGTACGTTGTTTGCTTGAGGAGGCCTACGGTGAACATGCACCATCAAAAACTACTTGTGAAGATTGGTTTAAACACTTCAGAAGTGGTGATTTTGACACTGCGGACAAGGAGCACTCTGGAAGACCAAAAAGGAATCGTGTACTATGAGCTACTGAAACCGGATGAAACTGTAAATGGGCATCGCTACCAAGAACAACTGATCAATCTGAACCATGCATTGCTCGAAAAACGGCCAGAATGGGAGATGAAACACAAATGTGTGATCTTGCAGCACGACAATGCTCTGTGCCATTGCACTTGCATCGTCCAAGAGACCATCAAAACACTGAAAAGGGATCTGCTACAGCAACTGCCATATTTGCCAGACCTGGCCCCTTCCGATTACCACTTGTTCCGGTCGATGGCGCATGGCTGGACTGGGCTACACTTGCCCGCTTTTGAAGAAGTGCAAAATTGTTTGGATGAATGGTTTCGGTCAAAGGACGCATCGTTTTATCGTCGCAGTATTCATGTATTGCCATTGATATGGCAAAAATGTGTAGCTGGTGAGGGACGATATTTTGAATAAACCATTTGTCATATTTCTCATGACATTTTCCCTTTTTCATTGATCCAAAAACCCTGGTATACTCTTCAGCCACTTTATTAATTACACCCATCTAGTAACAGATTGTGCTGCCTTTCACTTTCAAAACAGCCTGAATTCATTGAGGCATGTATTCTATAAGGTGCTAAAAGCATTCCTGAGGTATTGTTTACTATGCAAACATGAGTGCATCACTTAATTCTCGAACATTTGATGCAGGTGCAGGCGAGGAGCAAGTATAAAACCAAAGCAGGTGCAGGTGTGGAGCAATTATAAAAGCCATGTTCCTAGAAATATTTCACGTTGAAGTGGGCTTTGTGCACTGCCACATTTCCTCCTGTAAATACACATCTGCTTGTGGAATAATGTCAAAATGAAGAGATGCACTTGATCACCAATGATCCTTTTACATATGCTCTGATATCCAGATGTGAATCCAGGGGTATCAGTGAACCCACCTTGTGCCACGTAAACATTCCCTACATCATGATACGGTTCCACTGGCTTGGACAGTTGTCGACAGACATGATAGATCCATGGATTCATGTTATTTGCACCAAATTCTGTTTCCGCCATCAACATTATGTGCCAGGAACTTTGACTCATTAGACAAGTGACCTTTTTTCAGTCGTTGATAGATCAGTGCTGGTGTTTTTTTCCTACAGGAGGGTGCTTTCCTGTTCGTCTCCAGTACCAACGGTACCTGATGTACAGCATGCATCAAGTGATTCATTGTGAGATGATTGTCCGAGTAGCAGGGTTAAATTCAAACATCAATTGGGCAAATGTCACCTGTTATTAGTTTGCACAAGTCTAGCTAGCCTCCATTGATCTCACTCATCAACAAGTGGTTTCCTTCCACTGGAATGCAGCTGCGGTGAACAATTCTCGATACACCTTTGAGACTGTTATAAAAAAAGTTCAGGAGAGCTGTCGTCTTGGATATCCTTCATCCAGCACATAGGGCACCTACAGTCATGCCACTCGGTAGTGCAAACTGTCCCTCGTATTTCAAGAAATAAATTTGCACGAGCCTTAGCTCGTAGTGCAAATTACTCGTACGATGGAGTACTCGTACTGCAAGGTTCCATGACTGAGTGCATTTTTCGATTTACTCATCTTATACAATTCTGTTCCAGCCCCCTAAGAACTATGCTAAAATCACTTTTTATGGCTTTTAAAATGGGAAAAGTGCAGTTACTAGGAAAATGACAATTATAAAATCATTATTATAGAAAATGCAAAAGAAATATGTAAGTGCATATATGAAACTCGCTCATGCTGCAAATTTTCACTCATACTGCAAGACAGAAATTCTCACGAGCCTCATCTCATACAGTAAATCACTCTTACAATGGGGCATTCGGACTGTGAGTTCCACTGTATTTGAGAATTTTATTGTAAAAAAAGAAGAAAAAAAAAAAAAGATGAAAAGAATTTTTATTTGTGCTTTTATGCTGCGAATTCTGATTGGTTCTCACTTAAATAAACAATGAAACACGTGCGAATTCTGATTGGTTTTCAGTGTCTATATAAACAGTGCATTTCCATGCATTTAAAGAATTGCAAATCCCAACAAGCATCACGGCAAACTACTGTAGGAAGGTGGGCTTTAAACAGTACTAATTTTCTGACGACATTGAGGACCTTTTAGGCCAGAATTGAAAGGGTCAGATGAATGGGAGCTCCTTCAAATCAAAGATAGCAGCTGGTCAGTCTCATATTCAAGGAAAATATCAGAAACTATGAAGTTCTTCTAACCGAAGATCTCTTAAGCATGGACAACATAGAGGAGCATTGTCAAATTGAAAATAAAGATGGCAAATCTGAAGAAGGAGCAAAGAGGGATGATAATGTTGAAACAGAAAGACCCATACCATCTAACAAGCGTATGTTGTTAATTTTAGAGGAGATTAAGTCATACGTCCCGTATGGCAATGATATTCCAGCAGATATTTTCTATTTAGTGTATATAACTCTCCAAACAGTAAAAAAAATTATTTCGTTCATGTAAGCAAACTTCAATAACCAATTGCATGTATTTTTGTGAATTAAACAATTATGAAATTTTTTAGAATTTATTCATACAGAAACTCGAATGAAAAAAAATTTTGGGTTCCTAAATTTCGTAATAATGGGGTTCGACTGTAATACCAAACAAAGAATTTTATACACATAAAAACAAGATATAGAATGTTTTCATTTATTATGTAACTTACTACATCTATTTTAGATTACAAAAAAATGGTTTGTACACACCTTATTAAAATTTCGTGAATCTACCCCTATTTCTCACCTGTTTAATTTTGTGGGCATAACTCCAATACACTAATTTTACCATAATTTAAAACCTAGCAGTTTTCATATATATTAACAACGTTATAATTACTTACCTTCCCCGATCTCTAATTATTGCTATTAGTACCACTTCTACAACACCGGACATAGAAATTCCTTTCCAGTCCCCCACATTCGACGTAATTACCAGCTCAAGAATATCTCGTCCACTTTACCCTCAGATCTGTTCATCATCAAGCACCAGTATCTTCAAAATCCGTCTAAAGAACTTCCTCTCTACACCCCCATCTAACTAACTACTGCTCCTCTCCTCTTACCTCCCTTCTTTAAAACTTGTTTTATAAATCATCAAATATTGTTTCTTTGTTCCCCGTCCAGAGACCTACCTCATCGGTCCCGCCATACATATTGGCCCTGGATGGACGGCTTGTCTCTTCCTTTAGATTAAATAAATACGAGGGGTGTTCAAATTTGACCTGGATTTAATTTTCTGTAAATTTCATTGTTGTAAAAATCTAAATTTTCATTGTTGAGATGGCAACTACTGCCTGTCATGCAAATGCAACAGCACTCATCCAGTTGCCATGACAACCGATTGTTTGTTTAAACAAAATGGCAGTAATGTGTTGACCAAGGTAGAACAACGAATAATCATCAGGTTTCTCCACAATGAAGATATGAAACCATCTGAAATTTATCAGAGACTTTAAAGACAGTTCACCGAGTCATGTTTGTCTTGATCATCCATCTTTGCTTGATGCCAAAAGTTTGAAGGAGGGCGAGAATTCACTGGGAATGAACTTCATAAGGCAAGGCCAGCAACTGCTGTCAATGATGGCATCATCGCATGAACAAATGAGCTGATAAGGGACAACGGGTGGATTCATGTCCTAGAATTGACTTCAATACTGAACATCAACACTGGCAGTGTAGAGACCACCATCCACGATAAGCTGAAATTCAACAAGATCTGTGCCAGATGGGTCTCTAAGCAACACTCTACGAGGATCAGAAAACCACCCAGGTGGAAATCTGTTCCATGTTGCTGCAACGAAATGACGGGGAAGCTGGCAGCTTCCTAAGGTGTGCTGTGACCACCGACGAGACATGGATTCATCACCGTACTTCGGAAAGCAAGCATGCGAGCATGGAGTGGCAACATGCTGACTCGCATGACCCAAGAAATTCAAGATGACACCATCGGCAATGAAAGTGATGGCGACTGTATTCTGGGACGTTAAGGGTATCATTCATGTCGATTTTCTGGAAGAACGTCGAACCATAATTGTACCCTACTATTGTGACATTTTGAGGACATCCCTGAAGTCAGCACTAAGGAAAAAGCGACCAGGACTCCTGACCAGTGGTGTTTGTTTTCTCCAAGACAATGCCAGACCACGTACCACCAAACTGACTATGGGCACACTGATGGAATCAAATGTGACATCTTACTAATCCTCCATACAGCCTGGATCTCTCCCCTTGCAACTAACACCTTTTTGGACCATTGAAAGAGTTCTTGGGAAGGGAGAGGTTTGGCTCCAATGAGGGAGTGAAAAAGGCTATCCTGACATAGTTTCGACATCAGCTGAAGATTTCTACAGAACTGTTATCCAGATGCTCCCAGGACATTGGAAAAAATGTGTAGAGAAAAAAGGAGAGTTCTTTGAGAGATAACTATTGTGTGTGCGTGTGTATGTGTTTGTTTGTTTGTTTGTTTGTTTGTAGTTTCCTGATTTTATAAAAAATAAAGTTATGAATATAATTTCATGATCTGAGAAATTAAATAAATTTAATTGATTTACCAGTAAAAACCGTTTAAGTGTTTGAAGATAAACATTACTTCCTTTTCATCATAACCAAAGTGAATTGGAATTTATACAGGGTACTTTTGAAAAGGATGTCGTGAGATACCTAGCGATGTTCTGCACCTTAAAATATACACAAGTTTCCTCGTATGCTTTGTCGAAATTGCATTCCATAAAAAAGGAGTAAACAGCTCGTGAAGTTTGGTTAAACTCTGCCCATAACGTAAGCAAAAGCGCATGAAAAAAAAGTAAACACCACCATGTGTTTCATTAATAGGTTTCTGCGAACTACCCATGCACTAATGTGTTGGCCCTAAACTCAACCACTCTCATAGACACCGAAAGATTCGTAAAATCAATTGACAATTGAAAAAAGCTTGTTTAATTGAAGTATGTTTTCGATCACGCAGTTTCCATTAGCCTAATTTGGCTTTCCTGTAAGAGTGGTTGAGTTTACGGCCAACACATTAGTAGTGCACAGGTAGATTGCAGAAACCTATTAATGGAACACGTGATGGTATTTACTTTTTTCCATGCGTTTTTATTTACATTATGGGCAGAGTTTAACCAAACTTAACAGAGCTGTTTAAGGAATGCAATTTTGACAAAACATGTGAGGAAACTTGCGTTTATTTTAAGGTGCAGAACATCACTAGTTATCTCATGACATCCTTTTCAAAAGCACTCTGTATACTTTATAGGACTTTAGTATTAATTTTTAAAACTATTTGTTCATTTATCTATAAAGGCTTTAAGATTTCCATGTTTTTGAAATTTAAAGAAATAAATTTTTTATTATTAAGTAAAAATCTTATCATTTCATTAGCCATTAATATCTGTATATATTTTGATTGTCTTTAAAGCCTCGAGTGTTGCAGTGCATCTGCAGTGTTGCCAGTGATCACTCCATCTCTCTTCTTGGTTTAAAGGAACGCAAATGTGCTATGTTAGCAAGTCGACATTTATTTCCTGTCCAAGTTATAAAATGGAGACCCTTAGATGATTTCATGATAGTAGGTTGTACTGATGGAACTGTTTATGTTTGGCAAATGGAGACAGGTTAGTGAATTCTATCAATTTAAATATTGTATGGTTTCATTAAAATGTCATTCTACAATAAAAATTTACTTATTATTGGAATCATTATGAACGAAAGAGGGAACATATCCTCGACTCCCCTTAAACATAAAATCTTAATAAAATATTAATGAATTGTTTTTCATCATATGAAGACAAGACAAATGAAAGGGATCCAACCCACCATATGCTGCAATGGTTTCATCCATTAACTGTGACACTTGTTTACATAGTAAAGCCATAACGCTTGTGTCGAAGTCACTTGCGATTTTGAGGTTAAGTGATCATGAATTGAGTCTTCAGCAGATAAATCACATGTGTATGTTGTGGTGGACACTCCAAAAATTGAACACCTGATCAAATTTGCTGAACCCAGGCAAACAGTCAACACTGAACATTGTTGTGCTGCTGGGAAGTCTGTGCCAGGCCATCAAAAAGAAACAGCCTGGAGCATTGTTGCAGGATGCCATCTTGCTCCATGACAATGGCTACAATGACTAGCAAGACATTGTGAATGTTCGAGTGGGGAAACTCTTGGGCATCCACCCTGTAGCCCTGATTTGTCACCCTGCTACTTTTACAGTTTTGGTCATCCTACGAAACAGCTGGAAGGTTGATACTTCATGTTGGATGATTATGATCTTTGGTAATGATTTATTGCGTGAATGCTGCGGGTCACATGAATGTGCAAATGATGGAAAGCACGTGAAATAATGCTATTACATCCACATTGTTGTGTTTCATTTGAAAGCAGTAAATGCCATGAAAAAATGTCTCTGAAAATCGGATCTCACAGGGAAGGGTAGATTTCTGCCCTTTCCGACGCTAATTACAGCTATTTTGCTATAATTATGCATGTAAAACACAAAATTTCTTTATTTTGAAAAAAGGCATATCAGCAGTACTGAATAGAAAAGGAAAATCCTAGGAAGAGTTAATTCTAACTGGTCAGAAATAGCAAAATCTCGAATTCCTATCAGCCGGACACCACGGTCATTCAGAAGTCAAGCAGCTTGTGCTGTGTGAAAATTTGAATTTCCAAAAACGGTTTGCAGACATTGTAGGAACTTCACAGGCTACCATAAATAAAATAATAAGTCAAAGATTTGCAACTAGAAAAGCCTCACACATGTCATGTTCATAAACTGCTGCCATGACACATCGCAGAAAGGAAGAGGCACTTTGAGGGTTACCTCACAGCAGAATGATGGAAGTACTTTGTCACCTTGGATAAAGCCTACATCTACCTCAGTGATTGCAACCCCACACGATTTTCTACCATCCACATGGAGAAGAAGCATGCCAAAAGTGGTCCAAGGAATGTAAGTAAAGTTTTTCAAAAGAATTTATGGTGATTGTGGAATACTCATATAACAGCAAGCTAACTATCAGAAAAGTGGGCAGAAAGGCTAAAGTTAACTCACTTTACTATATTCTCAGTCCAATTTTGTCCTCCCCATACAAAGAGGAAATCCCCCATTGTAAAGAGAGGACAAAAGCAAAGTTTGGTTGCATCAAGACAAAGCCTCCAGCCATATGTCTAATTCGACCGTTCAATTTACATTGGATTTGGAAGATGAAACTGGAATTCACATTATACTCTTCCATGATATCCCTGTCCAGTCACCAGATGCATCCCCGATGGATTTCTGTAAATATGGATTATTGAAACGAGCCCTTGCTCGACATCGTCCAACAACCATTGAGGGTCTCTTGAAAGCTTACAAACAAGAGTTGTGCACTACAATTGTATAGTTGTATTAATTAATGTCATCATTTTTAAGTGATATTAGAGCAGTGTAATTTTTAACTTTTTATTGTAATTCTCTTTATTTGTAAGGCCGTCCCCAATTTAATCTTTTACTTGTATCTTGTGTTGTACACTTCTTTTTGGAGTCTAATAAATTAATAATAATAATAATAATAATAATAATAATAATAATAATAATAATAAT
>JAHWFO010059599.1:238056-289117 GCA_023313115.1 Rhysida immarginata
TGTGAGATTTACTGTGGTTCCCAATGTCTGAAACTGTAAGTCATGCTAGTGAATAAATGTTCCTATACAGAAATACTTTGACTATGGAACAAGTGAAATTTTATTGAAATCTAATTTGATAATTGTTAAGCTTTATTTTATTTATAGTGGTTGTAGCTTATCTGTTTCATTTGTCTTGCTTGTCACTTTGTTGTTTCCAACTGCCATGTTAGAGTGAAGTATGCTTAAGCTCTGAGACCGGAAGTATGAGTGAGCAGTAGCGTTTGTGACCACGAGATGGCAGAGGGAGTACCTACTGCGAGTAAGGCTGCTGAGTATATAAAAGGAGCAAAGAACAAAAAAAAGGAGCAAAAAGAAAAAGGAACAGGGTGAGAAAGGAGAGCTGAGACGAGGGGATTTCACCATGTGCAGGAAAGACAAAGCTGACCAGGTAAAGGCAAAAACTAAGCACGTGCTCTGATCTTTCACCTTAAGCCTAACGTAGTTATTACTTTTGTTTCTAGTTCTTGGGATAAAATTTGATTTGTATATTACTTGAATAATATTTTATGAGGACCTGTTAGAATGTGACCTTTATCCATTTCAAAATATTTTTTTTTGTTTTTTGTTATTAAATTCTTGTTTAAACCTAACTCTGGTTGCATTGTTGTTCATTATCTCTAAGAATCACAAATCTTTACATCACAATAAAACTGCTGATATATATATTTCCTGCAAAACGGTGGAAAAAAATCAAAATTTGAATTGTGGTTTTCTTAAAATACTGATGTGATACAAACAAACGGTTTACTGATTTGGAATCAGCATGACAAAATTGACCAGAAACATATCAACTAGCCAAAGAAAGATAAAAAAATTTTTTTGTACATCAGTGTTATTGGTGTATTAATTCATTTTGAAATCTTATTAAACTGTCATTTTGTGATTTTTCTTGATTTATTTATTTATTTATTTATTTATTTATTTATTTATTTATTTATTTATTTTTATTTATTTATTTATTTTTTTCTTATTAAATAATATGTTGAAGTTTTTAAAGTTTGTGATATTATGGAGCGTGCCAAAAGGCTGACCGCATCTAGGCTTTGTACTGTCCCCAACATACCGGACTTTATATTTAAGGGCTGTCTGTCCGGCCTGATAACTCCGCTTATGCATTTGTTTTCCACTTCCCTGGCCACTGGTCAATATCCTTCCAGTTGGACCAAGGTGCTTATTCTGCCAATTCCTAAAAAGAGTGGTTCATCCGCCCAAAAATCGTTTAGACCAATTACTATCATTTCATATCCGGCCAAACTTCTTGAGTCTCTTGTTTTTGATCAACTGTCAAACTATGTCGAACCGTTTCTACCAGACGAAAAACATGGCTTTACAATCAACAGAAGCACTCAGTCTAATCTAGCAATTTTTACCCATTTAGACTCTAGATGAGCATGTTCAAGTCGATGCTCTGTTTTTAGATTTTTCTAAAGGCTTCGACAAAGTTAATATCCTCTTGTTGATCGAGAAATTAAAATTTATAGGTTTATCGGCAACGCCTCTCGACTGGTTTCGCTCTATGTTTAGCGGACGTAGTTTTAATCTGCGACATCCTAAGCATTCTAATACGGTCTTTTCCATTAAAAGTGGAGTGCCTCAAGGTTCTCCCCTCGGTCCGCTGCTATTTAACATCTTTGTCGCGGACCTGCTTTCTGTCGTTAAGGATCATAAGGTTAGAATTCTCTTCTACGCTGATGATGTTAAGTTGTCTCTTGATAATAATGGGTGGAGGGATTGTTTTAGACTTCAGTCCGCTTTATCATCTGTGCATCATTGGGCATGTTCTAATGGTCTGATCTTGAATCCTGATAAGTCAATTGTTGTTTCATTTAATCGCTCCACGGCACCTTTTATATTTGATTACCGTCTTCAGAATAATGTACTTATAAGAGCCAAGTCAGTTAAAGATCTCGGAGTCATATTGTCGCATAACCTTTCATTTAACGAGCACATGAGCACTGTGTATTTAGACATCTCTCGCCGCCTGGGACTGATAAAAAGAGCTTCCGCTTTTTTTTACTGACTCAAGGACGCTCCACATTCTGCTCAAGTATTTTATTATTCCTAAGATTATTTATTGCGTCTGGATCTGGTTTGGGGGTAATTTCCAAATCCACAACAAGATTCAGCGCAAATGCATTAGTCTTGATTGTTTTATCAGGAAACACAAATACATAGTGGGTTCTGCTTTTTTGTCAGACTTCAGTGTTTACCGTATAATTCGCATTGTTTTATTTAAATATTTGGTTAGTATTTTTTTAATATAATTTTTGTCTTTACCCCGAGTTTAACTTTAATACGCTTCGGAGGACGCGTAGGGGATTTGTTTTAAATCCCATTACCACTTGGAAATCGTCCCTCTCTCGGGTTAATCCCATTTTTAAATTAATTAAAAATTATTTAGAAAATTATAATGACATTGACCTTAACTGAAGGTCTGCATTTATGTTTATTTTCGTAGGTTTTTTTTTTCTTTCTTTTTTTTTTTTTTTTTTTTAATCCTTATATTTTTTTTTCTTTTACTTATTTTTCATCTTTATTTTTTACTTTTTTCTTTCTTTCATTATTTTCTTGTTATATGTCTTCTTCATTAACCCTGTTTTGGGCATCAGCCTGTTGGGGGCAACACAGGGCTCCCTCTGGTCTATTCCGAAGGGGCTTTCCCTGTCACTGTTATTATTATTATTATTATTATTATTATTATTATTATTATTATTATTATTAATATAAGTTTTTATGAAGTGTCGAAAAATAAAGTCTTAAAGATGATTTTTAATCTTTTTAATTAATTTATGTATATGGATCTTTAAAAACGACAAGTAATTTTACGACTTAGAGTCGATGCGTTTCAGCTGTAGCCTTCTTCAGGACTGTGTGTGTACTGATTTAAAGAAGTTTAGAAGAGCACTTGGGGGGAGAGACGGTTGAGGGGTGGGAGGGGGGACAATGCGCTTGCAGGTTTTGTGATTAAAGCACCATCTATTGCTAAAATTTTGAACTTTTTTTTTTTTTTTTCTTATGCCATACCATTTCCCCCTTTTTTCACGTATGTTCAGGTCAGATTTCAGGTTACTCTGACCAGTGGGTTTTTTTGTTTTTTTTTGAAAGTTGAACTTTAATTATTATCATCCTGTACTTTAATCATTGCATGGGCTCATTTTTTGCACACCTAACTTCATTTGCTTGTGTGTTTATGTACAAATTTTGTAATCTATATTTTGCTTACTTCCTGACTACCTACTGCTCTGCAATTTTCCCCAATGTTGTCTTCTTGATGACAATGTATGTATCAATAGTTTGTTTCTTTAGTCATTCACTTATTTAAGTTTAATCTGTAAACCATGATATCTCGAAATGATGACTACCTGTATTGTTATTAATTGTTATCATTAATTGTTGTATGTCCCGGTGGTTCAAACCACCGCTGTCGATGAATGCTCATGCTCAATTGCTACCGGAGTGAATTTTTAATTAATAGGATATGAATTCATCAATAAATATAAATCAAGAAATACATTGCCAGTACTCATTTTATGTCATTGAGAGAAAAGATATGAAGTAGGCCTAAAATCGTGCGTAAAAGATTTTTTTTTTTTTTTTTTTTTTTTTTTTTAACTTTTTTGGAAAATCTCTGACAGTTATGCCGTAGCGACTGAAAGGCCTCACACTCCAAAATTTTCACTTTTTTTTAACAGAAACACCGCGGCATTACTGCCGAAAATTATGGTAATTGTTGTTAATTTGATCATCATTGATAGCAAAGTTGTTGATTATTACGTCATTTTAGAGAGGATTAGCCAGCATAATGTACCGTAAATACTTTTCCAAGACACAGACACAGCCGAAGTAAAAGACTGGTTTGGGCATTGAAAAATCACCTGATTCTAGTAGTCTGAGCAGTAATCAAATCTTTATTGTTTCCAACAAACAAAGAAATACAGATTTTTAAAATCCAAGATGGAAACAATGAAGGTTGGATTGTTGCTCGGCTGTGGATACAAATGCAGCAGAATGGTATGATCCATCCAATTAGATGTTGTTTAGGTTGTGTCTATAGCTTTATCACATCCAGGATTGCACCATGATTGAGATTGTTCCTATAGGCCTTTGGTGGAAGTGTCTGCTTTCTGCTTGTTGCATGTTTTTTGCAAAGATGGCATAACACTAACATTCCCAGTTAGCTACTTAATTCAGGTAGCATTGTTTGGAATAGATCTTGCAGATGTGATCACTGAATGTTTTGAGTATTTTCTTGAATGTTTCTTCATTAGCATTTATATCTGCTTACATTTATGAGATCTGTAGACTTGTCTTGATGGTGGGCTTGATGGTTTTTGTGTGCTTATTTTGTAATCATTATTTTTCTCAATTCCTGACTACCTACAGCTCTGCAACTTTCCCCAATGTCATCTTCTTCATGAATAATGTGTGTTTCACTTATTTGTAAATTAGTTATGATTTAAGTTTAATATATAACAGTTTTCTGTCTTTCAGAAGCTAATCATGAACAGTTGTCTCTACAATGACAACTTTGCCCGCTTTATACTCAAATGAACAACTATTATACACTTGTTACACAGTTTTATTTAACTTGATTTTGTCTGGATTTGCGTACAATTTTGTAATCAATATTTAGTTTACTTCCCGTTGTTCAGATGATCCCAAATGTGGCACACAGGTTCATTTTTGGTGACAATACAATCCAGTAAATAAAGTTTCAAAATTCAAATTCTATAAAAGATTAAAACCGATTTTCATTTAATTTACTTCCCAGGTAGAGGACGGGCTACTTCTTCAGGTTTTCCTCAGTTTATTAAAATCCTTGGGCAGAGGATGGGCCACCTCAGATTTCCATAGTTTTTATTTTGTAGTTATCATACAAATGCATGATTTAAAAAAATAAATGAATAAATAATAGGTATAACAAAAAACTTTTTAATCACACACTTTTACCTTAAAGTGTGTTTATTTTATTATGTAATATTTTAATTTTAAAATTTAATATTCAATGCACCACTACAAATATTTTTTATTCTTTAGTGCATTTTTGAAGGTAAAAGTGTGTGCTTATATTTTTTTAATTTCCCATTTTAATGTGGTTCTGTAGGCTGCAATATTAATTTATTCAGTGAATAAATAAAGAGGGGCAATATAAATTAAAATACTCTTAATAAACAATAAATTAAAGGTATGAGAATTATATAATCCAAAGCTACAAAGAAAAAAATTTCAGGAACAAGCTGAAAGTTTAAAATAATGGATAAATAATTTTATATTTCCAATATGTAATTCTGCATTCTGTTGAGTAAACTTTTAAAATATTTGACTCAAGAGTTTCCCCTTGTATATAAAATGTATAAAATTAAAATAATAATAGCTCATGTTGCAAACATTTTCATATGTAAAAGAACTTGTCAATAGTATCCAATTTTGGGATAGATTTTTGTTATTTATTATTTAACTTAGGATGATTAATACTGGACCTGATACGTAGAGCGAATGCAATTCAAATCTAGCCCAGGAAATGATACCCTGGTAGTGAAAATTGTAAAAAGGACATAAAAAGTTCTCTGAAATGTTCAGCATTTTTGCCACAATATTTATGATGTTGTGGATTTATCTTGCAGGCAAAATTTTAAATGTTTATTTTTGCCTAATAAGAAAAAGTATATATGAATTTTTATAATTTTGGGCATTTTACAGATCAGTAAATTTAATGAAATTTTTCTCTTTTCTATATAATTTTGGATAGTATTTTTATTAATAAGTTATGTCAATAATATGGGTTTACTAATAAAACTGTATCTTGCCAAGATTTTTATGAAATCCAAGTAAGTTACAATTGAAAATGATTATATGAGCATCCAGATTACAATTAATTTTACTAATTTAAAAAAAAAAATTTAAAAGTCTAACACTTGAGCCATTAAAAATAGATGGTCTCATTAATAAATAAATTATTAATTAAATTATAAATTAATAAATACTTGTTGAATAAAAAAAATTGAATAAATTTGTTTTCATCCAAAACAAACAACAATACATATAGAAACCGCCAAGAACTGTGGATAATAGACATAATGAAAGAAAAGAAACCCCCTGTCCTCAATAAAAAAGTGTTTTTAATGACACATATACATATTTCGGTCACCCTGTGACCATTTTTCAGTGTGATACAAGGTTTGAGATGAACAAGTAGTCAACAATTTACAACAAGTTATAACAAAACGATCCACCAATAGGTGGCTTCCATAAATTAGTGAATAAGCACCCTTTAGTGGATGAGCCAATAAATTACAAACAGTAAATAAATTACAAAAATTATACAAGATAATAAAAAAATTTTATCAAAGTGTTTTTGTACTATTAAATTTAAAATACGACAAATTAAAAATATAAAATTCCCCAAAAAAATCAAAAGAACTCCGAAGGTTTAACAATTAAATCAAAAAGCCGAGATTCTCCCAATGAACTCTATCTGAAAAATGAACTTTGCTAGTTTGTGTCTCCAACAGTGGTTGGAGTCTTTTCGGATGAAAATGTCTGGCTGTGTGGGTTTGCGGTATATATCAAATTCAAGCTTATTTCCAGATCTTGTGATTTTTACATCTAAGAATGGGAGGACCCCATCCTTTTCTTGTTCCATTGTAAAATTAATTGATGGGTAGAAGCTGTTGATGTGGGAGATAAGTGGACAGATTCGCAAAATATAATGTTTTCCATTCCAACATGATTGATGATCTAATCAAAAGTAGCACAAGGAGCCAAAACTGCTTTTCAACAACAAGATATTTATTAAGCCTGGATACGTATTTCGGACGCTACGCGTCCATTTTTCAACAAGACTGAATGTTACAGTATGCCTTACAGTTATTTATATATAATAGGGGCCAATCAGGTTCCCTTTACAAGTGGATAAAAATATAAAACAAAGCCAATCAGGTAAAATTACAGCCAAGGATACAGAATAAATTTTGAAACAAAATTAGCCAATCTAATCAAAGGAAAAAAAAAATTAAAAAAAGGGGGGGGAGACAAAGTAGTCAATAAAGGAGCACGGGGAGGTGTCAAAGGTTATCTCTACATAAGTCAGAGAGAAGGACAAATCCGGTAAAAGCCAAAAGAAGAAGTCAAAACCAAGAGCCTCAAGCCAAGCATCCAATCAGAGAAACTAAGGGCTGAGAGAAGCCAAAAGTTGTTAGTGCATGTACGTAAGCAAGTTATCCCAGACATTCAGAGTTTGCTTCCCTGCTCTTTGTATATCTCTAAAGTTTCAAGGAAATTGAGCTTCCTCCAGTCGCAGGTACGGTGGAGAACTTCGAAGTCGTCAGGTTTAGCGTCATGCCCAGTCTGTATAATATGCTGCGTGAAGGCAGAAGCGTCAGGATTGTAGTTGCGGATGTGCCTGAAATGCTCTTTGATCCTGGCAGTAACCATCCTCCGTGTCTGCCCAATGTAAAAGGAGTCACACGTCCCGCAATTTAATTTGTACATGCCGGAGCTTTGGTGAGATGGTATTTTATTCTTAGCAGACCCCAGGAGTCAGTCTCCTGAGTGTGTGCGAGCTTCTATAGGAGATCCTGTATCCAAACTTTCTGGCGATTTTGTCAAGTCCTTTACTGAGTCTTCTGTTATAAGGAATCGTCCAATACTTTGCTTTATCACTCACTTGTTCCAGGGTGGTTGCTTGAAGTATTGCCTTTTTTCTTGTATGTTTTCTGAAGAGGTTTCCAATCATGTCTTCACTGTATCCATTGCTGGCAGCATAGCTTCTAATCCTTGATAACCCCTCCTCTCTCTGTTGTGAGGTGAGGGGTAGGTTAAAAGCCTTGATGATCATCTGTTGATATCTTGTGGGCGAAGCAGTCGTTTGAGTATCTATTGATGTATGCTGGTACGAATGTAAGTTTTCTATAGACCCCAAATGTTAATTTGCCGTCGCCAGTGTCTCTGCCAATCAAGATGTCAAGGAAGGGTAATTTACCTTCTTTCTCTATTTCTTTAGTAAATTTAATGCTGTTAGACATGTTGTTCAGTTCAGTCATAAATTGTTCAAGGTTATATTTTTGATATATCAAAGACACCGAAAACATTGTCCACATACCTGCACCAAATATCAGGGAAATATGGAAAAGTTTCGCGGGCTCAGTTCTCAAAATACCTGAGGAATAAGTTAACAAGGATGGGACTAATGCAGCATCCCATGGGGGTGCCATCCGTCATTTTATAAAATTTTCCATTAAACTGTAGAAGGTTATTCTCGCAACAAAACCTGGTGGTGAGCATAATATCCCTAGACTCACCAAAAGAAATACAGTTGTCATCGAGTACCGATTGGAGCACTTCCATGGTCTCTTTAATGGGAACACTAGGGAAAAGAGCGCATATGCCAAAGAAAACCAGAATGCATCCTTCTTTAAGAACTACATTGGCAAGTTTCTCGACAAGCTCAGTGCTATTCAAGCTGAGTTTAATGGAAAATTTTAAGTAACATTCTCTAATTTTCTTGGCCGACATCAATCAGCTCCGTCGCATTCATGCTCTGAATTTATGATTCTGACATATTTGTTTGATAAGTAAATGATTTATAATATTATAGAAATTTCATTTTAAGAAATTCACGCAGGAAAACACATTACAAAGGTCTCGTGCCAGTGAACAGCAGCTAACGGGCTGCCATGGCCGGCCGTTCTTTATTACTGATTTTTGCCTGCGAGAATTCCTGAAAAAATAATTTCTGTATGATAAATCATTTACTTATCAATGAGATATGTTAGAATAACAAATTCAGAGCATGAACTCAAACGGAGCTGAACGATGTCAGCCAAGAAACGCTACTCTGGACAGATGAAATTGCAGCTATTGTCAACCGCGTTCCTACCAATTTCAGCTGATTTATCTTTTAGACTGAATATGAAATGAATAAAAATACATATTGAATTTCGTCTGCATGTGTACAGTTTCTTTTTGTGTTCTTTTAACTTAATAAAAATGCCAATTTCTGTTACCAAAAGTACGATACCAAAAGTAAAGGGTGTAGGACAAAATGTTACACTGAAACTGCATTTCTTTTTCACTTTATTCAGAACTACATGGATATACAAAAATTTTTTTTTTATATATAATGTGTAATGTGAAATGAAATTATAAAAATCAGTAGAAACCAGGTCCATAGCGAATCTTAATCATGGGACGCGAAAGTTTCGATCGGCGGTAGCGGGGAGGGGGGGGGGGCGAATGAGTGGCATTCTTCGAGCATAAAAATACATACAGGGGTCAACCTATTCAGCCAGTGGCACCAAAATCAATTACCTTGTGGATCAGCTGTAATGGGGCAAAACATTCCCTTGTTGGCTTGTGATTACATATTATTTTAGCTTTATTCGATTATGTTACCGATGCTGCTCATTTTTATATGTAGTTTGCCTATTATTTAATCATAATTAATGATACTTTACAATATTATTTCTTATTAAGCATCATTATTACGCTTATTTTATATTTAAAAGTGAGAATGTAGGCCTACAATATTACGGGGTTTATGATCTTTTTTTTTTAATATTTTTTTAATATTTTTTTCAATAATTTGACCTTTTTTATGTAAATATTTAATTTGATTCACAAATTTTATACAAAAAAAAAAATTAATAAAAAAATTATACAAAATTTAAACCTCTATCTAAAGGTACAAAATGTTCAACAAAAATTCTAATAAAATTATTGAAATAAAAAAAAAAATGAAAAAAACAAGAAAAAATTTTATCGTCCCTATGTTATACTGTAAAGTTACTACCAATTTCGTTGATATGAACAGTATTATGAACCCTTATCTCACCGATGTTACACCGCTCATCTCCAAGATGTTCCACATCAATAGGAAGCTAGCCGCTACTATCCAGAATATTTGGTTCAATCGAGTATGCATCTGCGAACACCACCAGCCCAAATATGCACAAGTCATTATCCGCAACAAATCCACCGCCGCCCAAGCTGCACAGACTGCCGCCATTAGGACCTGGGTAAGTCACTCTACATCCATCCTATATGTTAAGAAACCCCGCCTCAACCAAGAAGTTTTTCGACTCCACCTGCATTTGTCCACCATCATACCGCCCGGCATTCTGATGCCTCTTATCGACGACGATGACATCAGATTACAATCCTTCAAAGATCACAAGTTCCAGACTCTATGCAGGAAACTTGATGATCTCCGCCACCCGGCCCCTTCCGTACGCCCTGCTCCGACAGACTGTGACTTCACTTTCCATACGAATGTGGTAAATCTCACCGCCATCCAGCTGTCCGATGACAAACAACACCTCCTCGACAAAGGCCTGAAGCATGTTTTGTACAAAAAACCTGCCCGCCTAACCTACACACTGTCATACCAGACACTGAACGTGCCCTGTCTCTTTTACCCAAGACTGATCGCCTACCAGCTCGTGCTATCGCCGGACACCTCATCTGTAAAGCCTACAATGACGCCTCTTCATCCAGCCCACCCCAGGAACAACTTAGGGACATTGCTGCCTCATCCACCCTGAAGACCAAGTTATCTGAATCTGATGCCATCATCGTCAAGGCAGCCAAAGGTAACCGCTTCAATCATCTTATACCGATCTGTTTATAACAGTAAAGTCAACGACATGGGGGGTGGCCGTGGCCTGGTTGTCTCGTCGGTTGGCTTGCCAATCGATGGAGTTCAGCAACTTCAGGCGCGGCCAGCTGCTGGTTGGGTGACGGCCAGGGCTTGAGGGCCACTGCTGGCGGGACAGCTATTTGGGGCGCGGCTGTTGGGGGACTTTAGTCTGACCCATTTGCCGATTGACCATAGCTGGTTTTCCAGCAGTTGGTGACAGCCTCTGGTTCGTTTATCCCCAGCAGCTCTTCCATCATGAAACCCCCCGTGCTTCGGAGGGCACGTTAAGCCGTCGGTCCCGGCTGCTACTGTCATCTCGTAGCAGTCGTTATTTACTGGGATGGCGCACAACTCCCTCGTAGGAGTAGGTGCCGCAGATTATCGCTTGCGATAATCTACCCTCTGTACTAGATACTAGATACTAGAAAGTCAACGACTTCATCTCCACCAACAAGTTTACTGTCCTTCCCTTCGACCCCACCACCAAGTTCCATAAATCCATTATTTCGGCCATCAATTCGTCCCCTCGCTTCAGATACCTCAGACCTCTCACCCCCCCCCCCCCAACCTAAATGCTCTCGTCAAGATCCACAAGCCTAACATGCCTATTCTCCCTGTTGTTAATTCCTCCCCTGCCCCTGCCCATCTCGTTGCCAAGAACCTCTCCGCATTTCTCTTTAACCTTAAACTCCTTCCTAATACCTACAATGTCCGGAACTCCCTCACCCTTGCTGAATCCCTTTCCTCATTTCCTACTAACGAACACCTGTCCCTTATGTCCCTTGACATCACTAACTTATATACTAGTATCCCAGTCTCCATCTCTCTTAAAATCCTCAAACGCCTCCTACGTAATTCCTCTCTCCCTAAACCTGATGCCATCGACCTTTTATCCATCCTGTCTGTCATTTCCTCACAAAACTACTTTTCCTTTAACAATACGTTCTATTCTCAACCTACTGGATTGAGTATGGGCTTTCCACTTAGCAGCTTTTTATCTGAAGTCTTCCAACAAAACTCGAACTAACCTTTGTCACCCCCCTCCTTGCTAACTCCACTATCATTTCATATTTCCGATATGTGGATGACATCCTTATTATTTACGATTCCCGTTCTTCCTCCCCCACTGACATCGCTGACACTTTCAATTCCTTCTCTCCCCATATCGAATTTACCTACGAAACAGAAGTTAACAATTCCATCCCGTACCTTGACATCCTCATTACTAACAACCTCCAAATTAACCGTTTCTCGTTCTCTGTCTTCCGTAAGCCTACCACATTGTCTAATCTAATCCACTGTTCTTCCTCACACCCCCCCGTCCACAAACACGCTTCCCTACGCTTCTTCATTGACCGTGCCCTGAAGTTACCCCTCAGCCCCCCTTCCCCCCCTTCCGAACTCCGTATCATCCACACCCTCGCCCGTATGAACGGTTTCTCGTCCTCTACTTTCTCCCGTACCCTCCAATGATGTAGACGTGCCTTCCTTAACCCGAGTCCCCCCTCCCTCCTGATATAAGCCGCCGAAAGAAGTGGGTTTCTCTATTATACCTCGGCCCCCATTTCTCCCGCCTCTCCAATTTCCTCTCTTCCCTTGGCCTCCAAGTTTCTTTTCGTTCCCCAACCCCTTTTCTTCGTACCTTGCGCCCGTCTACCCTAACTGCATCTGACGATTTCGCCCGATCCGGAGTATATCGCCTTAACTGCGCCTTCTGCGATAAGTTTTACATAGGCTTATCGACCCGTAACTTCAATATACGTTTCAAGGAACACGTCAACTCCTACGTGAAACAAGATGGTAATTCCCACTATGCCAACCATCTTGCCGATTCCGGACATACTTTGAAAACTCAAGATGAAGTGATGTCCATCTTACACAAATGCAACGACCCGTTCAAGACTGCGACCCTTGCCTCCAGTATCTGCCTCCAGATCTACCCCTGGCCTCCTCCTCAATTGCCAAACGGATTTTGATATCTATGCCATACTTAACTCTGTCTCTGACCTTGTATAATTTAATTTTTTTATTTTCAGATATGTTTTATATAATTTTACTTTCATTCTCCTTTGTAAATCTTCTTGTCTTCTGACAAAAAGATATGCTCTCTTTTCGGTCCACGATTTGTTTGCTTTCCTCTTTTATCATTTTGTTTGATTTCCTATAGTAATTTCTGTTATTGCTTTCATTAGTATTTTTCTGTTCTTGGTTCCATATAGTAATTTCTGTTATTGGTTCTCTTATGTATTTTCTTTATTGGTTCACGTTTTATTTTTATTTCCATTCTCCAATCTCTTTGCGTACTATGTACCTTGTTTCTGTATATAAGGCCTCTTGTTGTGTTATCCTTGATAAAGCCGGGAATAAAAGGCGAAACTAGTTGGAATCTCTATCGTCCCTATATTATACTGTAAAGTTACTACCGATTTCGTTGATAGGAACAGTATTATGAACCCTTATCTCACCGAAGAAAAAATTGTTTAATCTCAAAAAAAAAAATAAAATAAAGAAGTAATATTTATTCTAAAATTTAGAAAAAAAATACAAAATAAATGTTATAATGATATTAATAAGAACTCATTTAAGATTAAATTTTCACTATTAACCCATTTAATACATGTTAAATTTTGTTTAATATATACATTCTGTAAATTATTTATTTAGTTAAATGTAATGGAAATTAGATGTATATTCTCTTGTATATATAGTATAAATACCATGAAATAATATTAAGTAAATAAATAAAAGTTCAGAAACTATTCTGCTGGCCGTAATTGGATTGAGTGTTTTGAACTATTTATTTATTTGCTTTATTAATATTTCATGGAATTTATATAAAATATACAATAGAATTTACATCTTATTCTGTAATTTTTTTTTACCATGTACAAGTGTTTACCATTTCGTCTCTGCCTTTATTTTTATGCTCGAAGATCTGTTATGTGGCATAACTTATGCCATACAAAATAAACACTACCCCTTCTAGTTTTATGCTCAAAGGCTTGAAGGAACAAGCTTCTTATCACTCGATGATTCTTATTACACAATTAGGGATTAGCAGATTAGGGTGTAGGGGTGTCAGATACCCGAGGTCATGTGACCTAATTCTGATCCCATGGAACAAGTGGCTTTGCTACCTCGATCTATTTTTATGCTCGAAGGTGGCATTCTGTTCATATTGAGTAGTTAAATTCCTATTTTTTTTTGGTGACAGGAAATTCAAATGAAAAGTGAATTAAAGTAATATATAATGAACTGTGCATTGTATATACAGGAAAATTAAGGTACTGTAATGTATATTATGCACATGTATATCATGTATATTATGTACTGTAATGTTTATTATGCACGTTTGATTTTCATCAGGACAAAATGCAACTGCATCACATCGAAGCAGTATCAGTTTTCTGAAATCGTTGTTGTCATGCTGTTAGGAAAAAAAACGGTAGTTAAGCCGCACAAGCATTTTTTATAACTTTTTAATAGATAAGCCGCGGCGTTATTACTGTAAATTACGGTATATTTATCTTATGAATATTTTCCTTGTCTATATTTAATAATGCTATATTTATTCTTTTTATACTGTATTATTCTATTATTTTTATTATTGTAAGCTGTTATTGGGCTGTCATAGCCTGTTGCTTGCAAAATTACAAACAAATAAATAAATAAATAATTGCGGCTGCAAATAACCATGTAGGTGACACAGCAGAGATTTTTGGCGATGCCAGAAATTCCATGATATGATGCTGTGAGGCATGCATTGATGCTCATGGTGAACAGTTTGAACACCTTTTGTAATTTTACGAATGCGTAGATTTGGTTATTAAAAAGGTTATGACCATCATTATCAAGTTTTTTAATTTTTCCGTTTTCTGGAAATACATTAGCTAGCGAGACAGTATTCTGAGGAAGTCTCAGGCAGCCATTTAATATATGATATTTGAAAATTTTTCTTATGTATTAAGGATTCATTTGCGACCCCCAGTTTATTGGTAAAATATATTCATAATAAAGTCCTCTATCACCCCTAAAAGTTTGTCCACAGTTTCTAAACACCCTGTATAAGGTAAGGTTAGTAATTTGTGGCTTTAAAATGAACATGTGCCCATCTTTTCAACTTCATTGTTAAAACATTCTAATTTCATTTAGTTGCAGCTCACACATCTTTTGAAAAAAAGTTCTTTATTTAGCTTATAGCAATAAGAGAAAGGGAAGTAACTCTTACATTATTTTGTATTGAACTTTATTTTAGGTCATTTAGATCGGGTGGTGCATGGATTGGTAGCTGAAGAGGTGCTGAGTGCATGCGATGAACATGTAGTGAGCACCAGCGATTCCTTGGCCAATCCTGCTGTTCATTTCTTCCGTGGATTACGACACAGAAATTTGGCTGCCATTAGACATGCAGCCCAACGAGGCCTCCACCAATTAGCTCATGCGCAACACTCATCTCTTCCAGAAGCTCATGAGACACAAAAGACTCATACTTATCCACTTATGATTCAGGGGCTTAGGACTAACCCTAAAGATCCTGATAGTCATGTCTTGTTTTTTGATATAGAAGCGCTAATAGGTAAGTTATTATTACTCTCAAATTAGTTATATTATTTGCTTTCATTGAAGCTCATTCATTTTTCTGACGTTTTTAATGCTTTAAATTGTACATGGTGCTTCTTAAGCAGTGTTTCCCAAACTGGGATTCGCAAACCCCAGGGGGTTCACAACATCTTTCAGTGGGTTCGCCAAAATTTTTCTGTAATGGCGGATTATTGCATTGTAAGCATGTATGTTTGTATTTTTATAAGTTAGTGGTTTGCGCTACTCAGACCTTTGTGAAAGGGGTTAGTGAGTCGAAAAATTTTGTGAAAGGGGTTCGCAAGCCGAAAAAGTTTGAGAACCACTGTTCTTAAGTAATTTAAAGAATACTGGGATGCTATCCCTGTTAATATTTTATAAACCTTAGAATCACTATTTAATGATATCAGGTTGTAACAGAAGTAAAGTGCATTTTTTATGTGACCATCTGTCAAAATTTATAAGAACTTTTAGGCAACTGTGGTATTAAAAAGGGTTATGCAGGTTTGTTTTTTTTGTAATCTTTTATTCAATTTACTGTATATGCATTTTTTTTTTCATATGGCCATTTGCAGTAGTTTATGTTGTGATGTCCTTAGGAGCAAATATATAAGGAAGACTTCCTTATCTTGAGTAGCCTCTCTTCTTCAGCTCCCAACTCAGTTCATAACGATACAAATTCATTTCTTCAAGCAATATTACTGATTATAACTCGGGCATTTATTCACAAGACCAAATCGAAGTACACAGCTCATGTGAGTTCAGTATAAATATACAGAGTGCCCCAAATTGATGTATACACTCTTCGAAATGTTATAGCTCAGCAACGAAATGAGATAGAAATACAGTAGAACTCGTATATAACGAAATCTGTTAAAACGAAAAACCAGTTAAAACAAAAAAAATATTATACCCCAATCCCCTTAGAGAAAAAGACATTAAATGTTAGCTGTTTAGAACGAAAACATTTCTAAAACAAAACCGGTTACAGGGCCGTAGCCAGGACGTTATCTTGGGGAGGTCGATTTTCAAAAATTCCACTGAGTCAGACCTTTTTCCATATTTGGGAAGCGGACCTTTTTCCATAATGGGTTGGTCGTAGATCCCCCCCCCCCCTGGCATTGGGCCTGGGTTATAACAAAGAATTTTTTATCCTTAATAGAAGAAAATACATCTTTTCAGTGTTTTTTTTAAAAGTTTTGCATTAATTTTATTCGCTTGTGTAAACGATGAATACAGCCGTGTTCGTAAATTGAGCGCACAGGGGGCGCTCGCTCCAAATTCGTTTGTGAAACCATGCGCTCCTGAGCTTAGTTCACTCGCTACGAAAACAATATGGCGGCTCGAAAGAGAGCTCTATAACTTCACTGAATTTGCATGTTATTTTACGTTTTCTTTCGTCATTTTTTTGATATTTAATTGCTGCAGTTTCAAATTTGTTTCCTTTTACAGTGTATCTCATTTTAGGAAATCCTGTTCATCTTTCTCTAATAAACTTGAGTAAATCGGCAATGATCACGTTGGTTCGATGTAAATCGTTAGTAAATTGCAAGAGCACTCCCTCAGACGGTTCTGGAAAATTCGATCGATTACCCGTCATTCCTTTATTTCTCGTAAATCACGCGTGGCCGGAGAGAAATTAGCGAAAATCACGTTGTTTCTTTCATTAATCTCGTTGATTGTGGCACGGTGATTTAATCGGTTATGGCTTCAAATCCATCAAAAAGAAAACGCAACTCAGTGACATTAGAAACAAAGGTAAAAACTTTGGAAGCGGTTGAAAAACGTCCGTGTTAATAAAGAGAAATTAGCGAGGCAATTCAACATTCCCCCGTCAACTCTATCAACCATCATAAAAAATGCGGATAAAATTAAAAAAAAAAACTTTGATTAGTATATTCATTATCTCTGAGATGTCGTTATAAGAGGTTTCTATTGTATAAGGTTTGTTGAGTATGATCCAGGCGGTGCTGGAAACGCATAGCAACAGGTTCGTTGTTGTTCATTTGTTTATAAACTAAAATGGCAGTGAGACTTTCATTCGATGATTGTAAGTGGATATTGAAGTGTTATTGGAAAGTGGAGAATGTTGTTGAGGTTCAACAACGTTGGAGGGTTGAATTTTGTACATCACCGCCAACAAATGTAAAAATAACAAAACTCCGAGACAAGTTTGAAGCTGAAGGAACGTTGAAAGATGTGTTAAAAGGTCAGTGCGAAAGAAAGAGAAGTTCCACCGATAACTAGTGTGTTGATGCCGTCATGGAGGTTTTTGCACGATCCCCAAAGAAGTCAATGAGGCAATGCTCTCATGAAATTGGTATCGCCAAATCCCGTGTTCATCGAATTTTAATATTCCATTAGCTACAATCCACTTGGTATGTCGCTGTGTTCGACGTCGGTGTTGGGAATGGTAGAAGGTGGACATTTTGAACACGTGGCAGAAGGTAGACATTTTGAACATGTATGAGCTTAAGGAAGTTTAAGGAATAAATTACAACAAACCTTATATTTCTATCTCATTCCGTTGCCGAGTTATGTTTCAAAGGGTGTATACATCAATTTGGGACACTCTGTATATTCTATAAGATTAGTAGTTAATAAATGCCTGAGCAGAACCCATCAACTTCAAAATGGATGACCTGTCAATAATCAATAAAATCAATCAATAAAATCAATCACCATGAATATTAATGAGGTATCATGATTATCAATGAGATACCATGTATATTTATCAAAATATCGATCAATATCGTGATTATCAATGAGATATTGATAATTATTAATGAAAAAATATGATTTATCGATGAATATTATCAACCAATCGATACAATGATGAAATATCGTGAATATTTGTCGAGATATCAATCAATATTACGATTAACAGTGATATATTGATAAATTATCAATCAAGCCGATACAATTGCAGGTTTAATGAGGTCAATTAATGATGAACGTATTAATTACTTGTAATTAGGCTTGAATATTTAATAAGCAACTTTTTTTTTTATGTAACAACAATTAGATGTCGTTTTTTTTACATATTCTGTCTCTGGATGGCGCTCCATCCTTTAGTTTTTCCCCATGATTAATTATTTATGAAAAGTATGATTTATCGATGAATATTATCAATCAATCGAAGCAATTACAGGTTTCATGAGGTCAATTAATGATGTTCGTATTAATTACTTATAATTAGGCAAGAGTATTTAATTAGCAACTTTTTTATGAAGCAACAATTAAATGACATTTTTGGTTAAGTTTTCTGTCACTGGATGGTGCTCCATCCATTTTTTTTTCTCCAGTGAATTTTTTGTAATTTAAATAAATACATTAAGTAATAAACTAGAGAATACTCTTTTACCACAACAAGGAAACAAGAAACGAAAAAATAATAAATGAAAAATAAGACAAAAACAAAAGAATAAGGAAAAATACGACCTGTAAGCGCTTTTCAAAAGCCTTGCTTTCATCGTTCAGCAGCCTTGCTTTCATTTTCATAAGTAGTCATATTATCCATAAATAAAAAAAAAAATTGGCCATGTGGTTGGTCTTTTTTTTTCTTTTTGACTCCCTGATTTGTTTGTTTAGGTTATACACTTTATATACCCAAAAGGCTCCTAACAGATGGGCGCACGTCTTTGAGGTGCCGGAATCAAAGTCCACATGTTAGGTCGGTTTGATCCGGTTGACCAAGTATTGAAGCATCTTGGAGGACCCGCGTGACGTCACATGGATCGTGATTGGTCGGATTTTGGCCACGTGGTTGTTGGTCATAAAATATCGATTTTGTTATTTGATTTAAAATGTATTTAAAGTATCCATGACTATTTTTCGATTTATTATGAAGTAGCTGAAATACTCGGCGTTGCTCGGACTCTTTGTTGATGAAATTTTGCAATTTCTGAATGTGAATATACAAAAAAAGTGAACATTATTCTTCACCTTTCATCGCCCTGCGTCAAATTTACTCAGCTAAAGGGCCGGTGATTATAGAGAAGTGAAACATAATACAATAATAACATTTTTAAGAGCCAAAAGATTGATTTTTAGAAGACGCTCATACATAACAATAGCGAAGCATTGCCAGGTCTGCTAGTTAATGATATTTCCACCTTGAACAGTACAAAGGACAAGGAAAGAACTCTTTTCAGTACCATATAATCATGCCCTGATAAAAGGCCTTAACTCGATTTTCAAACCGTTCCATATCTCTTTAGCTTGTAGCAACCCCAACCAGTTGAGACATCTTCTTATCAATCCTAAGGACCACATTCCACATCTGCAGAAATCCGAGATCTACGAGGCCAGGTGCTCGCAATGCCCTATGGTGTACAAGGGTCAGACTTCTAGGAACTTAGCCACCAGATTCAAGGCACAGATTCAAGGCAGAAGCAACCAGTCCGCAATAGCCAAGCACTCTCTGGACACGGGACATGATTTTTCATTAGAGAATTTAAAACTTGTACAATCAGTCAATAAAAAGCACTTACTAGATGCTTTTTTAAGCCTTGCCATTAACAAAACTGACAAAAACCGGTTATTAAATCTCGATAAGGGCCCCATTGGTGACTCAGCTTCCCAATCAATGAATTGCCACTTTCTACAATTCTCTTGATTGGTTGTTCTTTCTCCGTTCTTGTTCAGTATATAAGACTCGATATACCTTGCCAAGTCAGTTCACTCCGTGTTCTCCCTTGGGCTGCTGAACGATGAAAGCAAGGCTTTCGAAATGCGCTTACAGGTCGTATTTTTCCTTATTCTTTTGTTTTTTGTCTTTTTTTTTTTGCCTTATTTTTCATTTATTATTTTTTCGTTTCTTGTTTCCTTGATGTGGTAAAAGAGTATCCTCTAGTTTATTACTTAACTATTTCTATCCACATAAGATTTTATTCCATTATTCGAGTTAAATAAATACAATTTATTTTTTTAATTTTTTTATAAATAAGTGCTTTTATTAGCATACAAAGAATTTTTATTGGTGATCTTTCTTTAATTAATATTTAGAGAGCAAAGAGTTTTTTGATATAATTAACCAAGTGAATCTTCTTTCTTTGAAGTTTATTTCACTGCCTACTATATAATAAACTGCCTGTACAACATAGCTAAAATTGCAGAATGACATTGTAGATCGGCACATCAAAAATCAACACATCAACTTTCTGGCGCCATCCATCAGTTGTTTCGGTATGGTTTCTTAATTGAGAAACCATGGTTTCGGTTTGTCAGGATTTCTTTAGAAGTAGTTTCTGTTAAGTTGTTATATGTATATTTTATCAAAAAAATCTATGATTTTATGCAATAACTTATAAACAGTACTTTTCTTTTAAATTATGAAATAATTTTGTATTTAAACATTACCACTAATAACCTAACCAGAGAGTAAAGAAATAATACCATGAAATCTAGAGCTTTAATCATCACTAAAGTGCTGTAATCCAGAGCTTTAATCACCATGGGTATGCAACACCAATTTTAGTTAGTGGGGAAATAGGAAACTACAACAAAAATGGGCGTTTTCTATGGTAAGGGGTCGTCGACAAATTACGTCATCCATCCAAGGGGGGCCCGTCCAATGAATGCTGATGGAGAGTGACGACGGGGGTTTGGGGGGTTCTGCCCTAAATGGCAGTAATCATTAATCGGTTTAAATTAATTTAAATACATAAATAAATGGAAATTTAAAATTGACTTGAGGAAATTTTTGAGACGCAACCACTCCAATTTCACACGGATAGTGCAGGGAATTAATTACATGAGTAGACAAGACGGTTTTACGACAGATATCTTTCATCTGTGATTTTACTTAGATTGAATTATTGCCTGTTGCATAATGAATTAAAAACAGTGATATCCACGTTCAAATTTGGAACAAACTTGACTTTTATTTTTAATATGCATTTCGGTTTTAAACCAATGTATTTCTTGATTTATATTTATTGATGAAATTATCGATGAATTCACATCTTATTAATTAAAAATTCACTCCGATAGCGATCGAGCGTGAACGTTCAAGCTCGCCTGATCACTTTCACCACTTTCGTTTTGCAATAATGGCCAACAGTGAAAGCGTATCCCTTCTTGAAGCATATATGTGACAGCCCAAAGGTTAATGTTTGGTCCGGTTTAATGCATGATCGAGTTATCGGACCTTCCTTTTTCGCTGAAGACACCATTATTGCTGCAACCTACCTAGATATGCTGAAGTATGGGATGTTGCCTCATCAGAAAACAAAATGTCGAAGAACTGCAGCCCAACATAGTCTATCAACAAGATGGATCACCTCCTCACTGGGGCCTGCAAGTTAGGCAGTGTCTTGATACGAACTTTCCAGGATGATGGATTGGAAGGGATGGGCCAATCTCTTGGCCCCCTCGCTCACCCGATGCGAACCCTCTGGATTTTTTCTTCTGGAGATATGTGAAAGACAGAATATACAAGACCAACGTTGATGACATTGAAACTCTCAAGAACAGAATAATTAAAACAATCGCTGAAATCACCCCTGAAATGCTAGCCCGAACATAGGAGGAAATCGAGTATCGCTTTGACGTCCTTCACGCCTACAGTTCAATAATGAAAGACATTATTGCACCTTGCGAATTTCACCACTTCCCAAAAAAGAAAAAGCACATAAAAGGGCATTAGTTGTGTTCTGACGATGAGGTTAAAGATACCATTCAATCCTCATATCGATAATAACTCCGGAATTCCTCTCTGACGGGTTCACCCGACTAGTCATGCATTGGCACAAGACGTGAAAAGGGATGAGGACTGTGTTGAAAAGTGAGCAGTGCATGCATAGAGGACAAATATAAGTACCAGGTACAAAAAGAATTTTGAAAATAGGTAACACATAAAATAGTTACAGCCATGGAGACATTACTTTTCGACCACCCTCGTAGGTTTAATTTGAAATTAAAATTTTAGCTAGATTTAATTTTATAATCCTTTTGTCTCAATTTATATTTGTCAGGTTATGGTAATTTTTCCGGTAATAACTTATATGTGTTTGTTTATTTACTTTTTTATTTATTTATTAAGGGAAAAACTCAAAAAACGATAGATAAAGTTTTCACAACACATCAGTACATGTAGTTGTTGATGGAGTGGCGCTTTGCAGTGATAGCTCTCACTTTCCCTGGAGCCTTGGATGTACAGTATTAAGGGGAAAAAAATTCAGAAAAAATAGTCATTTATGACATAAATTCCAAGTTTTTGCACAAAATATTTGGAAAAATGTGCACATTTACATGAAGGCTTATGTCATTTTTAAGGCATATATTTTGATTCATGTCCTCTAAAATTCTATGGAAATCAGTATCGACCGATTGATAAATCAATGCTGGTTTAAGAGAATTTTAAGATTTAAATTTCTTGAATTATACTTTAGTATATATGGTAATTCTAAAAATAATGACAACTAGTTATGTGAGATTAAAGTGTGGTGAAGTGACTTTGCAATCTAAGATCACTTCGTCAGCATTCCTTCCGAAGAAGGGTGCCAACATAAAATAAAAAAAGGGAGGGATCGATTTTGATATGCGTAATGAGGTTTATTTACAAAATAATAGCAAGATAAGTACAAAATACAATAAAGCAAAATACAAAGATAAATAATGCAGAAACAAATAGGCGGGGAATAACAAATAGCTGCTTGTAGCTAAATCAATAGAGTGACAACAGTATGATCCTGTATTACTTAGCACCAGTCTAAACAAAGAACTCCCAATTAACTATCACGTCAAACCTAAGCAAGGGACTAAGAAAACCCTGGGTGCATACAGGTTACAAACACGATCCAATAGTTGTGTTCCAAAAGGCCTCAAAGGGGTCGGTTAGCGCAAGGGATACCAGAGCCAACATACCGGATCCTACACCGGCGGGCTACCCAACACCCGAACCAAAGCGGGACAAATCAACCTCTATAACTAAACCAAACACCCACCAGGCAACCAAATCAACATGTACCCAGTATGCACACAACAAAAACCAAACCTTCCCCAAAACAAGACAAAAGTTTAGTTACCCACTGTGCTAAGAATACACTCATATATTAAACAACAATGCCTTACAAAGATCATCCAATTAACAACAATGATCAACATGGCAGATTGAAACAAGATCAAAAATAGTGGCAAACAGAGATGACAAAAACTAGCGCATAACTAAGCCAAAGATTCACCCCACTAAAACATGTAGATAGATAGTCACACCTAAAAATAGGGACACATTAACCACACCGTGCAATCTGGTCACCGACATGGAACTTCCGCCATGTAACACAAAGAAAAGAGGGCACGGTCGCTGCAGTGGGAACCAAAGCCAACCTACCGGATCCAACACCGGTGTGCAACAAAGAACCCGAAATCCACTCCGTACAAATGGGACTAGCCATTCAAAATAACGGGCCTACACCTCCACTGCCAACGAGCGACAATACTAATGCCCCTACACAACACAGTACCGAGATTGCACAGAAACATAAAAGCCCCCAAATAATCCCAAATAAGAAGGCTGCTTAGCTACCCCATGCACTAGTAAACAAAATATACTGAATTGCTCCACTATCGATCTATTCAAAAAAGACATACCATCCAACTTCAACATTACTACAAAATATTAATGATAGCACTTAATCCAAATTATATAAACCACAAACTTTTCTCAACTTAACTTAACATCTCATCATACTTAATATAAATTCATAATCTATTCATAAGACAATCTCCCTAGGCTATTACAAAAATCCAAAACTCAACTTTCAAATAAACTACTTATACTTCAATCCCCTTCTAATTCATAAGTCATTAGTTCTGCCATACTAACAAACATGATAATTCTCATCAATTCCCCAACAGAAACACAATACAGCAAACCCACACAATCCAAAGTTCCAATTTTACAAACTACAATACTAAATATAATCCAAAGCTATTTAAATAATTCTTAAACATTTTAACACTTCAATATAAAAGATCACAATCTAAATTTCCCACTAATAACATAAATCTTACTAAATCCATTCCCGCTACCATTCAAATCCATAATCCAAATTTATAGAACTATTATTAAGTTTCTCTTAAGCTTTACACTAAATCCCAATAATCTAAAGTCATCAATAATACAATAAATTACCACGTGGTATTCTCTTTCCGAAATGAAAGAAAGTTAGGCCTAACCATCGATTACAAAGTTACAGGAACCCAGTCCGGGCGGAACATAACTGTTCCCGGGTTGCAGTCATCTGCTTCGGCATCGTCATCTTCCTGGTCTTCCATCTCATATGGGTCTAGCTGGATTCGTCTCTGTTTCAGGAATGATCCTAAATGCCGCTGCCCACCCCTTTTTATACACCAGGCAAATCCCGCAGTGAATCATGGGATCGCCCTCTGGTGGTGAAGCTGGAAATACGCATAATACTTCCGGAATTCTCAGTGATAACACAAAGAAGAAGGCATCGAAATTCGATCCTCCCAGCATGCATTGCAACCACAAATTACAGCTTATTACATAAAAAGGTTCAAAACATTTTAAATCTGATTAATTAAATTCCAAATCTTAACTATTATAAATCTACACACCAAGTACAATAACTCTTGAGAAATACAGATTCATAAGACAAGCTTTTGATTTAAAATCACAAGAAAGAAGCCTCGACGGGCGATAGGCCTAACGGCCGCATGGCGAACTTCGCTATCACAGGGGGGGGGGTTCATCACGTGAGAAAAGGGCATCCATGATATCCAAAACATCCTTGGGCTTACAATTGATCAAAAAGGATCTCAAGAAACATATTTAAACAACAGACACTCGTCCAACAAGATAAGTTTGACACCCGAAGGTGGCATGTAGTCCTTTTCTAAGGGAGGACTACTGTAACCCTTTACAAATAAAATAAAATGACAAAACAACAAAGTGACTATGTCACAAAAGTTTATTTTTGGTTTGGAAAAATATTTGTTGCTCAAATAAAATTTTAAAAGTTATCTGAGAAATTTAAAGCATCCTTATCTTAGATAATTCTGTGGTTAACTTTGTTTAAAATGAAAGATGAAGATAATAACAATCACTTATCATATATAAAAATTTTCAATTCAAACTCAAAATTCATAAAACATACAAAAAGCTTTCATCCCCCATCCTCTACAAGAGAGATGCTGTTTTTTAGGTCCCTTCGCACATCTCACAAGGCAAATGAGGTGAGGTAAACTTTGGAATCATGAATTGCAGTACTAAAATTTTTATTTGCATCCTGCACCGAACAATTTAAACGTACTCTGCACAGAAAACATGTTAGCGAAATCTTGTTAAACATGTAGAGTCATTCAAAACTAGTGTATCGGCCAACTAGGCTCGTGTCTACAAGACTCACCCACGTGAAACTGGTTACAGGGGTTGTTGGACGTGCTAATCGGGGAAATAACTCAAGCGTCAGGCAAGCGTGAGGTGAATGAAATCTGTTTAATTATTTTAAATAATCTGTACATATATACATAGCAATCTAAACAATGTGAATAAAGGGCCCCCCTCAATAAATGAGAAATAATTAAACATTAATATTTAATATAGAACACCTAGCGTAATAACTGTAAACTTCAATAATTAATATAAGACACCCAGCAAGATAATGTAAACTTCAATAAGACTGAGATGGACGTGCGATGCCAGACCCATGGGACACATACACATGATTATGATCAATACAACCCTGTTCCAACTTTGCGTTGCAGGGTGCACAAATCCGTGTGTATTCAATGGCTTATTCTGAACATATCAAGTCCATCAAACTTAACTAATCTCAATTCCTGTACTAATGTGCCTTATTTCACGTGTACCGCCTGTCGTGTGCAATGACTTTAGCACAGGGAGGGGCTTATACAAGGGACTATCGGAGGTGGGCTTAGATGCTACCAAGCTCAAATCACCATGGGTTCCCAAGAACCCCCTTCGATTGCTTCAATGACTGCAACAGCCAAAACGCAATGCTCCGAGCATGTTGCATGTCCCTTTTTATATCAACACATTAACCCTCTTAATGCCCACAATTCCACTCTCGAATCGCTATGAGATCGCTAACAACACCTTAGTTAGGTCAACCTGCAGAGGATCCACAGAAATTAGCGTACTCTGTCAGATCGCCCCTGGGTTGACGAAATGAATTCCAGCGTCCCTTCCTCGAAAAACCACTTGCTCAGACTTCACTGGCCACATTGTTACCACTCAGAGAAAGCTGTTTCCAAAACACTTACGAGTAACAATGCTTGCCATTTAGGTAGATGGATTAGAAGACATAGATTAGAAGGATTACACTGTATCCAACTCATACTAATCGCTACAACTTATGCACTTCATACTCTCTACTGTCACTATGTGGCACACTAGAATCAAAATTATTTCTTTCGGCTGCGAGATACCCAGCAGATTCAAATTCATGTAGCAAAAATGGCTTCTTGTTCCACTGCTTTCATCAAAAGCAAGGAGGGAAAGAATTTTTCAATTTTCTGAGGCAGTTTTAGGTTAAATAGAAAAAATTTTTATTGATAAATACTTCATTACTCCTGATTAATGTTATGATGCAAAAATATATATTCAGGACTTGAAATGCAGTGCGGGATGGCGGGATTCTCGCCCAAAATTTTAAAATCGCGCCAAAAAAACTTTCAGGAGGGGAGTTTCCCACCCGTGAAATTGATTCATATTAAATGTTTTTATGATTTTATTAAGATTTAGAGATAACTTATTGTAAGATATAAAGAAAAAACAAGTTTTGGATACGAATCTTAAATACTAAATACACTATCATGCTTTTCCGTGCGTAAATCATTAGATTACGGGTTTAACTTGTCGTCAGTCAGTATTGGTGAATTTTTTCATGGAGATTTAACTTTTGAACCAATGGAATTTCGCTAGTTCCAATCGTCATCGTTACTGTGTCGTCAAGAGAAAGATGATACGTTAATAGGAATGTATTGTGTAGCTCATAGATAGCATTGTGTTTAGATGATGCTTCAAAATCGTATCCAGAGTTTGCTATATATCAGGACAATTTAAAATCCATTTTTATATATTTTAGTAGTATTTAATTTTTTATAACGTAATGGATTATATAGATGAAGGCAAGAATAAAAGTCGAAACTGGTTGGTTATCTATTCTTTACCAAACATGCTGTACTGCAAGACCACAATCCATTATCGTTAATAGCTACGATGCAGAAGAACCTCATATCTATGACTATTTAATTTTTTGTTTTTTATTGAAATATAAGAATTCATTACATTTATCTTATGGCTGAGTTTCTTGGTATTTTATTATTTTTAACACATTTAATTTATGTACAAAACTTAAATCAAAATATTTTGAAAAAATCACTTGTATAACCTTTAACTTATTGTCTCCCTCTCAAAGAGTTCAACTCCCCTCCATTTACAAACGTAGGAGGGGAGAGGATCCCCTCCATGAAAAATTTGAATTTCAAGCCCTGATATAATCAATTTTTTCAGTAGAATTTGCCTTTAAGTTGAAATGTACACTTCCACACAGTAAAAAATGGCTATTCTTTATGAGTATTAGTACTTAATTTAAAATTTTGAGAAAATTCTTTCCCATAGCTGTGATAGTAATCATAAAACTTTGTGTTATTTTTGTTATTATATCGTAATCAAGTATTATTTTTTTTAAATTTCAGTTCAGCTTCTCACTGAGGAATACTCATCTATGTCTCCAGCAACTCTAGAGGCTTTAGGTTTGATTAGCCAGTTAGAATATCAAAAGGTAGCAAGTCTGACACAATCAAGTTCACCTGATGCTCAGAAAAAATTGTCAGGTTTGTATTTTCTGGTTGAATATGAAAATGCCTTAATTTGCTGAAATGGTGTCAAGATGCATTCTGTAAGCAATGTAGCCTTATATCAGTGTTCTCCCTAGAAATTTTTAGCAGCTGAAAAGCATGAAAGAGTAGCCCTTTATCATGAGTCGTTTTTGTATTATTTCTCCATATTTCCAAGCATGATCCATTGCCAAGGCAGTATATGATTTAATTGTAATCAAACAGAATTGGACAAAAATTTTATATGCATTTACTGTAGGCCAGTTGGATTAAAAAATTATTTGATATTACCAGTTGAGAATGCATGATCCTGCATTGCCAGAATGATGTTAAAAATGCAAGCCAGAACTGGTATTTGCAAAGTCGTTCATTCTGTTGCCAATTTTTTCGAATTTTTTTATTTTTAGTTCATATTCAAAAAAGATTATGAATAGAGCATCAAAAAGTAAGTAAAAATTATAATAGGCACACATGTCCTATCTGTTTGGGAATGTGGCTGAAATGGCGGCCAAAAAAAAGATAACGAAACTTTGATTGCCATTTTATCCATGTTCCCGAATAGATAGGACATGTGTGCCTATCATAACTCTTACTAACTTTTTTTTGTTCTATCCAAATCTGATGTCAAAATCAAAATATTTGAAAAAAATTGGCAACAGGATAGCTGACTATCTTTAACATCATTGAAAGTTACCTAAGTTATTGTGATAAAAGATATGACAGATCATACTCATTTATTTTAGAAGGATGTTCATACTGATAACACCGCACCTATGCAGAACAATTGTCCAATTTCGTGGCTCACAGATAGAACAGAATCGGTGGCGGAAGGATGGTATTTCTTGAGAAAATAATTTGCTACTCATCAATTATATTAAAAGTTCAGTTGCACAGGTTGATTTCAATGGCACACCAGTGAGATTGGTAAAGAAAGTAATTAAATAAACTCAACCAGAAAAATATCAATGGTTCACCAAATAAATGAGTTGGGCAGTCAAGGAAGAACCCTGCTTTTATGTAATATATTTCATACTTAAGTTTAACTTTACTGATAAGTCCTTATTTTCAATAAAATTATAAAGGTCATTATTGAAACCTGTGCATGTGCAAAAAATTTTGGATTTTTTAAATTCCTTGTAATTCCTTTATGATCATAACAGTGCCAAAAAGTAGCATCGTTGCATTTTTTGAAGGCTGTGGCCCAAACCAATTTAAATGATTAAAGAAAATTAACAAAGAAACTTAATTTTTAGAAAATTCAGGATGACCAAACAATATTTCTAACGTTACAAAATTTTTATTACAGTAGAACCTCAATAATCGAACCTCTATAAATTGAAGGAAATTTAAAGTTTTAGTTTTCCCTTTTGCTCTTCAAAAACCTCTATAATTTGAAGTAATAGAACCTTGAAAAATCAAAATTATTTGGAAGAAAGTTGGCCTCTATAAATCGAAATTAAAGCAAAGAAATGCCCACAAATTGAATTTTGTCAACCTGGGTCTTTATAAATCAAATTCATGTCTGCATATCTTTTCCCGGTTGGATTTTCATAAGCATTTCTGATAGAATTTCATACATAAACTGTTTGGATTGGTTTTCTAATACAGTGCTGCCTTTATACAGGGTGAGGCATTTATCTTGAGACAACTGATTGTCTTGGAAACTAAGCATTGTATGAAAAAATGTCCAAAATCAAAAGTGAATTATTTCGCGTGGGAAATTCATTAGTTAAAAAATTACCCCCCCCCCTTGTGAGGGGGGCTGAGGGGAGGGGTTAACTTTGAAATCTTAAATAGGAACCCCTATTTTTAATGGTACGAGGTGCTTTCAAGTTCTAAGGTCTCCTAAATTATTTTTGAAAAACTATTGACCCTAGAAAACTGAAGCTCGCGTGATTTGTCCACATAGTCAACCTTTGTCTGTAGATATTTTACACAATGCTGACGCCATGATTGGTAGGTTGCTTCAAATGTTTCTTTAGGAACCAGTTTTGACTACTGGAAAATCGCTTATGCAAGAATGGAAGAAAGCTTCAGCTCATCGAGCGGCTTTTCAGTAGGCAAAACAGACCACTATAGAAGTGTTTGCAGTGGCGATGCAATCGTGGCGTCAGCGTTGTAAAAAATGTGTACGGCTAGAGGTTGACTATGTGGACAAATGACGGGAGTTTCAGCTTTCTGGGGTCAATAGTTTTTCAAAAATAAATTAGGAGACCTTAGAACTTGAACGCACCTCGTATTTTCAGATCGTGAAATGTTTTATTCTTGGTGTTTTTTTCAATTGATCCAACCGTTTAGGAGATAGAGGCCCTGAAAGTGTGGAAATTTTGAACCCATTTTTATCGATGAAGATAAAGAGATAGAGAGTGAGTCTTATAGACATTCCTATTCTATTTTTTAATGGTCTTTAAGAATCCGAAGTCAGAATTTCAATAATCCAATATTTTTCAATACACATGCATAGACTCTGTCTCCATAGGACTGCTGCCCCCAAAAGTTTACTTGTGCACTAAAAAATTTAAAAGAACTCCTAAAACTTAAAGGGTTCAAAACTTTAAAAGTTCCACGCTTTTAGGTCCTCTATCTCCTAAACGGTTGGATCAATTGAAAAATTACCAAGAATAAAACGTTTCTCGAATATTTTGTACACTCTGAATATACCATTAAAAAATAGAGGTTCCTATTTAAGATTTCAAAGTTACCCCCCCCCCCCCAGCCCCCCTCACAAGGGGGGGTGGGGGGAGGATAATTTTTTAACTAATGAATTACCCCCACGAAATAATTCACTTTTGATTTTGGACATTTGTTCGTACAATGCTTAGTTAAAATTTTCATGAATTAGTCTTTCTTTTGCGACCAAACAAGCTGCAGTAACAAGTTAATTCAATAGTTTAGTAGCAGTGTAATAAAACTAGCAGGGACTGTTTGCTTTGCTGCAGAGTCAGATTAACTTGACTGAAATTCAGCAGTGGTATCAATAAAATGGGCAAAATGTTGAAAAAGAACACAGTATTAGAGAGCAACGGTGGATGCCAAACCATTATAGAAGAGAGATGGAGATAGACTACTTACCAATGTAAGTAACTTCGGCTGTTTTCAGTAAATCCAACCGGTTGCAACCATTCAAAAACGATTGCTAAAATCCTGTCTAAAAGTAACGACCGCATCATTCATTGTGTGCAACCAGTTGTGCAAGGCTAGTCTCTGGTTGAATAGAATCAAAATGGTGGACAAAATTTAAAAAAGTCAAATCTTTTACTGTTTGAAGCATGATAAAACTTTTTACGACAAGAAGGAAGCCTAAATATCTATACGTAAATAAAGAATGATGTTAATGCATATGATGTGACAGGATATAAGAATTATGAAAAACTTAGATAATAAAATGTTTTTAATTGTAATTGTAGTCTCTGAATTCTAACAACTTACAAGGGAATCCCTTGAACATGTATGTCACAGATTTCCACCAAATTGAAATATACTACTCATCTGAAGCTACAACATGTAGGATGGTTCACCATCCTGCATGAATGTGGTCGAATCGAGACGTTCTCGTTGCTGATATTGTGGAACCACACAGTTCTCTAGCATATCGGCATACCTGTCAGCAGTAATGGTACAGGTCACTGGTCCACTTGCACAATTCTCCTCATAAAAGTAAGGACCGATGATAAAAGATGCAGTAAAGCCACGCCACACTGTGACTTTTAGCGAGTGTGGATAGGTTCCTGCACACAAGTGTGCGGATTACGTATTCGCAGCCCAAATGCGGCAATTTTCTGTGTTTATACACCGTTCATATGAAAATGTGCTTCATCTCTCCATAAAATCTGCCAAGGCCATATACCATCAGCTTGCATGCGTGCTAAGAATCTCAATGAAACTTCCAATTGGGTGGCTGCATCGCCAGGGAGCAATTCTTGAACAGAAGAGATTGTATATGGGAAAAACTTCAACATCTGATGCAGGATCTTCCGCACCATTGAGTATGTGATCTGTGTGCCGGGATACTGCCCAAGCATTGCTGGTACCTTGCACATTCGCCATCTCCTGTTTGACAACAGCAGTTCCAACTTCTTCAGCTTGTTGCTGACTGACCACTGTGCGTCCCCAGCCTGGTTGCAGTGGTAGACTTCCTGTAGTTTCAGATCATATTTCGTAAGTTTGTTATGCTCATCAGTCCTCTTCGCAACTTCTTTAACTGCCAAAATTCACGAAGGGCAGCATTGGCATTCTCGTTCCGCTGATAATACAGCTTGACTAACAAAGCACGGTCCCGTAAAGTAAGAGCCATCGAAAGGCAGTTGGCCTCAGAATGATAAGAACTCTCCCAGCCTTTCCTTTTATATTCATAATCGCTAAACGGAACGCGTTTATGCAAATTAATGCATTTTATTCGGTAAATAGCGCCAAAATATTATTAGTGGCGACTTTTGGTACCAATTTTTATTTTTTTAGAAATCAAAATCCCATAGTCCACTATGTACGCCCATCAAATTTGGTTGTGTTTTGTCCATTACATTATTTGTTACAGGGCTCTGGATACCTCACATTATTTTATAACCACCCTGTATGTAAATATTATAATACTTGTTAAGGATACCTTAATTTTCTTTGGACCTTTGTTTTCTTTTGCCTGTCATTTGTAAATCTCATGGGGAGCAGGTCTGATGAGCGTCCAACAATATTCAGCCAGCATTGACGTGGACTATTTGCCCTGGTACTATTGTTTATGATTGGATCAAGTGTAGAATTTTACACAAAGGTGAAATAATGACAAAATTAAACACAGGTAGAGTCAATAACTTTGTGAACTGGCCCCCATTAAGCACAGCTGGCAGTGCATCGCAGAGTTCTCAAGACTGAAATTTTCATCAAAAGATAAAATAAATGAGATGATTCAAAATACCGAAGTTTTTTTGTATATTACAAGATGATCTTGCTAGGTAACTTTTGTTAACTTTGATTTTGTTCCTATTTATTTACGCAATATACAGGGTGTTTCAAAATTATACCACCAAACTTGGCAAAATGTTAGAGGGGATCAATGTGAACATCTTTTGTTAATAACGTTTTATTCTAAAATGATAGTGCAGTCAGGTACAGTACAGATTCCATTATTTCATCCTACTTATTCAGAGTCCCATTAGCAAAAAGACAGTATTGCTTAACGTTTTGAATAACATTAATTTATCCACCACAGAATAATGGTTCATTCCTTGCTTAATGTTTTGAATAACATTAATTTACCCACCACAGAAAGCAATTGTAAAGTTTAGTTGTCAATTGGAACCATTGCAAGCACAGCATGCATACGTACTCAAATGAAGAATTGGCTGACATGCATTTCGTGTATGGAGCAGCCAATGGGAATGGGAGAGCTGCAGTTAGGCTGTACCAGGAAAGATACCCCACCAGACGTGTGCCTCACTATCAGACATTCGTGAATCTGCATCGGCGACTTCGTGAAACAGGATCTTTCCCCAGGAACATGGGCAACGCAGGACGACCACGTAACAGGAACGTAGCGCTACAGGACGAGATTCTGCAACAATTTGCTGATAACCCAACAACAAGTGTACGTGCAGTAGTGCACAACCTGTGTGTAAACCACACTTATGTTTGGAGAGTTGTGCACGAGAATTTGCTGTATCCATTCCACCGGCAAAAGGTCCAATCATTGAAGATAACTGACTACCCTCTTCGTGAAGCATTTGCAACGTGGTATTTAGCACAAAATCACATGGACCCTACATTCACATCACGTGTATTATTCACAGATGAAGCCATCTTTACACGAGAGGGAATGTTTAATTCACACAGTGCACACCTGTGGGCCCATGAGAATCCACATGCACGTTTTCTCTGTGCACATCAACAGCGCTACAGTATTAACGTTTGGTGTGGAATTGTGCATGAACAATTGATTGGCCCATACATGATACCCACTTCCTTAACTGGACATACGTACAACATGTTTCTTCAGCATATGTTACCAGAACTCTTGGAAGACATACCACTGAGAGTTCGCCAAGACATGTGGTACCAGCATGATGGGGCACCACCCCATTTCTCCCGGGAAGTACGTGATTACCTTGATGCAAGATTTCCAAACAAATGGATCGGTCGTGGAGGTCCTATTAACTGGCCACCCAGATCACCTGACCTCACGTCTGGACTACTTCCTCTGGGGACATATGAAAATTGTGGTGTATGAAACTCCTGTTGAGCCACAGGAAGATCTTGTGGCATGTGTGGTGGCTGCTGCAGCGATGGTAAACGAGATGCCTGGAGTGTTTCAGCGCGTCAACCGTTCCATGTTACGACGATGTGAGACTTGCATTGAAAAAGGTGGTCGGCATTTCGAGCACATTATGTAGTAATAAGACATTACTGACTTGTCTAATTAATGTTCTTTGTAATGATGTGAATAAACATGTTAAAGGTTAACAGTGTTTCCATTCAAGTTAATTAATTGAATCCACTTACTGCAGTTGACTGCAGAATCATTTTAGAATAAAACGTTATTAACAAAAGATGTTCAAATTGATCCCCTCTAACATTTTGCCAAGTTTGATGGTGTAATTTTGAAGCACCCTATATATCAAAAAGTTGTGAGATGTGTAAATGAACATGCTTTGCAAATAAAGTTTTGATTGCTCTTATGGATAAAGACACTTGAATGTGGATACATGGCAAATAATCAAAAAGTTTTACATATACTGTATTTTTTCGAATATAGGCTGCTCTAAATCCAAAAAAATCGAAAATTTTTGGAGTGCAGCCAAAAGTGACTGCAGCCTGAAAAAATATTTTTTCTGAATTAAAAAATCATTATCGGTAATAGTGGATAGAACAAAAAAAAAGATCGAACTGCTTGGTTTTAGCATCCCTTAGTACACTACTGTTTATAAAAATCGCAACACCCTGATGGAATGGTCTAATCCATATGCAATTTGCAATATTTGCATACAATGGGTCAGAGTATAAATGATTAGATTTTCAGAGTAATTGCTTGAAAGAACACCATGCCTCGACGACGACGAAGGGTACCATATCAACAGCTGACAGACTTTGAAAGAGGATGCATAATTGGTCTGCGTGAAGCGGGATGGTCGTATCGTGACATTGCTGCTCGTGTAGGACGTAATGCAACAACAATTATGCGTGCATGGAGGCAGTGGAGCGAAGAGAACAGGGCACACCGAAGACCAGGCTCAGGAAGACCCAGCACGACGACACCACGAGATGACAGACACCTCTATCGCATGTGTGTAGCAGATCGTACAGCCACTTCCACAGTGTTAGCACAACAGTGGGGTGCTACAGTAGGCAGGACAATGTCTGCTAGCACTGTACGACGCCGTTTGATTTCCAGAGGATTGATGGCACGAGTACCATTGTTGCGGATTCCTTTGACTCAAAACCACCGGCGCCTCAGGTTGCAATGGGCCCATCAACACCAACAGTGGCAAGCTGAATGGCAACAAGTTGTGTTTTCGGATGAGTCAAGGTTTAACTTGCAGCACCATGACGGCAGGATACGAGTCAGAAGACATCGTGGCGAGCGCGACCTTCCAGAATGCATCCTGCAGCGTCATTCAGGACAAACGCCAGGGGTGATGGTGTGGGGTGCAATCAGTTACCATGGCCGTTCCCGTCTGATCAGAATCCATGGCAATCTGAACAGTGACCGGTACATCAGGGAAGTTGTGCAACCCGAGGTCATCCCCTTCCTGCAGAACCTTCCAGGCGCTGTATTCCAACAGGACAATGCCCGACCGCATGTGGCCAGAAATGTCCTCGCCTTTTTCCAAGCACATCAGACGCCCTCGTTTCCCTGGCCTGCTCGTTCACCAGACATGTCCCCAATCGAACATGTGTGGGACAGGGTTGCTCATCGATTGGCTCGTCAGACTCCTGCAGCAGCAACTGTGGATGAACTGTATACCCGTGTAGACAGAGCATGGCAGGACATTCCCCAGGCCCTTATTCAGAGCTTGTTTGATTCAATGCCACGACGTTTAGAGGCTGTAATTGCATCCCACGGTGGTTTCACCCGATACTAATGTGACAATAAAACGCATTGTATTGACCTGAAAATCTAATGGTTTCTTTTCTGACCCATGATAGGCAAATGCTCCAAATTTAATGCAGATTGGGCTATTCCATCAGGGTTTTGCGATTTTTATAAACAGTAGTGTATATTCCATAGTAATTTAGATAGTAATTTTATTATTTATATAACTATCTAAATTATTTTTATATACTTAATGAAACTTTTATAAATTTATTAATGAGCTGTGTAAATAATTATAGTAATCTCATTTTTAATTTCGTGCAACTCTTTGGCAGCGGCCATGGCTCTATCAACGAACTCCCGACCAATAGCGCGATAGAGCATTCTATGACATCACAACACCTTGGAGTAGAGTGGGCTTAAGGAAAAGTCCAGGCAACAATATAAGCATCATTGTTTCCAAAAAGGGAGGGAACCTCTAATCCACAAGGAACTTTCAACTTTGCTTTAGATTTAATGGTACTCCATTATATTGTCGACAGCTTACTACGATATCGCCGACAATAACTTGAACACGTGAAATACATAATTTATGAATGAAAATATGTGAATTACTCTGGTTAATTATTGTTCTGAAGGGTTAGAATATTAATTTCACTGTTAGAAAATGATTGAACAAAGGCTGGTTAATTTAAAGCCATGAAGTCAAATCCACCGTGTTTTTATAGGTTAATTTTTTACCGATCAGCAATCGATTTAAGTTTTCAAAAAGTATAAAGTGTAACAGAATTTTCCTCTATAAAGATAGGAAGCAAATATAAGAGAAAATACATATAACATGGATGGATTTTATTGGCTATCGACCAAAAATTATTCTGCTATAAAAAAAATATTCATCTACAACTGTGAAATTGGGAGGGTTTTTTTTTTTTTCTTGGGGGGGAGATAATCTTTATTAATAGAAGAAAGAATTCAACTCTATTTATCATAAAAGTCAATTGTACTTCTACAAAATTTATAGTAAAATAGAGTCGAATTATTGTTTTTGGAGACTGAAATGAGGAGTAGCATCAACAACGTTGTAAGTGTAATGATTTTGGGTCGGTAGTCAACACATATATATACAGGGTGATTCAGAAAGGTAGGTCGAGAATGAAATACCATGTACAGTTTGTAGCAGGGAACAATATTTTTCCTATAAACATCTGTCCGGAAATGTATCCTTACAGAGATAATCTACCTTGTACGAGATAGGAATGGATGTGAGTTACCCGGACGGCAATGGTAGGGTCCATGTAAATTAGGATCTAAACATGTAAATTGTTCGTGTTCTCTCCTTTAAAAGAGAGGAAACAAAACATGTAACTCCATTGTCGTACAATGGATCGCTTGACTAATGCGGAGCTGGTGGACATGCATCTCGACTACGACAATCCCGATGACCTTGTAGATAAAATTGTTACAGCATGTGGAGAAATCAGTGATAATCCGGACATCTTCACGAGAGTTCGCGAGAATCTCGTCCACAGACTAAACACCTGCATTCAGGCTCAGGGTCGGCATTTTGAACACCTACTGTAATGTCATTCCTACTTCGTACAAGTTGCATTATCTCTGTAAAGATGCATTTCCGGACCTATGTTTATAGGAAAAATTTTGTTCCCCATGTTGTGGATTGCTCTTTTAATGTAAATGGTGACTAAAAAATACTTGCAACAAGCAGAAAAACTGAAAATATTTAATTAATTCAATCTGAGTTAAATTGCTATAAACAAGAATATTACTGAAATACATTCCTGTTGATATAAGACAAGGCCTTCCAAGAGCTCCTTGCTTTCATTAGAACACAACTTATAATGCTTATATTTTTAACAACAATAGGGGGGAAACACTTAAAAACTCTTACAAAGTAAAGCCATCTCTTGACACTACAAAACTTAATGCGATAAAACTTAATCTCTTAACAATATAAACTTAACAATACTGCTATAACGAACTATCCCAACAAATCCCCCTTTTTCGTTCTGGCAGTATAACGAAATCAAATAAAGGTTAATTTAATATTATTTAAGTGTTTATTCAATAGTTCACCAGGAACATCTTTTGTTAAAATGTCTGCTTCAAGATCTTTCGAAGCCACATATTTTATTTCAAAGTGTCCTTCTTGAATCTTGTCTCGCACGAAATAATGTCGACGATCAAAATGCCGATTTTTACGAGATGTCTTCAGGCTGTCAATCCAGTCAATGGCTGACTTGCTATCACTCCATATTGATATAGGTTGTGCAACTAAAGTGTCGAAACCTAGTTCACTCAAGAAATTCTTGAACCAAATACCTTCACTTATGGCCTCCGAAGCACTGATCAATTCAGCTTCCATTGTCAACATAGCCACAAGTTTTTGTTTGCTGGATCGCCAACTGATTACCGATTCCCCTAACTTCACGAAGAAACCATTAAACGAACGAGCCTCCTTGGATGTACCCCAACTAGCATCACAAAATATTTGTAAATTTCCTGGAATGTTATTGAAGACGAGTTTCTTTTCTTTCGTTCCATTAAGATATCTCAGTACTCTTTTAGCTGCCACCAAATGAATATCTCTTGGGTCTTTTAGGTATTGTGACAGTTTGCTGACAGTAAAAGAAATATCGGGTCTAGTGGCTACAGCTAGATATCCGAAGCTTCCAATCAATTCTTGATAATGCGATGGATCTATTTTTCCAGAATTTTCAAATTCATCCAAGTTTTGTCCCATGGTTCCAGGGGTTTTAACTGGTCTACTTTCCATCATTCCAAATTTCAATAAAATTTCATTAATATAATCAGTTTGATCAATAGAGTAGCCCCAATTATGCTGCTTTATATTTATTCCAAGGAACTTATCGCTATCTGTAGACATTTTTATTTTTATATTTTTCTGTTTAAGCTTATCAATCAATTGATCTATTTCATTTGATGAGACACTAAGTACTACACAATCATCCACATACACTCCTATATAAATTCGTTGATGATTGATTTCCCCAGAATATACACATGGATCAGTCTTTGTAGGTCTGAGTCCAATCGATTCCAAGACAGTTTTGAACTTTAAGAACCAATGGTCTGCCTGCATCTGGTAATCCGTATAAGCTGCCTGTGACTTTAAGTACCGTATCTTGCTTGACGTCTAAAATTTTGGGTGGTAACATGTATACATCTCTGTTCAACTTCGCATGGAGGTATGCCGTTTCCACATCAAAATATTTGATTTGATAATTGTATATTGAAGCTAGTGCGAGTAAAGTTCTAAGTGATTCAAGTCTCATTACTGGACTCGCAGATTCCTTGTAATCTATTCCACATCTTTGTCGTGAGCCATCCGCTACCAGTCTCGCTTTATATACAGGTTTACCATCTTTCTCCTTGATAGAAAATATCCATTTGCTATTTATGACTTTCATATCATCTTCTTTCCTAACCTCTTCCCAGACTTCATGCTGCCTAAGAGAATTTAGTTCCTTTTCCATTGCCATTTTCCAATTGTCTGCTTCCTTGGACTCTATAGCCTCTTTATAGCTTCTCGGAATTAATTCCGTGACTGCACTTACACTATATTTTGGATTTTCCTTCCTTTCTCTCGAAGACCTTCGTACTCCTCTTTCAATCATCAATTGCTCGTATTCTTCTCTTTCTTTCTTTCGTCTTTCATCTATAACTTGTTTCGATGATCCTTTTTTTCTTCCTCTCCTTTTTTCCATACTTCCTACCTCTGTATCATCTTTGATTTCTTGACTACTATTATGATCTTCTACACCTTCTTCAAGATTACTTTTAACGTCGATTGATTCTTCCATATGATTATTTACATCTTCTTTACTATGTACATTGTCTTTTTCCATTGTCTTCAAGTCATCATGATAATAATCACCAGTTGTTTTTAACTCTCTTCCTGTAGCTAGCTCATCATTTTCCATTTCATTACCAAGTTCATTCTCGTTGACCGAAAACAATTCATCAATATTTATATATTCTTTTTCGTTTAATTTATCTAATTCTCTCACATATCCTCTTTTGTCATCGATAAATATTACATCACGTGATTCAATTATCTTTCGCTTGACTTGATCATATAACCTATATGCTCTTCTCTTTCTAGAATATCCAACAAATACGGCGGGTATGCTACGATCATCCAATTTCTTTACATTGTCCTTAAGAATCTTATAATATGCCAAACACCCAAATATTCGCAGATGCTTCATACTGGGCTTTTTCCCATACCATATTTCTGATGGTGTTTTATTCCTTACTTTTGTAGGAGTTATATTATGCAAATATGACGCTGTTGCTACTGCCTCGGCCCAAAATGATAATGGCAGTTCACCATCTTTTAACAAACTTCTTGTTATAGTTACAATAGTCCTGTTACCTTTTTCTGCTATTCCGTTTGATTGGGGGGAATATGGAGTAGTCAATTCATGTTTAATCCCTTTCGTCAAAAGGTAGTGTCTCAAATTTTCATTGCAAAATTCTCCTCCATTATCCGTTCTAATAGATTTCAACTTTCTTCCTGTTTCATTTTCTCGTAGTTCTATAACCTCTTTTAATTTTTCAGTGGTTTCGTCTTTGGATTTCAGGAACTCGACGAAGATTCGTCGACTATATTCATCAATTATTATCATGAAATACTTGCTTCCTCCTATTGACAATACTTGTAATGGGCCACACAAATCTACATATATTCGTTCTAATATTCCCGAACTGCTGTCTTTATCACATGTCTTGAATGGCTTCCTAACCTGCTTAGTGACTATGCATATTTCACAATTTTCAATTTTTCCACATAATTTTGTCAAGTCCTTGGTTAAGTTTTTATCGACTAATTGTTTAAGATATTTTTCATTAATATGTCCTAACCTTCGATGAGATCAACACAGTTTGCAGACATACACCTTTCCTCATACTTTGAACTATTAATTAGCATATCTATCATGAACGCATTTCTTTTTAATAAACCTGATGCTACCTTTTGGCCGGTTGTTTGGTTGATTATAGTTACTCCATTTTCATCAAAGATAACTTTATTTCCTTTCAATACCAGCTGTGACACCGACATTAAGTTTTCTCTTAGGTCGGGTACCACTAAAACGTCATCCATTTTAATTGGTATTCTTGTATTATATTTTGTTTCAGTGAATCCCTTTAGTGATCCTCTCTCCTTCGATTCAATTTGTCGATTTTCTTCAGCGGTTGCTATTGGTATAAATTCTGGAACAGCATTAATCAATCTACAATCATCATTTATCATATGAGATGAACTTGCTGAATCCACTATCCATGTCACCTTGGATAAACTTTCATTCATATTTTCTTCATCCCCAATAAGGGTGTTTGCACGAAATGCATTTTCTCGCATAAAATTGGTAGTTTCTTCTCTTTTTTTATAATTATACTTTTTGCGATTCTCGGATGCGTTTGAGTAACTATTTAATGTCTTATTATTCCCTATCTTTTCTGCATCACTAGCCTTAAATTGTCGAAATGATCCTTCCTTAGACGATCTATTTCTATGCCAACAATTACGAGATTTATGTCCGATTTTTCCGCAAGTGAAGCATTTAATTTTCTTTTTATATTCATATGTATTAAACGCTTTTGTGTCATCTGATTGGAGTATATATTTTTCCTCAAAATGAATTAAAGCATCTCTGGCCATTTCAAAATTTACATCTGATATGGAGTACAGTGAGGTAACCACCTGAGCATATTTTCTAGGTAAACCTTCTATTATATAACTTATTAACTCTTGATCTTCAACACGTTCTCCACATTCATTTAACTCATTAACTAATTTCTGGCATCTCAGCAGATAACCATCCATTGTTTCATCGCTTAATTTGCTAAGCCGTGCAATCTCTCTCCTGAGTTTGTTTTTTTTCTGGAATTCCAACCCTGCATATCTTTTCTTTAAGCATTCCCATATATCCTTTGCTCGATTTTTTCCCTTAATGGTTAAGGCCTGATCTGGAGAGATTGAAAGAATAATGGCTGCATAGACCTCATCATTTTCCTTCGACCAGAGTTCCCATTTTTTCAATTCTGCTTCGTCTTTAGAATCTTTGTCTGGCTCATCTTCCTCCAGTATATGATATAAATGTTTACCTTTAAGTAATGCTGACAATCTCAAACTCCAGATTGAATAATTTTGCGTATTTAGCGTCTCTATTCTGCTTAAGCCTTGCGTATCCATTTTCTTATACAGATGCGGATCCTTATATTTATTTTCTACTTACAGATAGAAGATCTTGGCGATTTTTTTCTAAAAATCCGTCTCACCAAAAAGAAGAAATTTCTCTATTTCTCTTGATAACCACGGACCTCTGCTACCATTTGTTGTGGATCGCTCTTTTAATGTAAATGGTGACTAAAAAATACTTGCAACAAGCAGAAAAACTGAAAATATTTAATTAATTCAATCTGAGTTAAATTGCTATAAACAAGAATATTACTGAAATACATTCCTGTCGATATAAGACAAGGCCTTCCAAGAGCTCCTTGCTTTCATTAGAACACAACTTATGATGCTTATATTTTTAACAACAATAGGGGGGAAACACTTAAAAACTCTTACAAAGTAACGCCATCTCTTGACACTACAAAACTTAATGCGATAAAACTTAATCTCTTAACAATATAAACTTAACAATACTGCTATAACGAACTATCCCAACACCCCACTACAAACGGTACATGATATTTCATTCTTGACCTACCTTTCTGAATCACCTTGAATCACCCTATATATATTTCTGAATCACCGTTTCTAATTTCGAAAGTTTGTCTGCCTGAAAATTTACTGTTGTCCCAAGCATATTGCAACACATGGTGTATTTCTATCGCTGCCCGTTTAGTTTTTATTGATTTTTCAAATATACCGGTCATTTTTGAAACGCCCGGTATATACAGGGTGGTTATAATTAAAGTGACACTATTTAGACCCTTCTAGCGGCTGTTCTGGTAATCAGATTTTGACGAAACTTGAGATATATGTTATACAGACCACGGGGAAGAGAATTTTGCAATAAAAAAATTAGTTCATATTTTGACTGCTACGTCAAAATATGACGCTGGTCATGTAAGGAACTATCTGAGAATTTTTACTCAATCAGAGACGTTATGCAAATGAGATATAAAATTAGAAAAGCTTTAAAATGACAGTGAAATTAAATGTTAAGTCATTCTTCACGATGGCTTTAGCAAAAAAAGGATCGAGCTTTTTTGGTGAAGTTGTTTTACCAGAACTGCAATAATGCTTCTGCTGCACTAAGAGAATATCGACGTTTGAAAAACTTGCAAAATGGGCCTATGTCGATTAATGGTTTAAAAAAGATGGTTAAGAAATTTAAAGAAACTTGTGAGTTGGGTGTGCTGCCAGGGAGAGGATGGAAACTAATTGCAAATGAGACTGTGGAAGACGTTGCTGCTGCTGTACTGAAGTAAGTGCTCGAGCCGTATTACGTGATTTGTCTATTCCGTGTTCTACGGTACAAAAAAGTTTTGCATTCTATTTTAAAGTGCTATCCTTACAAGATCCAGGTGGTTCAAAAGTTGTTTTATGAAGATCCGGAAAAACGCAATGATTTTGCTTGCCAGTTTCTGGCTAGAATAGCCGTCTATAATGCATGGCCACGGAACATTTTGTGGTCAGATGAAGCGCATTTCACACTAACCGGAGCAGTGATTGCTCAAAACTGTCGCATGTGGGGTACTGAAAAGCCGATGGTTGTGCATGAAAAGCATTTGTGACTGTATGGTGCGGATTCACTTCACATTTCATTCTTGGCCCCTTTTTCTTTGAAGAGAACACTCCTCAACGCATTAAAAGATGTTCAATCACTGGTGCTCGTTACTGTGAACTATTGCAGTAGAAAGTCATTCCTGCTTTACAAGAAAGACAATGTTTAGACATTACTGTCTTTAGGCAAGATGGTGCAACACCCCACATTGCATGAAAGTGAAGGAACTGCTTTGTGCTCATTTTGGAGTTGATTGGGTGATTTCAAGAACTTTTCCAACTGCATGGCCTCCTCGTTCACCGGACTTAAACCCTTGTGACTTCTGGTTGTGGGGATATTTGAAAGATAATGTCTGTGGAGGAAGAATATGGACTGTCCCTGAATTGAAAGCAAGCATAACATGCCATATCACTGCAGTTCCTCAGAAAACCCTTTGCTCTACTGTGGAACATGCAATAATACGCTTTGAACATGTCATTGACACAAATGGAATGCACAATGAACAAATGCTCTGATTGTATAAATTTCTTTGCTTCTAACTTGGTTTTGTTATTATTCATGCGCCATATTTTGACGTAGGGGTCAAAATGTGACCTAATTTTTTTTTATTGCAAAATTCTCTTCCCCATGGTCTGTATAACATATATCTCAAGTTTCGTCAAAATCTGATTACTTGAACGGCCGCTAGAAGGGTCTAAATGGTGTCACTTTAATTATAACCACCCTATATTTTATATTTGCTTCCTATCTTTTTATAGGAAACTTGCTACACTTTATACTTTTGAAAAGGTAAATTGATCGAATATTGGCAAAAATTATCTGATAAAAACACAGTGGATTTGAGTTCATGGCTTTAAATTAACCAGCCTTTGCTGAATCGTTTTCTAACAATGAAATTAATATTCTAAGCCATCACAACAATAATTAATCAGTCACATATATTTTCATTCATAAATTGCTATGAAATTAACGTGTTAAAACTATTGTCGTCTATTCCTCAGCCCACTCTACTCCAAGATATTGTGATGTCATAGAATGCTCTCTATCATGCTATTGGTCAGCATTTTGTTGATAGAGTCATGGCTGCCGCCAAAGAAATAAATACCATTCAGTCAATGTCTGACCATTTCACTCGAATGACGTGCATTAGGGATAAACAATTGAAAGAATATGAGCGCAGTATCAAATTTCTAAATAGTTGTAGTTTGTATTGTTGCAACGGCGCTGCATGAAAATCGTATTGTTGAAAAATGGCACCCGCTTTATCAACAGAGCAGAAATGCAAGGTTGTCGAATGGTATTTCGAGACAAAATCACCTGTAACTGTGCAAAGAAAGTTCCGGAAGGAGTATAAGTGTCGAGACGCACCAGGCAGGCAAGCAATCATGGATCTTGTCAAGCAGTTTCGTGCCACTGGATGTGTTAAAGGCAAGAAAAAAGGCAAGAGCGAAGCTCGTGTTCGAACGGCCGAAGCTGTCGAAAATGTTGGCACAAAGTTGATCCATTTCCCTACCAAAAATCTGTTCGCCACCTATCCATTGAAGAAGGGCTGTCATATACTACGGCGTGGCGAATTTTGAGAAAGGATTTACACCTGTTCCCATATAAGATCCATGTTTATGTGAGCAGAAATGAAAGCCAATGAGAACATTGTGGAAAACCTGTGGGTGTCAGATGAGGCCTTCTTCCATCTGTCAAGTGACGTTAATAAACACAACGTTCGTTTTTGGGGTTCCAGCACCCTCATGAGATCCATAAGTCACCTCTTCCTCCACGAAAGGTTATGGCTTGGTGCGCATTTCCAAAAGAGGCATCATTGGTCTGTTCTTTTTTGAGGGCACCGTAACATCACAGGCTTATCTTAACATGTTGGAAACTTTCTTCATCCCCGAGCTGCGAAGGAGGCGTATACCGCTTCGACATCAATGGTTTCAACAGAATGGGGCTAGGCCTCACACCACTAATGAAGTGCTAGACTTTCTCAATCAGAAATTCGGAAATCGTGTCATTTCAAACAGGTTTCCAGATTGATTCGGGGGTGGCTTTCTTTGGCCCCCTACGAGTCCTGGCCTAAACCCATGTGATTTTTATCTCTGGGGGTTCCTTAAAGACAGTGTGTTCACTACAGCACCAAGAACCCTAGACCAGCTGCGACAAAGCATCGTCGACTGCTGTACCCTTGTGGATGCAGAATTCTTGGATAGAGTTATGAACAACTTCACCATTCAGCTGCGAGCAGTTCAAAACGTTCGTGGTGGCCACATTGAGCATATCATCAAGACTTTTCCACGGGAATAAAAACTCTGAACTGCCTAAAATATCATACTGAGATGCTAAGCTTGTAAACATTAATGGGTCAATAAATCATAGTACTGAAATGGTCAGAAATTGACTGAATCACCCTGTAGTTACTCTCGTTCATTAAAATGAGATTACTATAATTATTTACACATTTCATTAATAATTTATAAAAGCTTCATAAATAATTTAGATGGTCATTTAAATAATGAAATTGCTGTCTAAATTACTATTTAAGATACTACGGGATGCTAAAACAATGTAGTTTGATCTTTATTTTGGACACAAGAAGTTTGTGGCCTAAAGTGAATTGTAGCCTTTATATGGTTATTTTTTATTCCATCATCAAATTTGCAGCTGCGGCCTAAAGTATTCGAAAAAATACGGTACTTTGTAATGTAAATACTCCCATCTTCCTCAAAAAAAAATTATTATATCAGTTTCATATACTGTCTTAGCCACATAGTGGTATCAGTTTATACAATTTTGAATTGGAGAAAACCTTTGCCCACCTAGTCCAGGAAACCATAAGGCTTTTGCTAATACGTATCACTTTATAAACTGATACTTGAAAAAAGAAAAAAGTTGCATTAGTTATGAAGTCTACATAGCAAGAACTTAGAATGTTAAAATATACATTAATTTTTAATGATGCTCCTTAAAGAATTTTTATATTTTATTGGTGAAAAACTCATCACAAGAATTTACTTTTACCTTAATAAAGGAAAAAATACAGTATAATAATATATTTGATTTTTTAATTATGCAAATACCTTGTGAATCTTATTTTTAGAATTCATATGGTCGGTTAAATCTGCAGCCGAGCACATGGGTCAGAAACTTCAAGAACAAGACAAACATGGTATATTATTAGTCCAAGAAATAAAATCAGTTTGCATGGCAATTAAGCATTTTACTTTCCTCTTAACATATAATGATGTAACAAAAAAACACTACACCATGGATTTAACAGATAAATTGGGGATGATAAAAAATTTAGTATATGCTCAAAAGTACCCAAATAAAGAAAAATGTCTTCACAAATGCTAAAAAAAAATGCAATTAAATTTTGCATAATATGACCCAGGGCATGCCAGGGGAAGGGGGCTAAGTGACTGCAACAATGGGACTTTTTGATGTTGTTTTCTGTTTATTTTGGTTGACCAAATCATGGTGGGAGGGTATTTTATTCAAAGCTTTCTAGGTATGTAAACTGAAAACAGATTGAAAAACACTGCCTATTCTTATAGCATGCTGCTTCCAAATATGAAAGTACCTCCCCCCCTTCCCAGTCGATCTTTAGAGGAATTTCTGGCTATGCAACTCATGTGACTTATTTTTTTCAGAGTGTATATATCATACTATAGAAAAATAGACTATACAGTGTTGTAATGACAGTGTAGTACTACGTTAAATGCAGTATTGTATTCAAAAAAATTAAATTCCATAATCTCAGTTCACAGAAAATGATTAGCAAAATAAGTGCTCAAATAGGCTGTGAATGTATAGCAGCCATCAGTTTCTTTGTTTTGGTAAATTTTATAAATTAATATTAATACCCATTCTTATCCCCTTTTCTGCTATATATCTTCTGTTGTGGAGAAGCAGTCTGATTTTATTGAACTCGTCCTTGATGACCATAACTTTCCTCCATTAACTAACCTAACCTACCATAATTTTCGGCAATAACGCCGCAGCGGATGATATGCTGCAGCAGCAAAAATTTAACAAAAATGTAAAATCTCTGAGTGTAACGCCACGGCGGCCGATTGCCCCCCCACAACACACACAATCGGTAATCTAAAAACAGTTTTCTTATATGCTTCAGTAAAAGTAATACGCACTTCAGTGGGAACAATTTTTTAATTTCGTACATATAATATATTTCTGCATACATTTCCTGCAGCACCGAATACATTTTTCGTCTAATCCTAACTGTCTTGCTGCTGCACAATTGCTCTTTGGCTTTTCAATCTTGGCTGTTAGTTTAAAAGCTGCTGTATAGCTTGCACGTCGCTTTGGCAAATTTGAAAAATACTCTGCTCATGGTGAAGATATACTCCACCGTGCTCTTGCTTATAATAATAATAATAATAATAATAATAATAATAATAATATATAATAAAATACTAGTGTTTCTAAACCTCTCAAGTGTTCTCGTGACTGTTTAGCCCCGTGCACGCGCTCGTGAAATTTTTTGATAGCCAGCCCCGAGCATCGAGATAAAAATTCCAATCAGTAAATAAGAGTTAACTGCCACAGAAACTTGTTATGCTTTCAAAATTTCTGTTTCAAGCGTAATTATTTATTATTATTTATTATTTATTTTCCGAAGCGTAAAGCGATTTCTGGTGAGGATATATTAGATATCAATGCATTTATTCTTTTATGAAAAAAAATACGAGCGTTAAAACGCAAAAAATCTACGTACGAGAAAAACGAAACTTTAAAGAAAATTCGAACCCTAAGAGAAAAAAATTTTTAAAAATAAAAAATATAAAACAATCTTCGCTTTTATCTTCAGCTCCTTCGCCCCTACCGTGTATCCAGCTATAAGAAATTTCAATTACAAAACAGAAAAGGAATACGCCAACAGGCAGCTTGTTCTCCTTAAAGACAAATTTTGTTTCCCGTTGTTTTCACTATACCCGTGTTTTGTGTGTGTGTGTGTGTGTGTGTGTGTGTATTTGCGCGCATGCCAATCACAAACGAACTGCGGGAGTTGGCCGTTGTGTAGCGTAGCGAATGCCCGTCGCCGTCACCTAAAAGAGAAGATTTATCCTAAAAAGACATGCTTTGTGCCTTCAGATTCATTACAAAACTATAAATGCATTCGGAACATACTTCAAGGTGGGATACGCTTTCACTGTCGGCCATTATTGCAAAGCGAAAGTGGTGAAAGTAATCAGATTTGAAAGTTGATAATGTTGGTCGTGTAGTGAACGATGAGAAAGTGAATAGTGAGAACGATAAGGGCAGGAAGTTTTTAGATGCAGTGCTGACGTCGATTGATGAACATGGGCGGACTGGCAGTCTAAATCGTACTGGGCAAGTACCGGGAAAAATCAGCAAAAGCGGCCCTCAATCACAAGAAAGTAAAGGCATCTGTTCGGCCCACCTGGATTTTTTCTGGTGTCCCGGTGGTTCTTTTCACCGCTGTCGGTGAACGCTCACGCTTGATCGCTATCAGAGTGAATTTTTAATTAATAGGATGTGAATTCATCGATAAATTCCTCAATAAATACAAATCAAGGATTACGTTGCCACTATTCATTTTATATTGTTGAAAGAAAGGATATGAAGTAGGCCTAAAATCGTGGGTAGAAGAATTTTTTTTTTTTAGTTTTTGGAAAATCTCCGACAGTGACATCGTGGCGGCTGATACGTTTAGTGCGTTTTCTGTTGTTGGTTTATGCTTTGAGTACTTGAGTAAAAGGAATGAACCTTAATTGTCATCTTGCATGTTTTGAAGCCTTGTAACGGGATTATTGAGTTAAGTTTTCGGATCAGTGTTTTGTTATCGTTGATGGTGTGCCGCTGTGACCTTTGTTGAGAGATGGATTGTTACTCGATTTAAAGTCCATTAAGATCAGCCCAGCTTCCCAGCAGAGGATTATTGTGAAACTTGTATAGAACGTTACATATGTTGTATTGTCGAGTGTTGTTGTTGTCGATATTTGTTTTTTTAATTCTTTTAGTTTGTGGAGAAGTTTTCGGGTGAACGGTCATGTGTCAGCCATTATGAATCTTGTTTGTGGATTCAAATGTCAAGTCTTACAACATGTCATTGATGTTCATGGTTGTTGCACGTTAATGTTGCTTAATGAGATTTAAATTAAGTTTTTAGTTTTATAGTCAAAAGGAACTCCGTTTTATTGGATGCAAAAGTGAAGTGCAACATATCGTGGAATGGATCGCCGTGGCTCTGTTCACCCCTGACGAACGTTCTATATCTCTGTCCTGACCCATAAGTGTGTGTGAAGATATGACAATTGAGTTGCCTGCATAAACAGGTGAAAAATAGCTGCAAGAAACATTCAGTGAACTTTTAATTGCAAAATTTGCCAACGCGAGATTGATGTTCGAAGAAATAGAACTTGGATGTTATTGACACCCATCTGAGAACTCTCTCACCCTCCCCTTGATGCGTTGGACGCAGTTGCGCGGTGTTCACTGCCATTCTACTTAATTGGAGTATTAAGAGTGCTGCCGAGGAGAAGAATGTGCTGATGTTTAAGCTTGTTAATTCAATTATGCACATATTCTGTTCCGGCTCCAGGGCACGAAGTATGCTGGCAGTTGTCCTTACACAGTAGAGTAAAGCGAAAGACAGAGGGGTTGGGGCATAACTGGCTCCTTGTAGGAGGTGAATCACTACTCACATTAGTGAGATCCCTCCGCCAAATTCGCCACGTTAAGGTGAACCAGGAATACCGAAGGTGAACGGTTTCATGCTGACCAAACCCGCCAAGAGGGGTTACTGTGCTTCTCCCCTAATTTGCGTAGACTAAAGGAAGCACCTTGAATGATTGCACGCGGTAACAAGGGAAGACTTATGCAGGGGTTTCGAGCTAGCACACAACTTCAGTACCAGTGTTCTAATTCCTCATGGTTTTTGCATCTTAGACTCCTGTGGAGAGACGCAGCTGCCCATGCTTGGATGCGACTGGGTGCAGTGTGTGTTTAGTATTGAGCGTCGCTCAGTTTACGGGGAACATTTCCTTTAACTGTTTTGTGTTCGAGGAGCCCCTCAAGGGAAACATGCGCTGTGCATTGTGTATGTATTTCCATGTAATGTAGTATGAGAATAAACAAGTTGACGACACTCCAACAGCATAGCACCTGAGTCATTTCTTTTTGGGTTCCGAACCCTTG
>JAHWFO010059599.1:314117-343289 GCA_023313115.1 Rhysida immarginata
TAAATATCAATTTTAATTTTTTTTTTCCTGTCATTTTTAATAAAGAAATCATAATTTAAAGGTCACTTCCAGTGATACAAATTCAGTTTGATTTTCGTCAAAAACTACCGCAAGAGCGTATTACTAATGACGTCAAGTGTGCCCAACATTGCAAACTTCTCCTGCTTTGGCTGCTATTGTGCATAAGCTCAGAGCAACTGTAATCAATCTTGAATCTGCCTGAAAAATTCGTCAGCGTGTTTTATTGTTGTGCATTTAATTGCAACAATTCATCTATGAGTGAGGAAAAAGTAAATTTTTTTCGGATTTCCGAAAGATCCAACTTTAAAAAGGCAATGGCTGAAAAATATTAACAGAGCCAATTTCCAACCGACGAAAACCACTAAACTTTGCCACAAAAAAATCTTTTAAAATATCACTATTACTCATGTTTATAAATACCATTTTCATTCATGTGCAGAAGAAGGGTACATGGAAGAATTAATGAGGTTTCATGAATTTTTAATTTTGGAAGAAGGAAGCCATGAAGAAAGAACTTCACCTCCATTCATGACAGCTTCAGTGCCCGAAAAAATCCAATTTAAGAATAATTTCTAATAATACTAGGTGTGCAAAGTGTGCCAACGGGCACTTGCAAAAAAGAGCTTAGTGAGTTGATTAGTCGGAGGTTAACGATGACCTGTGTGTTTGCTGTTCGCCTTCCTATGTTGCCTCTTCGTCATGGTAGTGGCGGCATAATCTGTTTGAAATTGAGAAATTAATAGGAGAAATGCAATAAACTGACACAAACAAAAAATGTTTTAACTGTTAAGTTTGAGTTATGACATTATCTCTTCTCAAATATTTAGATGAAGTTGTTGTAAACAATTGAACAGTTAAAATAAAACCTCAAGGTAGTTGTCAGTTGGAAAATATATGTCTATAATCGATTAAAGCAGTTGATAATGGCAAACAATGCTAATTCTATGTAAAAAGAAAAAGTTAATATCTCATCTCCAAATGTACCTTATTCCTCGAACTTACTTTTTCAACGTAGAGTGTGTATACTAGCACCTTTTTGGTGAAAAATTAGTTGATATAAATATCTTAGAACTCGATATAATGGATAAAATCGATTTGTCACTGATGTTATTCCTATGTAAAAAGAAAACGTTAATTCCTCAGTAAAAATTGCAGCTAACATCTCAAATTTAATTTTCTTACATAGATTAGAAGTTCTAGCAGTTACTGATTACAAAAACTTGTCCAAAAAAGTTCTTAGAACTCGAAAAATAGCGTTTGAAAATTTGCTTTCGAAAAAAAAATTGAACAGGGCTTCGCCATATATTCTTTGAAAGAATTCTATTTGGCGCGCTTTTCTGTTGTTTACATTTCATTTTTCATTGTAGAATCAATTTTAGAGGAAAAAGAATTTTTTCTTACCGCATGATTTTCTCTACAGCAAATCATAGAAAAAATTCTTTTTCTGGTGATTATTCCTCGACGGCTTGATAAATTTTTCTGAAAATACTTCAAAACCATCTGTGTCCTAATAGGATTACCGTATTTTTTTCGAATATTGGCTGCATTCACTTTAGGCCGCAGCCGCAAATTTGACGGCGGAACGAAAAAATAAGCGTTTATAGGCCGCGATTCACATTAGGCCGCAAAAAAAAACTTAGCCTAAAGAAGATCGAAATACTTCGTTTTAGCTTCCCATAGTATTTTTAAATAGTAATTTAGCTAGTAATTTTATTATTTATATAGCCATCTTCATTACTTTTATATTATTAATTAAATGTGTAAATAATTAGAGTAATCTCATTTTAATGAACGAGCACAACTCCTTATTTCTTTGGCAGCGGCCATGGTTTTATCAACGCACTCACTGCTGGGTGCTGACCAATAGCGATAGAGAGCATTCTAAAGTACATCTTCGACTAATCTTAACCGCCAAGTACAGTGAATTCAGGGCTAGCGAATCGCCGACATTAACTTTTTAACACTTGATTTTCTTAATAATTTATGAATGAAAAATTATGTGACTGGTTAATTACTGTTCCGAGGTGTTAGAATATTAATTTCAATGTTAGAAAAAGATTGAACAAAGACTCGTTAATTTAAAACCATTAATTCAAAGGCCATCGCGTTTTTACAGCAGGGAAGTCGGATAATTTTTACTATCTATCTTTGATTTACTCTTTCATAAAGTTTAACAAATTTTTCTTATAAAAAAGATAATAAGCAAATTTAAAAGAAAATAGGTACGATATATGAATGTATTGGCGATCAATCCAAAATCATTACGTGAACGACGCTACTCATCTACAGCGAAAGCGGGAGTACATTGGGGGTGGGGTCGAAAGTCTTTATTAATAGAAAAAAAGCTATTAATTCGACTTTATTTATTGTATTTACTTGCAACATTTATAGTGAAATCATTTTCATGGTAGGGTATCTCATTTTGTAATAATCACTTTTCGTCACATACAGTTCGACTCAGGATCGTTTTGTTGATAGATTTACTTCGTGACTCGACGCACTTAAATACAGTCTTTGGCAAAGAAATTTTAAGAAATATTATTATACAGGGTGGTCCATTTAAGTGGAGACATGGAAATATTTCGAAAACAAAGCATTGTATGGAAAATTTTGTCGAGACAAAATATTATTATTTTTTAAATGGGAAAAATCTTCTGTTCTAAAATCAGCCCTCCCCACCCCCAGTTTTTAAAGGAGCGGATGGCAACTTTGATATCTTAAATAGGAATCCCTTTTTATTATTATTATTATTATTATTATTATTATTATTATTATTATTATTATTATTATTATCTACTTTTATTCATAAAACATGAAACACAATCAAATGAACACACATAAAAATATATAATTGACTGGTGCTATTGGTTGATACAGATTTCACCCAAAAGCCTAAGTATCCACCAAGTATCGTCGTAAAATGTATGCCGTGCCGAATAATGCCATTTTTTTTTGTAGTTAAAGTGTTGTAACATTATTATTATTATTTTCATTGTTTGCGGAAGCCAAACTCGGATCAAGTCCGGAAGCCAATCCCAGAGGCGGACCCAAAAGAGGGCCAAAGCCCAAGGGACTCAAATGGGAGGGAGGGAAAGTTATGCACTCGTGGGAGTATTGATGTTTGGGTGTAGGAATTTCCTTACTATGTGACAGGTGTTTAGAATTTTGGCTTTCTGTAAGGTTTTGTATAAGTGTGGGTTTAAATTTAGTGTTGTCAGGCTTTTGTGTAGCGAGTGTAGAATAACCCCAGTGGCAGAAAGAACGATAGGAACAATGTGTACTCTGTTAACTCCCCAAAGGCGTTTTATTTCATGTGCAAGATCCATATATTTAGTGATTTTGTCAGTGTATGTCTTTTGTAAATTGTGTGTGTTGGGGATGGAGATATCAATTATGTAAGTCACTTTGTTTTGCTTATCTACTAGTGTAATGTTTGGTCTGTTATGAGGGATAGTTTTGTCAGTGATTATAGCTCTGTCAAAATATAGTTTGTGTGGTGTTCTCTAAGACAGTGTCGGGGATATATTTATAGTAAGGAGTGTGAATGTCCCTTAGCTTGTGTATCTTAGCTAAATGTTGATGTATGATGTTGGCTACCCGGTTATGTCTATGTAAATAATCTGTCTGCGTGAGTATTTTGCAACTGGATATGACGTGTTGGATGGTTTCCTCTGCGATATGGCATTTCTTACAAGACCCATCAGTCGAATCTTTGATAATATGTTTTCTGTAGCTTTTAGTGTTAATAATCTGGTCTTGTATGGCAATCATGGTTCCTTCAGTTTCCCCAAAGAGACTCCCTTCACTCAACCAAAAGTTTATTATTATTATTAATAACGTGGTCGGGTATGGCGCAGACCATTAGAACATGCCAATGAACAATGTATCTGGTATCGCCATCGTGGACCAACACCCGCGATCATGATCTGGGGTGCCACTGGCTACAATACCAGAACGCCTTTAGCCACCATCCAAGGCACCCTGACAGCAGCACAGTATGTCACAGAGATTCTCTGCAGCCCGTATTGCTGCCCTTTCTGCATACCATATCCGGCACAGTCTTTCAGCAGGATAACGCCAGACTGCACACGGCAAACATGAGCATGGCATGTCTGCATGATGTCAACTGCCTGCCATGGTCTGCGAGGTCCCCAGACCTATTGCCAATTGAGCACATCTGGGACATGGTGGGACGTCGTTTACGAACACCCCACAATCTCCATGAACTTGACACAGCAGGTTCACCAGGCCTGGGCAGACGTACCCCAAGATGACATTCGCCACCTTTATGATCACCTACACCTGTTCCTGGAACAGTGCATCGCCGCTAGAGGTGATGCCATAACTGACTGATGCCACTTTCCGTTGGGACACCCTGTACAAACGAGTGCACATCTTGGCTCCATAACGTAATAAAGGTGTGTTCAGATGTATCTCTTGCTGTATATCAACTTTTGGCTCATTCGGATAACTCTTTGTTGGTGGGGCAATTTCATTGCAAAGCAGTGTATTTATGCGTTTTTTATATTTATCAGGTCTCCTCTGTAATCTCTAGTGAACTCTCGAAGGGCCTGGCTGTGTTCTTGTATATTCTCGCGCAACATGGAGATCAGCTGTGCTTCTGCTGATATCACATACCTTTTTATTTTAGCGTCTAGAATATATTCTATGTCCATGGTGCCCCACAAGTCATTATCGCAGGCGATTGTCTGATCCTGTCTGATAGCTTTTAACCTCGTCTCAATTGTCGTAGCCCAAGAAACGGTTGGGGAGGAGGTTCGATGCCCATTCTATTTGCTATTTCCTTCAGCGCAGAATCTGATATCAGGCACGTCGGACATCGCCTCTGATACAAAGCGGCTAGCAGATGGTTCTAGCGCTAACAGTTCGATCGGCACTTTTATTCTCAAATAAGGGGTGGTTCCATTTTATGTCTTAAAGAGTTTGAAAAGGCAACGCCTCCGATTTTACACTCAAAAACTTTTGTAGCACTCTGTTATTTTTTTCAGGGAGACGATTCACCAAGGCTACGATAAATACCTTGTTTAACTCGACCCGGAGTTATCGTATACTGTGGACATCATATATTTAAGGAAAATTAAAAAAAAGTCAAATGAAGTCAAAAATGAACGTAAAATCGACCCCTTTTTATTCAGTCGAGGAAGTCATCATACAACCAAACTTATTTTTTCAAGTACAAGGTATTGGATTAAACAATTAGATTATATTTAGAAAGAACAGTTGAACGCTTCTCGACATTGGCCATGCTAAAGTTAATGTTCAAGTGCAAAATCTGAACAAATTAGTTCAAACACAATACTTTTGGTTCAAGGTGTGGAGACATTACAGCAAAAGCAAAGTTCGTAGACTCCACAATTCAAAAAAAAGGTTCTAGACAAAGAATTGATTACTCCGCCGTCTTCTAGTTGTGGAGCAGATAGACACCAATAGATTTTCAATGAGTCTGGCATGTGGTGCGGGGGGGGGGGGGGGGAAAGCGGGAAATTGTTATTAGAGTTGGTCCAGGATCTCGAATTGTCACTGCCACAGGCTGCTTCGCTGGTAGTAAAACAATTCAATTGAGTCGCCAGAAACCACTTCGGCATTCGAAACTGACAAACGGAAGGGTGCTAGGGAAATAAAAACACATCTTATCGGGCAGGCTTCCAGACAATCATACTGAAATTGAAAACTCATTTTAATTGAGATATACTCATCTGAGGCCAAAACATTGGATCAGTCCAGGATTGGAGCCTTATGCATTCTCATAGCTAAGTCGTCGTTAGATACCCCGCCAATTCAACCTGGGTTTGCTCACTGAATTGTTAACGGTTTTCACTAAAAAAAAAAAAGGCATCGTCCGCTCCACTGTCCTATTCATTTCCCCCCCGTTCCAAATAACTCCTATCTCTCAACAACCGCTTTTCCGATTTCGTATCATCTCTATTGTTGCCGGTCCGATTTCCCAGAAGAGCTTCGCCGCACTTCATTGCAGACTTACGTCTGGCATCTTTCCTCCTCGGTAACAATGGATTGTTATTACAATATGGTAAGCATCAACAGGGCACTCGTAAACTACGTCATTAGTTTCATTTCTTCGCAAATACATCAAGCAAAATAAGCACGAATTTCAATTTCTGATTGCAAGAGAGGGACACATCCATGTGCCAAATTTTTCCGGATCAATCATGAGAATATTCAAGCACTTCAACAGACGAGAAACGAACTGTTCATTTACAGCATTAGGGAGGCCAGCTGCTCTCTAGAGGTGAACATTGAAGTCGAGGGTGACCTTCGTACTAGTTTGGGGTGTAACTCACGAGACTTGGTAAGGTGGAAGCTGCTCTGCAGTGCAGGGTTTTTCCAAACCATGCGTGTTAGTGAACTGTAGTTACTTGTATTCGTCGGAAGCAGAAATGGTATTTGAAGGACGTGTGAATATCAAATTCAGTCAGCGTTCGGGGAAATCGCCCACAGAAAATTGCACATGTTGCAGCAGAAATTATTAAGTACAGTGAGAGTAAAATGTATCATGCAAAAGTTGTTTTCTTGGCCTTCACGATTCAAGGAAGGCCTTGAATCCGTACAAGATGATCTGCGGACTGGGCTACTGTCAGCAGCCCTATTCATCCGATCTCGCCCCATGTGACTTTACCGCCTGAAAAACGTACTCAAAGGACGCCATTTGAAGAGTGCACTTAAGGATCAGGAAGTAACATTGGACGTCCTGAATACCATCCCCTCCAAAGACTCCAAGAACGTTTTCAGCAACTGTACTCACGTTGCAGAAGGGGAGTACTTTGAAGGTGGTTGTGTGTAACATGATAACAATACATCATATTCGTCAGGAAAGCCAGTCTTCGAACTTCTTGATCATACTAGTATAGGTGCACTATGACCATATTATAATGTTTCTTGGCCATCTGCCATTCGTATAGGTACACTACATAGTGAATGATTGTTCAGTTTTCATTTGCAGTAACCTACCAATGTTAAGCGCTCACCCACCCAGAGAATTTCACAAGTCATTTTACCTAGTCACTAATCGTCCATTTGCACTTGTTTCTTTCACACTGGGCCTTACACACAGAATTAGTTTCTTAATCTCACCATACCATTTCCCCTCAGCAAACACGATGTTTTGTGTATCCATTATCTATGTTCCACGGTTGCACACGCAGCTCTAGGCTCGACGAGCCCAGTCCTGCAAGCGGAATGTTTGGCAATAGCACCTATTGCTATTGTGCCCTCCCCCCCCCCCCCCCCCCCACACGGGGGTGGGGGTACCAGATGAAAACCCCACTTCAAACTCGATGCCCGCGCGTGATAGGGACGGGTTGTATGTACTCACGGGGGAGATGGTATTCAACCAAAGAACAGGCGAGGTATGTAATGCTATCAAATTACTTTAATAACCATTTCTTAACATTAACATATATACAGCATAAATAAGGGACCCCCAACACAAAACAAAAGAAAATAAACAAATGATAATCAAAAGTGTCAACATTAATTAGTTAATATTCAAGAAAATGATGCAATATAATAACCGTCAACAACAGCCACTTTTAACACTCAGTCTTAACCTTAGTGGGTGATGCCTAGTGCTTTCCTGTCAATGGTGCTAAAGACACACAGCATTCCTGCTCAAGCAGACCACCACTCATGAGAAAAAGCAACGCTAGAACGCGTCACGCCCTCCTTTATTTGCACTCCTGCCCTTGGATTGTGTCAACGTTTACGACTCCTTGGACAGGAGAGGGGAGGAGAACCATAACCCCGCAATATGACAATAAATAGCGAAAATCGATCACCCCACGACAAAACGCTCTCTCTCTACACCTCAGTTTGGTGCGTCATGCTTAACTTTTTCGCTCGACAGCACCGCTATGCCTATCTGTATCAGGTACTGACAACGGCCCCTTTTTCACACTCATGTGCTACACCTGTCACATGCAGGAATGGAAATCACTTCCTACACGTGCAGCCAAACCCCTAAAAGAAAGACTTACTCTCCAAATTTAATGTTTATCACTAAAGATTAATTAAGTTAAAAAAGAAACCCAATTAACGCAAGAAGTAATAAATTCAGAACAACCCACAAGAGAAGTTTAAATTAAAATTAAATGAACCCTATTAATTAACAACAAATGATTCAGACAATCAACTTTTAATACAGCAAATCCATAAACTTACCCAACAAAGCGGTAAGCCCACATTTACCCAACAGATAAGCAAGAAGTACAATCCTAAAATTGATTATTTTTCGGAGCGTGTTTCTGTAAAGGAAAAATCAAAAAATCATCAAAAGAAAGTCTAATCAAAAATATTCTCATTATGACAGAATTTTTTTTTTTTTCTCTTTAAAGCAATCAGAATGCAATAGAAAAAAACATAATATGAAGACTCCACGTAGACAATACAAACGCTAGGCGATTTAGGTCCGCGCTTAGAGAGAAGCAGTCCAAGAGACAACAGATCGCTAAGTCCCAAAGTCCGTGAACGCACACTGAGGAGTAAGACGCTACATCTGCACTGCGGAGATTGAAGAGAGCAGACGTGGCGGAACGAACTACAATATCAACGAGAGAAAAAAGTTTACAGTAATAAAGAGCCAACAGAACAATCTGGTTGGAAATAAAAAGGGAAAAATCCACTAAATTAAGATCAAATTTCTTGATTTTTGTGATCCCAATTAGTGTGAGAAAACCCGAATGATACATTAAGAAATTCATATATCAAAATCTAAATCAATAGAATATACATGGATTAAATCCAAGGCCGAATTCACTAATACGGCTAATGGGTGTTTGACAAATAATGCTCCTCAACGACTCGGGGTGAAGTCAGCAAATCTGTTGATCTTATGAGTAAGCTAGGTAGCTCTAGGAAAACATGGGTTACATAGGTCCGAGAACCCAACAAAAGAATTAACAAAAAAAAAAAAAATTAAATTAAAAAATAATTAAAAATAAAAAAAATTTTAGATTGACAGTCTTACAAAAAAACATACGAACTAAAAAAAAATTAAAAAAAATAAACACAAGCTCGTCGAACGCAACTCACAAACTTACAGGAGACAACACAAGACGAACCACAGTGAAGACAATAACAAAAAGCAGACAATCAGATCAGGACAACATTAAAAGACGCACAAAACAAGCGAAAGCCATCATCAAGCATACCAGGAGGGGACAACAGGATAAGCTATGCTGTAAGAAAAGTATAAAAAAAAATTAATAAGTAATTACAAAGCAAAAGGCAATATTAAAAGAAGAATGGATAATAAAATAAAAAAAAAAAATAATCACTAAAGGTGAACATCAGTACTAAGAAAGTTGAAATGTTCGAAAAAAACGTCGCCATTATACGAGAACAAAATTCCATTAATTCCAAGAATACATGGAATGGCATAAATCATGATAAACCACACGAAATCAGTCTCAACGTAAAACTCCCGAAGAAAATTGACTAAAAAAAAAGAAAACTGGGAATGATGGCCACGCAGAGCTCACGAAGCACCAAAGCTCCAACGAACAACCAAGGAAAATCCAATGCCTCACACCTGAAGTCGCCGGCCGCTTCTTGGCTACTCCATGAAGGTCTCGTACACATCCAAATCGTAGAATCCTGGCGTGGAATCACGAAGAGACGACAGAAGACAAACCATAAGAATTATCCGAAGAAAAAATGGATGACGAATTCGAACGCATTGTCAACACAGACAGCCCTACAAGGGTGGAAAAGGACAATTCATCAGTCAAAATTCACCTGTTAGAGACACACGCAGAACATTCCAAACAACCACTTACCAATAACATACTTGGCAGGGGAAAGAAATGAGGTTCAAAGTTAAAATACATGGTGAAATCGTTCAACCCATGTCGGCCCAGACTACTCCTCAAAACTTAAGAGAAGCAGCCTGGATAAACGTCGGAAGAAGACTGACTATTACCCAAAAACTAACAAACAAGAGACAAAAAACAAAAAACACGCGCGCACGTAAAAGGAATGACCGAGGAAAAACAAAAGACAACAATAAAGAGGCAACGGGAACAAACAATTAAAGTAAAGAAATTAACTCAGTTATAAGCTCCCGACCAACAATGCAAGTTGATAAAAAAATAATATTATTTTAAAATGTCTAAAAAATTAAACAAAAAAGCAATAATATTAAAAAAAATATACTTCCAATAAATTCAAAGTAAAAGATAAATTTGGCACGCAACACACATCACATGCAAAAACACCCAAAATACAAGGCTGGGTAGTATATTTATGCAAAACTTCAACAGAACCACTGTAATTACCGTATTTTTTTGAATATAGGCCGTGGCTCTAAACCCATAAAAATCGAAAATTTCGGGAGTGTGGCCAAAAGTGAGTGCGGCCTGAAAAAAAAATTTTTTCTGAAAAAATCATTTTCGGTAATTTTGGATAGTACAAAAAATAAAAGATGGAGCTACTTCGTTTTAGTGTCCCATAGTATATTACATAGTAATTTAGATAGTAATTTCATTATTTATATAACTATCTGAACTATTTTAATATATTTAATGACACTTTTATAAATTTATTAATGAAATGTGTAAATAATTATAGTAATTTCATTTTAATGAGCGAGTATAACTTTTATTTCATCAGCGGCGGCCATGGCTCTATCAAAGAAGTGCCGACCAATAGCACGATAGAGCATTCTATGACATCACAACACCTTGGAGTAGAGTGGGCAGCAATCATCGACAATAGCTTTAACAAGTGAATTTCATAATTTATGAATGAAAATGTATGTGACTGGTTTATTATTGTTATGAAGGGTTAGAATATTAATTTCGCTTTTAGAAAACGATTCAACAAAGGCTGGATAATTTAAAGCCAAGAACTCAAATCGACCGCGTTTTTATCGGATTATTTTTGCCGATCTACAATCGATTTACCTTTTCAGAAAGTATAAAATATAATAGAAGTTTCCTATAAAAAAAGATAGGAAGCAAATATAAGAGAAAATAGACATAATATAGATGGATTGCATTGGCTATCAACCAAAAATTATTCCGCTAATAAAAAAAAAAATACTCATCTACAACTGTGAAATCGGGAGCAGTTTTTTTTTTTGGTGGAGGAAGGGCTAATCTTTATTAATACAAGAAAGAAAATCAACTCTTTTTATCGTACAAGACAATTATACTTATTTTATACAAAATTTATAGTAAAATAGAATTGAATTGTTGTTAGTTTTTATATACACTATATGATCACAAATATCCGGACACATGCACGTTTGTGCTCTAGCCACGATTTCATGGAAATCAATAGGGCGTTGCACATCCCTTTGCCCGAATCACAGCTTCCACCCTTCGGGGAAGACTTTCCACCAAATGTTGGTAGGTACTTTCCGGAATGTTCCTCCATTCCTCCCGAAGAGCGAGAATCAGTTCAGGTACAGAAGTTGGCCGATGTGATCTGGCCCGCAAGCGTCTTTCCAATTCATCCCACAGACTCTCTATAGGATTGAGGTCGGGACTTTGTGCCGGCCAACCCATTTCTTCGACCCCTGAGTCCGCAAACCACTGCTGTACACGCCTCGCTTTGTGGCACGGAGCATTGTCGTGTTGGTAGAGAAATGGCCCGTTTCCGAAAAATTGCCACAACGTTGGAAGTGCACAGTTGTCCAAAACATTCAGATAACGGTCGGAGTTCATGATTCCTTGCACAGGAACGAGCTGGCCCAGTCCGTACCATGAAAATGAGCCCCACACCATGACTCCTCCTCCTCCGAACTTGACTGTGGGCTCTGTGCACTCAGGTAAGAAGCGTTCTCCAGGTATGTGCCAAGCCCAAACTCGTCCATCGGATTGCCAGAGTGTGTAGCGAGATTCGTCTGTTCACATTACACGTTTCCATTGGCCCATTGTCCAGTTTCTGTGGGCTTTGCACCACTCCAGACGTCGCTTGGCGTTGACCCTGCTGATGTGGGGCTTGTGGGCACCAGCACGGCCATGGAATCCCATCGTGTGCAGTTCCCCTGACGAATTGTCATGGTACTGGCATCATTTGCAGAGGCGTTTCGAAACTCTGTGGCAATTTTTTCCGCCGAGGACTTCCGGTTGCTGCGGGTGACACGACGAAGCACTCGACGGTCTCTGTCCGTTAGTTTCTTGGGTCTACCGGTTCGTTGTTGAACTGTTGTTGATCCCCGGGTCTTCCATTTCATAATGACATCGCCTACTGTTGACTTGGGTATCTGAAGAAGGCTGGAAATGTCACGCACGGACTTGCCGCATAGGTGACATCCAACGATGGTTCCACGTTGGAACTCACTGAGCTCTGCTGAACGACCCATTCTTGCCAATGTCCAAGCAGAGTTGTGTCTGAAGGTGTGGGAAGCTATTTAAATGATGTGCAAGTCATTATCATGTGACATTGGGCCAATCGATGATCTGTGAGGGGTGTCCGGATATTTTTGATCATATAGTGTATATATATATATTAATACCCCCCTCCCCAACTGAAATAAGGAGTACCGTCAATAACGTCGTAAGCGTAATGATTTTTGGTCGATAGTCAATACATGAATATATGTCGTAGACACATAGCGTAATGGACACTTGGTGAAATGTCCAGACTCTTCGCAAAGTGTCCAGTTGCATTGGACTCGTACTGTAATTAGGTAGAATTACAGTATCTGTCTGGGAAAGAAAAAAGTATATGCTAAGTGTATGGAGAAGAGAAGTCGGGAAATAGTCGACTCCAAACTGTCAGGGGAGCAGTGTGGTTTCCGACCTGGCCGAAGCACGACGGATCACATCTTTGCTCTAAGGCAAATCTTTGAGAAATCCTGGGAGTATGCAAAAGAGGTCTACGCTTGTTTAAGAGGTCTATGCAAAAGAGGTAGACCTCGAAAAAGCATATGACAGAGTTCCTCGGGAGAACCTCTGGCAAGTGATGCAAGAGTATGGAGTGGATGGGCAATTACTAGTTGCTAACATGTCTCTGTATGAAAGCTCTGAAATGTGTGTCCGGATAAATGGCATTAAGTCAAGACCATTCACAGTGGGTGTTGGACTCCGCCAAGGGTGCGTACTGTCGCCCCTCTTGTTCATTATCTTTATGGACTGGATAGACAGGGGCAGCCGAGGCGATGAGCATGTTTGTGTGGGTGAATGCCTGGTGGAGAGGTTGCTCTTTGCTGACGACCTTGTCCTCCTTGGGTCTTCTCGCACGAACCTTCAGCATGCATTAGACCAGTTTGCAGCAAAATGTGAAGAAGCTGGGATGAAGATCATTGTGGCTAAAACTGAGGTTCTGGTCCTTTCAAGACAGCCTGCTCAGTGCGCTCTCCAAGTTAGGGGAGCCTCATTGAGACAGGTGGAGAAATTCAAGTATCTCGGGATTGTATTCATGAGTGATGGACGGCAGGAGAAAGAATTGGATGCTCGGATCGGTGCAGCAAGCTGTGTCAGACATGAACTGTGGCGATCCGTGGTAACGAAACGCGAGCTGGGTAACAAAGCCAAGCTCTCCGTCTTCAAATCTATCTTTGTCCCCATTCTCACCTATGGTCATGAGGTTTGGGTAATGACCGAAAGAGTGCGATCACGGGTACAAGCGGCCGAAATGAAATTTCTGAGAGGTGTTGCAGGTGTTACCCTACTAGATAGAGTGCACAGTAGCACAATAAGGGAGTCTTTAGGTGTTGAGCCGCTACTTCTCCGCATTGAGAGATCTCAGTTGTGCTGGTATGGCCACGAGATACGGATGCCGCAAACTGGTCTTCCTAGGCAGTTATTTTCCAAGCTGGTGGGTAAGAGACCAAGGGGTCGGCCTAGAACCAGGTGGCTAGACTACATGGAGAATCTGGGTTCGAGTCGCTTGGGTATTACCAGGGAGGACATGCACCTGATGGCAGAAGATCGCAATCGCTGGAGATCTTCCATAGGGCTGCTGCCCCCGTGATCCTAACGGATAAGCGGGTTTAAAAAGTAAGTAAGTAAGTAAGTATAGTATCTGTGTCTACAGCAGGTCAGACCGATACAGTAACGATGTCAAATCCCGTGCAGGAAAATTTTAGCTATCGCAATGACAAAATACTGTTTTAATATTTGCCATATTATAATTAACTGAAATTTAAAATTTTTTATACGAATTTATTTTATATGTTATTTTGAAAAAAATGGTTTAGTTATTAGTCATAAATTTCAACAAGTTTTTGCAATGATTATTTTAGTTTTTATAAAATTAAAAAAATGTAATTGTATAAATAAATATTAATGCAAAGTAAAACTTTTTGAATGGTTATGGTATAAATTTCTTGTAATATAATCGGTTTTACCTTGTGAAATAGATGACAATCTGAAAAACAAAATTCTATGTGAAAAATTTAATAAACGGAAACTGAAATGATTATTCAAAGAAATTGAGGCAAGAAGAAGGAAGCATGAACAATTTATGTTGAATAATATAAGATAATATTGAATATTAATTCTAAAAAAAGTAATAAAATGGATAAAAGGAAACACAAATTTCATTTTTCTTTATTTAATATTTATTTTCATTCTAAACAAAATGAATTTGGGCTGATTTACAAAACAGTATTTGTGGATGAAACATATGATATCAAAATTAATTAAAAGTCTTTCAGTATTAAGGCACGGCATACTACCTTGGCATCTACTATTGCATTACCTACCCTACCATCCTTTTTACATATACATCTTTTTATTGAGCAATATTTTTTAGACGATTTGCAAGAACACTTAAAGTATCCTTGCCCTCCGCAACTTTGTTTAATAGCTTCTCGCAATGTCATTTCCTTCGTACAGTCAATTTCCTTTTCGTTTAAAAAAGTAAAACTAGCCGTCTTGATATTCTTGATTCCGAACCAACCTTTTTACAATTCCATGTTTGCATCCTGTTTGATATAAACCATTTTTTTCAGTGGTCACAACACCTACGAGATTTTGTTGATCGACTGGCTCCCTGTCAACCTTTGGAATTGCTAAAAGTGTACAATCTCCTACCGCCAACATGGGCAATTTCGAAATGTCGATTGCTGTTGTACGCTCGTGTAAACGCTTTAACATTCCCTGTTTATGCCACCCATTACTCATCAACAGTAGCACTAATAGCTAAAATTTTCCTGCATGGGATTTGACATCGTTACTGTATCGGTCTGATCTGCCTTAGACATTTCATGAAGTGTCTAGACACTTCGTGAATTGTCCAGACAGATACTATAATTCTACTGAATGCAACTGAGTCCAATTACGCTATGTGTCTGCGACATATACACTGTATTTGATCAATCGGCAATACATATTTTATATTTGCTTCCTATCTTTTTTATAGGAAACTTCTATTATATTTTATACTTTTTGAAAAGGTAAATCGATCGTAGATCGGCAAAAATAATCCGATAAAAACGCGGTCGATTTGAGTTCATGGCTTAAAAATTATCCAGCCTTTGTTGAATCGTTTTCTAACAGTGAAATTAATATTCCACCCCTTCAGAACAATAATTAACCAGTCACATACGTTTTTATTCATAGATTATTATGAAATTCACGTGTTGAAATTATTGTCGGCGATAGTCGGAGATGCCTTCTAGGCCACTCTACTCCAAGGTGTTGTGATGTCATAGAATGCTCTATCGCGTTACTGGTCAGCATTTCGTTGATAGAACCATGGCCGCCGCTGATGAAATAAAAGTTATACTTGCTCATTAAAATGAAATTACTATAATTATTTACACATTTCATTAATAAATTTATAAAAGTTTCATTAAATATATTAAAATAATTTAGATGGTTATATAAATAATGTAACTGGTATCTAAATTACTATTTAAGATATTGTGGGACGCTAAAACGAAGTAGTTTGATCTTTTTGTAGACCCTAGAAGTTTGCGGCCGAAAGTGAATTGCGGTCTTTAAAGGGTTATTTTTTCGTTCCACCATCAAATTTGCGGCTTAAATTGAATGCGGCCAATATTCGAAAAAATACGGTAAATACAATGTTTTGTTCGTAGAACATAGCCAGCAAATGCTATTTTAAAAACAAGCACATCAAGCAGCGCGTTGCTTGTATTCGAAAGGGGACAGTTTGCGAGTCACGTGATGGCATGTCAGTTGAACATTTCCCCTTCATTTAAATTCCTAGTTCTGCAGGGTGGGTAGGTCAAACTGCAAAAGACAATTGTCCTTTTCTTTAATGCCAGACACACCCCTCTTTCTCGCAACGGACGAAAACACGAAACACGACGAGAGCAACGCGTATCCAAACTCACTTATAACAAACAAATGACAATCAACGAATATGAACAAAGGAAAAACACAAACACACACTGACCCTATCACACAATAAGCATCTCTCCTTCTCTCTCAATTGTTCCTTGTCTTAGGGATCACCTCCTGCCCTGTTCCTTCATCCTCCCTCCTGGATGTTCAAACATGTGCCTTCACAATGGGTGAACATATGTTTTACTCTGCTTTTGAGCTTGGTCCCTTGTTTTAGAAGCCCTTGGAGCAAAAAACAGTCGCCAAGTAAAACTCCCCTTCCCCTATTCTTTAATAAAATTAATAATAAAGGGTAACAAAAGAATGTGAATCGTAATTTTGTTCAATGAAAGAAGGATCAAAATGTTGACAACTCAAACGAAGATTAAAATTGTGTAAATGATTATGCTTAAATTTAATTTTTAATTTAATGTGTCTTGCACATCATAAAATCATTGAATACTTTAATTTTGTTTACATTTTAATGATACATTTTTTTATATTCCCAATGTTATCATTATTAACAAGATGAAGTAGAGAAAGATATGTAAACTCATTAACTCTTTATTTTATTTATTTGCATGCTTATTAAATGTATATTGATATTTTTTTGTATTTTAGCATGGAAACTTGTTTTTCAGATTTTCTTGCATGTAATTTTTTTTGTTTTTTTAAATTAAAAAACATAAGTGGGGGAATAATCTTTTTTGGCAAAGCAAATGCAAGTCTTTTTATGATGCATGCTATTTTTAGAAAAGTTTAATTTTTAAAATTTCCCTAGTGATTTTTAACAGGTGAAATGTCATTAAATCTTGACATTTTAATGAAATTATTTGAGACTTTGTGTAAAAGTGTGAAATGATCTTCCAGAATAAGCTCTGTAAATGCTTGCATTGCTTTATATATATGCACTGTTCAATAAAATATGAACCTCTCTTTAGCATTGAATAAAATTACTCATTAAATAAAGGTGCGAATACTGCTTGCATACAGAATATTCTCAAGATCTTTTTTTGTAAAATTGAAATGATTGAGATCTGCATTTATAGTTATAATACCATACATTAAAAGAATATATGAATTTCAATTAAGCAGCAATGTAGTTAAATTAAGAAAAAAATTATTGGTAACAATATATTAAAATTTTTTAATTAACATAGATTTTTTATTTTTATTATTAATCAGTCAATTCAAATTATGCCCCTGAATATTAACTCGTATTTATGGAAAAAGCCAATAGAGTTAGAAATGAGTCAAATTTTTTTTAGAATTTAAAATCTTTTTGGAATACTACATGTACGTGTAAAGTTTATGAAACAATTACCATAAAAAATACTTTGAACTCTTAAAATAATAAATTCTTTTAAAAATCACTTTGACAAAATATATTTGGAATGGGCCAGGTGACACATTTTAATTAAGTAATGTCCCACATGTCCCGAACTATAGATGTGCGCACATTAGAAGGGTGCACATCTGTGTTAGGTTTATCCAATAAAGATCGCTAAACTTTTGCTGGATAATAAATTGTTTGTTGCAGTTGTTCTTTTGCATCTCATTCCCCACCCAGCAATATGATTATATTTGATCGTATAGAGAAGAGATCTAAATCGCGATCCAAATAAAAAGAGGGGGGGAGGGCCTTCATTGGGAGCAAACGGGGTTTACGAGTAGTTTGTTAAGTAAATAAATTTTATTATCTTCCATGGAGTGTGTGGTAGCACTAAAAAGCTCATGTTAGGTTTCTTCTTCATTTTTCTTTGTGTGGTTCGTTTTCCCGCTCACAAGCTCGTACTCCTTTGTTCCTAACTTTTGGTGGGAAGGGGTAGAGCGAATGAGAGGGAGAGAGCATCCGACTACAAGAGGTTGCCATGGCAGCGGTCACATTCCAAGGGAAACAAGGAGTTTTTCCAAGAAGAAAATACAATAGTGGACAAGCATTAATAAGAAAATAATATATGAGAGGGAGAGATGTGACACAGACTTCAGACAGTACACACGTATGAAATATGTGCTAAGGAAAAAGAAAGAGAAGCGAGAGAGTTCTAGAAGAGCACTCACGTATAGAGAGTATATGCTGAGATAGATAAGTGATAGAGACTTCAGTGAGGACACATGCAGATATAGATGTGTCGCGACGCTCAACAACTAGTTAAACAGATGCACCAGCGTATTCACTATCCATCTCATCGAATCCTACCGAGAAACATCTAGCAGCCAACCAACCTGAGGAGAGGCTTCACCAAGCGACAGCCAGAGCAGATCAGCCAGAGGAGATGCCAAGGACGGGACCCAGCCCCTATAAGACGATGAGGAGCAGACCAATGGAGGCACCGAGTTGGGAGCGTAAATCCCGGGAGTGAAAGTGAGTACACCGGTTCGAGCATCAGATTGTGTTCACCGAGAAGGGAGTACAGTGTTCGGAGAGTTGAACTGAGCGTGCTTTAGCCAAGGACGGAGATAAGGGGAGCATAAAGTACACTTTCCGACCCTCGCTGCACCGTTCAAATCAGTCGACACTCAGTTATTCCGGTCACTGGGACTCCGACACGTTTCGGTGCGAATCTGTAGGCTGGTATCCATTGAACGATCCCGACAGCGGGCTGTTAATAGTGGATCCAGGCCGGGATACCTAGCGGTAAGAGTCGGTGGCTTGCTCTTTTTACCGACGGTGTGGAGCGCAACCAAATGAGGTGCCTACACTACTGAGAGGAATCACCAACCCGTGCAAGGAGAAGACATCGAGTGACAGTATCGGTGCAACTTAAGAGTGTGTCGTGTCGACGATAAACATCTAATTGTCGTCGCACACGATCTTCGTATTTGTTGTGGTGTTTGTTTTCGTCTTATTCGTTCACATTGTTATGTCCTTATTATTGTTTGGAGACGAACGATCGTCAGCTGATGGTTAGATTGCCAACCATTGCCAAATGATGACATGCCAGTTTTTATGTACCCGATCGTCGTCGAATATCCATGGGAGCAGGAGACGTTATCGCCAGGTAAAACAATAGTCAATTATAAATAGTTTACGTCTCCCCTTCCACGTCACGGAACCCCCTATACACAAAAGAAATTTAGTGTCAGAAGTGGGATACCGATTCGATACCATTTCGCCAGGAAGAACGTATTCCTGTGCGAAGTTCCAAACCAAATTGCCGTCAATGTAAGAAGCAAGATTCCACAGCCGAACGCTAAATTACTCCACCACAGCCACGAGTGAACGCCGCTTCCCATCGCCACCTTAGAGAGGAAAAAAAAGAACGCCGTTCACACCCAGATTAAAGATAAACCAGTGGGAAAAAAAAGAGAGACATTAAAAATAACAGAGACTTACCTAATCAAATAAGAGAAAACAATCCACGACGGCAGTACCGCCAGAGTTGATGCAGGAGCTATCAAAGATGACAGCTTCGGCATTGCACGTAGCGACTGATACGGCCGTAGCCCAGCTGGCGACGGCGACCCCTGCTCCTGGCACGGAGCGTGCGCCTCTCCAAGGCCTCCTCCATTCACAATGTCGCCGTTCCAGATGGACGACGAGACATCTGTCGAGGAGTATTTTAAAAGGTTCGAATGGGCATTATAGCTCTCAAACATTCCCCCTACCCAGTATGCCGCCTATGCACGAGTTCACATGGGCTCAGAACTGAATGGTGTGCTCAAAACCTAGCCAGCCCGAAAGAACCAGAGGCAATTTCGTATGACGAATTAAAAACAATTCTAACCAGCTACTTTGATCGCCCTCGTAATAAATATGTGGAAAGCGTGAAATTCCGGACAGTCATACAAAATCCAGAAGAATCAGTGGCCCAATTCGCACTTCGATTACGGAAAATCACACTGCCAATACGGAGATTTTTTGGATCGTATGCTGATAGAACAGTTTCTCGAGACGCGCGACGAGATCATCGCAAAACAACCAGATGATTTCGACAAAGCATACGCCATCGCCCAAAGTCTGGAAGCTACATGGGCCATCGGGAAGGCTGTAAGCCAATCGACTCCAGAGGACACGAACAAACTTGGCTACGAAGCTCCAAGTACGAAGTCGAACCATCGTGGGAGGAGTCGACAAAAGAAACCCAACGAACGAATGTGAGCAACGAGCGCCATCGTTCCGCAACCAGTCACCATTCTACCAACAGAAACAAGACTGTTCCAAAGAAACCGTGTGGCAGGTGTGGTGGTCTGCATTGGGCAGACACCTGTCGCTTTAAGACCGCGACCTGCTACTCCTGCCAGATGACTGGACACATAGCCAGAGCCTGTCGTTTGAAGGCAAGAGGATCACGCCGTACCTCACCCAACGAAACACCAGTGCCAATAGATCGCGTACAGACTTATCGTCAATAACGTCGTAAGCGTAAGGACTTTTGGTCGATAGTCAATACATGTATAAACACCTATATTTGATCAATAGTCAATAAATATTTTATATTTGCTTCGATTAATGTTAACTATCTGCACAATCGCAAACGCAAGTCCCACTCTCGGCCCTGCGGGCCTCGCTGGTCACTGGTTTCCGTTACTCGTACGCCTTCGGCGTTCTGTCTACGATGTCCCCCTCCGGGGGCAAATAACTGATATATACCCCAACCTATTTGGTTACAGGGGGCAGTTGGTTTCCCCTCTGCCGGTTACAGGAATTGAGACAATTCGGCCTATATTCGAAAAAATACGGTAAATACAATTTTTTAGTACAAATATTCACCAATAGATGGCATTCTAACACAAATGGTATTTCTTTGCATATATGGAAAATGTGTAATATTATTTCAGCGCATGCCTATTAGCATTATTCTTAAGATCATTAGTTAATGCTCTGCACATCAGGCCTGCGTTGCCTGAAAAAGCGCTACTGGTAAATTTGTTCTACGGTTCTGCAGTTAGAGCACATTGTTGAACATGAAGGGGAGCATAATGAGCAGTTGTAACGCTACTTTATTATGTTATTTCACATTGATAAAGCATATGAAATACGTTTATGTAGAGAGCCTTTATAATCGGAGAGTGGCCATGGGGGGGGGTGACACAATTTGATTGGCTCCTTATATCATGTGGTACAAATCCGCCATGTTTTGCTTGGAAAATTTTAAAACTTACATTTATGATATAGCTGTTAATTTTACAGTTGACTTGTTTAATATAAATATATCAAAAATAACTATACATAGCTGGTTTCAGCAATATTTTATTTCAGTAAAAACAACATAGTTTATTTCTTCATTTTATTTTCAAAAATTTTTATTAACAAAACAAATTTTTACAGTTTTTACAAATTGGTTTCATACAATTTTAAATGAATTTCATACATTTTAAAATAGATTTAATATGCTTTTAAATGAATTGAATACGCTCTTAAATGAATTTAATACAATTTTAAATGAATTTAATATGATTTTAAATAAATCTAATGTGTTTTAATTCAGTGTAAATGGAATTTCATTACTAAACTAAGTAAAAAACCATTTTTATTGAAACCTTGTTTTAGTAAATTTACATTAAATTTTTTCTTATTATTTTAATTCAATTACAGAAAACAAAATTGTAGCATAAACAAATAATACAAACGTCAAAGGAGTAACACTTAACCACTGTGTAATTAAACTAAAAAAATACAGTAAATACTACAGTTTTTACAAATACGTTTTATACAATTTTACATGAATTTCAAATATTTTTAAATAGATTAAATACACTTTTAAATGAAGTTAATATGATTTTAAATGCATTTACCGGTGAAATATCCTCTCAGTTACAGAAATACAGAAGAATAAATATTTCTAGTATTACTGGCATTTACTTTGGTTTAATTACACAGTGGTTAAGTGTTATTCATTTTACGTTTGTGTTATTTGTGTATGTTACTGTTTTGTATTCTGTAATTGAATAAAAATAATAGAAAATAAATTTACCGTAAAATTTACTAAATCAAGGTTTCAATAGAAATGTGTTTTTTTATATACTCAATTTAGTAATTTAACTCCGTACACTGAACTAAAACACGCATTATATTTATTTAAATCATATTAAATTCATTTAAAAATGATGTATTAAATCTATTTAGGAATGTATGAAATTCATGTAAAACTGTATGAAACCAATTTGTAAAAACTGTTAAAAAATTTATTTTTAGAATATTTAGTAATTAAACTTCATTTACACACATGTATTAAAATCGTATTAAATTCATTTAAAATTGTATTAAATTCATTTAAAAATGTATTAGATCTATTTGAAAGAATATTAAATTCGCTTGAAAGCGTATTAAATCCATTTAAAAGCATATTAAATCTATTTAAAAATGCATTAAATTCATTTAAAATTGTATTAAAACAATTTGCAAAAAAATGTTATAAACATTTGAGGTATACAGTCGAACCCGAATAACTCAAACTCTGATAACTCAAATTCCCGGTTAACTCAAACGATATTCTAAGTCCCATCCCCCAGAGCATTTCATTCAATAGAAAATTCACTCAATAACTCAAACAAATTTTTTAATAAATCCCGGATAACTCAAAGTAATTTTGGTTTTAGTTAATAGGTATCCTAAATTTAAGCAAAACCTGTCTTAAAAAAACAAGCTTTGCCTGTTGAAACTTTATTTCATTTTTCAACTTTATATTTTTTATGTCCACATGATAAAGAAAATGATGCAGGAATCTTTTGCAGTCGCTGGCAGCCATTGTGAAAAGCAAAACTTAGCCCGAACACAAAATTGCAAATCAAACTTGTTGAATGCGATCGTTCAATGGGAGAATATTTAGACATAGTAATTGATGACGATTGCACGTTCAATTTTAGAGGAAGTGTTCATGTTGACCATAAAGTTCGTTGCATGAACGATCGCAAACGAGTTTTTAGAAGCAGTCTTATACTTCTGGTTGCCGTCACCATTTTGATTTCGAAACTTCACTGTCTCATTGCCTTTGTCGATGTAAAAGTAACGGAAATTCGAGAAAAAAAAGCGTGAATTTTCTGTTTCAAATATAAAACATTTATACATATATCATAAATGTCATCAGATGAAAATATAATGGGCAAAAATCGCCAGGAGATGCCTTCCGAAAATTTTTACAAACCGGAAGTAGAATTTGGAAACCATGCCAAAACAGCAAGGGAATTGATTTGGTGCTGGAACAGACTGTATTTTACTGGGTCCGTATTGTATTTGTACATTGATCTCATTAAAACTAATCAAATTCCTAGAAATATTGTGAGCATCGTGTAATCTTTGTAGTGGTCATGTAGCCTCGTTTTCGACTTACTGGTTAACTCCAATACCTGATAAGTCAAAATTTTTATGTGGTCCGTTGACGATTTGAGCTATCAGGGTTCGACTGTATTAATGGCAAGTAAATTTTAAATTACATTTGCTTCTAAATTTTAGAATAAACATATATAAAAGAAAAGGAAATAATTTCTAATGATAATGCATGTATTTGAATAAAAATAAATTTAATGAAATTTTAGCTTTTGGAAATTATTGATTGAAAACAACAAATTTAATATCTTCAAATTTTAAAATTCATCAAGATATCAATTTATTAACCAACATACTATGAATTGACATTATCTCGATTTATAAGTAATTCTCACAGTGTTAATCCCCAAAGTGTTAGAGTGGAATAAGATCCCATATTAATACTGTCAAGACTATTTTTGATTGTTCACTTCTGAGTTGCAAAGGTTACTGTAAACATTTTAATTCTAAAATTAAGGATTATGTCATAAGACAACAAATTAGCAAGTGTCTTTAATGTTATTTTTATATCTTCTTGTTATTTTTGTTTTCTTTTATGATCTTTTATGTTTTATTTTGTATATTTACTGCTATCTACTTTTTGTGGGCAAAGTAATAAATAATAAAAATAAATACATGTATTGAATGTTTAAACCATTGAAAATTTGAATGGTTTTAACAGGTCTGCGATGGTTTATTGTTAAGAAAATATTCAGCGATTTTTTTTACTAATTTCAATATGCTGATTTCAAATTTTAAAACCGTTTTCTGCTATTCACGAAAGATTGTTCACTAAACGATATCCTCACTTTAGTTTCATTATAATGGACAGTATTACACAGGCCTACGAGGGTTTATTGTCAAGAAAATTTTCAATGATTTTTACTAATTTCAACGTGCTCATTTCAAATTTTATAATTGTTTTGAGATATCATGCAAGATTTATTCGCAAACGGAATGCTCATTTTACTCGTTATTTTATGAAAACAGACGGTATTAAAGTTAGAAATTCTTTAGAGTCCAATTACTTTATTCTGTGCTTGGGGAGTCAATAAAAATAGTTTTACAATTTATTTATTAAAAATCTCTAATTTAAAATGATTTTTCAATTGAAAAACGGAAGGAAAATTTCTGCGACCTGGATTCGAACCAGGAATCTTGACTATCATGGCCGACGCCTTTACCAGTTGGGCTATCGCAGACACCTGGACAGCCAAGCTGTCTCAAGGTGTCTTAAAGCCAACCAAGTTGTCACGGTTGAAAGCCCAATGGGAGACGGGAACCTGGCCCGCAGATCGAGAATTTCTCCACTCCAAACCATCAGAAAGTTGATGAACTCACAAGTAAATAATAATGATTATTAACTGGAGATGCTCTCCAAGCATAGGTAATGATTTTTCCTTCCATTTTTTCAATCGAAAAATCATTACCTCTGCTTGGAGAGCAACTCCAGTTAATAATTATTATTATTTACTCTAATTTAAAGTTTGACTCTGGCTTAAATTACGATTATGAAGTAGGAGTGCATGTAGAATTTGCATTATTTGCATTTTTGAAAAATCCTGGGATGATGGATGAAAATTGAATTCATTTTCAAAGTTAGCAAACCAAAATTATATTTAATCACCGATCCAAGAGTTAAAATATTATTAATTTTTTTTTAATTATTTAATTGTACATGCACTTTCATTAAAAATTATTTTCTTTTCTTTTTTATATATGTTTATTTTAAAATTTAGAAGCAAATGTTTGTTTTAAATTTATTATTACATTATTATGCCTCATATGTTAATTAAAAATTTCTTTTGTTAATAAAAAAATTGCTTTTAAAATAAAATGAAACTAATATTTTTACTGAAATAAAATGTTATTGCTGAATTCAGTAATGTATAATTAGTTTTGATATACATGTATTTACATTAAACAAATACACTAAAAAATTAACACCTGCATCATAAATGAATGTTTTAAAATTTTCCATGTAGAGAATAGTTTAAACAAAATATTAAGTTTTATTTACTTCTCGAAAGTCTGATATTATATTTAAGTTCTTGTACAACAGTTTACAACATTTTTCGAACGATTGCTTCATCTGAAAATAAATATATACAGGGTGTCTCAGAATTCATTGTACAAACTTCTAGGGGAGGTAGTATGGGTGATTCTAAGCAAAAAAGTTTATATGAACATGGGTCCGAATTTGAACGATAACTGAGATATGAACAGAAATAAAAATGCTGCCACCAACATCAACAAGTTAATAACTCAGGTTCTGTAAAGCCTAGATTAATGAAATTTGGTGAAATAACGGGGTCCATAAGACTGTGTATACCGTTAAAATTGATTGAATTCCAACGAGAAGTTTGCAGGTATCAGTGGGTTCTCCACAAGGCTAGCGATTACGTTGATGGACTGTAGAGGTTTCATAGAGGTATCTCTTGTATCGGATGTAATTAACAATTGCCGCTAATAAAAAACAGCCCTTGTAAGTTTCACCAGTATTCCACAAAAAAACATTTACTAGTTTATTTTACTGTTTACACTATTCTCTATATACCTTCTAAAATAACCAAAGTGTTTCATTAAAGGTTTTTGATTTGGGAAGTGTTCTGCCATAAGAAAGCTTTTGGGTACACTGCTAAGACATGCATACATTATATTTTTCCAACAACCAACAGATGGCACGTTTTACTGTGATGATTTGAGATTAACAAAGGCACGCTTTATAGTTTACTATCAACACAACATATTATCAATATACATCACAGTTTTATTTGCACGGGCAGCATATCTGTCTTTAACTGCTCTTAATCCAAAATTGTATTTTTTTTTGGCCAGAGTATATGCCTTTATTGGATGTGTCCAAAACATATCTGCTTTTGATGTTAAGAAATTACTTTGCCGCTTATGATAAGCTTTAAATGTTCAGTCAGTAAATTACCTTATATTGGCACAAATGAATGCATATAAGTTGCTTCTGAAAGACACTATACTTAAAGTGATGCAAAGTCATAGTTTGATAATGTGAAAGTAAGTATCTTAAAAGAAAATTATTTGTTTTTTTTTGAAAATTTAAAATGTGATGATTACAAAATACATGTAGTATATACTGAATCATATTTATTAATGGAAATTCAAAGTCTAATTTATTATAATAATTTGTAATTTGAGTTATTTACATTATTCTTGTGGAGAGATGGATGGAATTTTAAATATTAATTTAATAGATGTGATCAAGGGAAATTTAAAGTTTTTACTATGCATTATTGGCAATTAAACAATGCAAAAATTAGTTACTTTAGATGACTAGATTCACAACAAATGTAATTGTCATTTGCTAATTCTGAATAACAAAACATATACAGTCAGACCCCATTATTACAAATCTGAGGGGATCAGAAATTTTATTTGCATTATCCAGGATTTGTATTAATCAGACAGTGAAAGGAAAACCCGATGGTGCAGTGTTATGAATCAAGCCTCATGCCAGATTGTTAAAAATATCATCATTCATTTCGTCAGATAAATATTTAGTTATTGAAGTTTTGTTTACATGAACAAGTATACTTGTTTGTAATAACATTATTCACAGATGTACTAAAATCTGAATAAAGACGGGGTATTCAAATAGACACCAGTTTCAATTAAAGGCTGGGTATTCAAGTCAACACCGATCTCAATTAAAGGCTGGGCAGTGTTTTAAAAATAGCAATTACACGCCAAGTCTGAAATAAAAGCCGGGTCGAATTGGTCATTGGGTTATCAATTATTTATGAAGTCGATTAATCGTATAAATTCTGGCGATTTTTGTTTCCATTATTAAACCAATTTGAATTCTTTTCATGTGTACGCCTTCTCATTGGCCTCTTCATTCTACCCATTATAATATCGGCCAATCTCATGCTGCCTTATCCTCGCCATTTCTGCATATAAAGAAGTTCTCGATCGTAGAGTCTCATTACAAACCTTCTCATAGGTAGGGTAATCATTTGGATTCATAGATCATCATTATCAAAGTTGTTATTCTTCTCCATTCAGGTTAGTTTTTCTACTTCATTTATTTTACATTATTTTAAGTAAGTTACTTCTTATGCTCAGTGATTAACTAAATGTGCTTAAATAAACGTCGGTTTCGATTAATCGTTGGGGGGAAGGGGAAACCATTGTCACAAATAGACGCCCGGGCCTCTATTCAAGATTTTACAGTACACAAATTGAAAAAGATCTGGTAGAACATCATTTCCATGAAGGATACATGACTTTGTGATGGCTCCACCCTCCAGGTAATGTATATGAGCACATATATTATAAGAACACACTGGAGAGTGGGGCGATCAAGGGTTTGGGACCAGTGATAAATGACTACGAGGGCCTAGTTTGGTGCGTTAAATCAATTTCTGTTTTATTTTCACTAGACATAAATACAACATATATCACGCTATGCTAATCAATATACCTTACAATAAATTCTTAGGTGCTCCAACAGAAGACAAAAAAGAAACATCAACCAATACAACTATGCAAACGTTAATTACAAATGACGGGATCGTGTACACTTCGTTTCCCGAAGCATAGATCTGAGGCAGTGTGCCTTTGAACCCCGCAACAGTATTCTAAAAAGGGGGAGGGTTAGCACCCCACTCAGCGATAACAAGTTTTTGTATCTTATGCTCGCTCCCCAGATCAAGTATTCCAAACGATTTTGCGCAAGATCACGCAGTGCACCTCTTTTAATTGCCAACAAGGGGAGAGGCACTGAAACCCCTCTTAGCGGGAGTTAGCATTTAAAACTTGCAAGCCACTTCAGCGTTTATTTCCGCGACATGTGAACTTGTATTACACGGTGCACTTAATGCTCTTCCTTATACTTCTGTTCATTTGGCTCTCTGCTCAGTCCAATCAAGATTCGTATTCATATGCGAAAGAGTTAATAACTACCGTAATTTACGGTAATAACGCCGCAGCGGTAGTTAGGCCGCACCGATAAAAACGTATCATTTTCGAAAAAAAAAACGGTAGTTAGGCCGCACCCTCCTCCCCCTTTATGATAGACAAGTAAAACGAATTGTCTATGATGTACAATCATGACAACAACGATTTCAGAAAGCTGATACTGCTTTGAAGTGATGCAGTTGCATTCCGTCCTGATGAAAATCAAACGAAATTAGCGCATACATGTAATATACATTACAGTGTAACGTCTGCCAATCGATCATGCAAGTGACCCCTTCTCCACACAAACAGACTAGCTCAGTATTCCAAAAGGGTCATGAAATTCTTCAACATAATCAACTGCCAGAATGTCGGGTTCTTTGAATTAAATAAAATTGTAGAGGAAAACTCGAGAGTGAATTACTTCAATTGAAATAACAAGGCAAGGTGTTAAAATCAAATAAAATAATCTTTATTTCAAGAAAACAGAATCAAGTTGAAAGGAGTGGGTAAATGCAAATAAACTTAACAACTAATCTTAAATTCAAAGACTATATTGATATGCTAATGAATGATCAAATGAATCTAAATGCAGCTGCTGATTAAACTTAAGTTAAACACAAAAAGGCTATTCACTCTAAATCTAAATGCAAATAATACTTATTCTCTTATTTAAAATAGAGAAGGGAATAGTAG
>JAHWFO010059599.1:360504-412843 GCA_023313115.1 Rhysida immarginata
TGTCCAATAATGTATTTGCTTTCTCATGTCCAATAATGTATTTGCTTACTCATGTCCAATAAAGTATTTGCTTCCTCATGTTCAACAATGAGATGATACACCATTGTTGTGTGGCTAAGTTTTTTTTTTTTACTTACGGTTCTTTAAGATGTTCTGAATGAGTGTCTTTGTATCAATGTCAGTTTTATCAGATCTTCTGTTTTCAATGAGTGTCAATGTCAGTTAATAATTATCATGTACTTTATCTCCTCTTTTGATGACTTTTATTCTAATAAAAATGTGTGTTTTATAAAATAAACATTGATGCATTTTGCAATATTTATTAGAAGCCTAACATGGTTTGTATGCCTAACAGGGTTATGGGCCTGCAGTACAAATAAGTTTCCAATTCTTTAGAAGAGGATTATCTATTGCAGAGAAGATCTGAAGTATAAGAAGTTTAAAAATAAGAAGTGATATTTTTGGATTTCATTTTACTATAATTAAAAAGGTATGGAGCCCTCCATTGATAAACTGAATGCTAACAATTACCATACATGGATCAATGATGTGAAAGTTATTCTAATGGATAGAGGCTGTTGGGGATTTATAAATGAAAAAGAGGTGGAGCCTGATGCAACAGCAAGCTCTAAAGAAAAGAAGGAATATAATATGAGAAAAGATAGAGCTTACTCAACAATCTATTTAATTGTAGACAAGAAATATAGAACATTGATTTCTGACACAGATGCTGCTGCTGAAGCTTGGAGAAAACTGAAGGACACTTCAAGCCAGACTCCCGAGCACGAATTATACAATTATTAGATTCATTTTTTAATTGTAGAATAGATCAAGGAGAAGATGTTGGTGTCTATGCCGCTCGTCTGAAAAAAATTATGAATGAGTTGAAAGAAGCAGGACACCCGCTGGAGGACTTATATCAGAGCTTTCAACTTATAAGGCATTTACCTTTAAATATGCAAGGGATTGTTCAAATTATATATCGATGGAAAGATGATCAATTCAAGTTTGACAAAGTGCTTAAAGAGTTATTGGCAGAAGAAAGCAGAGTGAAACAATGTACTATTGACTTAGGAAAAGAAGAGCATCAAGCATACAAGGTAAAAAGTACTATACAGAAAAAACGAGATGTTGCCAAAGCACCTAAGTTGATGAAAAATGAGTGTAAAGTAGGACCATGTTTTAAATGTCAGAAATTTGGTCATCTAGCTTCCCAGTGTAAAGTAGATAAGACTTTTGTGGATAAGACATTTGATAAATCATTTTTAACTGAAGCCTTTATTAATCAGGAAAATTATGTAAATAATAAAGAATTTTGGGTCTTTGTCACTGCTGCATCCACCCATTTTTGTAACAACCGTAAGTTGTTTAGCTCATATGAAGTAGTCAGTAACACAAATATGTCTCTGGCTATAGGTGAAATAACTAGTCCCATTGAAGGAGTGGGAACGATAGAATTCAGTTTTGTAACTGATGGGGTAAGACAAGATATTACTTTGAATAATGTTATGTACAGCCCTAAGCTTAGGCGAAATTTGGTATCAGGTCCATGTCTAGACAAAGGAGGCGCTAAATTTGTGGGTCACAATGGAAAAATTACTGTATATAGCAGGCTTGGACATAAATTATTTTATGCATTTAAGTTAAATGGTTTGTTTTATTGTAAACCTAATTTTTATAATGTAAATGAGACAATTAAAACACCTATAGGATTAACGACCTCACAAGAAGGCCTAGAAATTTGGCATCGACGCTTTTGCCATATAAATAGCAAATATATAGTTAATACAAGTCAACAAGACTGTATTAGAGGGTTACCTAGTTTTAAGAACACACATTTAGATTGTGAATCTTGTAAGATTGCAAAGACCAGGCGTAGGTCATTTAAGTCAATTTCTGAAATTAAGTCAGATAAACCATTACAGCTTATCCATATGGATGTTTGTGGTCCGCTCCCTTGTGTTTCAAAAGGTGGATGTAGATATTTTCTAAGTATTGTTGACGATTACTCTAGGAAAGTGACTGTATACCCCTTAAAGAAAAAGTCAGATGTTTTTACATGCTTTACTAGATATCAGACTCGAGCTGAAAGATTTTTAAATTTGAAAGTGATGAATATTAGAACTGACAATGGGATGGAATTTATACATGATAGTTTTAGTAAATTTTTAGATGAACAGGGAATACATGCTGAAAGGACAAACATCTATACACCCGAACAAAATGGGGTTAGTGAACGTTTTAATTACACAGCATTCAATGCTTTAAAAGCTATGCTCAATGATAGTGGACTAGATAATGAGTTCTGGGCAGAAGCTGTTTTGTGTTTTACTTATGTATGGAATCGTGTTTGCCACCAAGGACAAACCAAGACCCCTTTCCAGCTATATTCGGGAAAGAAACAGTCAGTCAATCATCTTAAAAGTTTCGGTTGCACAGCTTATGTAGGTGTTCCCAAACAATTAAGGAACAAATTGCAAATGAGAACGGAAAAGGGAATAATGATAGGATATGCAATGAAAACGAAAGGGTATCGCATATGGATGCCGGATCAGAAAGCTGTTAAAGAAACCATAAATGTTACATTCGATGAGAATGAAGGTAGCAAGGAAGCTATACTGGGTCCTATTAAAAGTGATAAATTGGAAAAATATGTTCCTGAAGTTTCAGAAGAATTGGAAACTGATGATGAAGAACAAATAGAAAGTGTCCCTACGAAACATGAAATAGAATCTCCTCCATTTTACAGTTTTAAATGGATTAGAACTGCTGTTTTTAGACCTGATGGTTCTAAAACAGATATATATTATCGCATTGAGGGTACCAATATGAGATTAAGATCGTATAATGATGCACAAAAATATTGCTCTTCACATGGTATAGATTATAAACATGAATATTTTAATTTTAGTGGTAAAAATGATTATACTGGTCCTGTAAATGAAAATGTTAATTTATATAACAGTCATAATAATGCAAATGTTAATTTAGAAGCATGTCATGTAGAAGTTGTTATTCCAAAAAATTATAAGGAAGCAATTACATCATCCTCAAAAAATGAATGGCAAAATGCCATGAAGAAGAGATCGACACTATGTTAGATAGAAATGTATGGCAAAATGCCATGAAGAAGAGATCGACACTATGTTAGATAGAAATGTATGGCAGCTTGTAGAAAATCCACCTAATGTTAAAATATTAGGAAATAGATGGGTGTATACTGTAAAAAAAGAATGAACAAAATGAAATCATTAGGTATAAGGCACGTCTAGTAGCCCAAGGCTATAAACAAGAAAAGGGTGAAACTTATGAGAAAGTGTTTAGTCCTGTTGTTAATTTTTCAGTGATAAGATTGTTTTTTTACTATTTTGGTGTGTTTATTAGGTTGGATCAATTGTCAACTTGATGTCAAATGTGCGTATTTATATGCAAACTTAAAGGAAAAAAATTTATATCTATCAACCGCAAGGCTTTATTAATTCTAATAATCCAGACTTTGTATATATGTTAAACAAAGCAATTTATGGTCTACATCAAAGTGGTAGAGAGTGGTTTTTCGAAATCCACAAAGTATTAGAAAGTTTGAATTTTAAAAAATTAAAATGGTGCAATTGTGTTTATATTTTTGATAACAATATTGTTCTGTTATTATATGTCGATATATTGTAATCTTTGGTAAATCTGATGCACAAGTTGAAAATGTTATTTCAATGTTATGTAGCAAATTTGATATCAAAATAATGAGTAAAACAAGAAAATTGTTAGATGTTGAATTTGAAGAATGTAATGGTAAGCTATACATACACCAACAAGATTATATCAGGAAGATCTGTAATATGTATGGGGGATTCAATATCCCTATTATCTCATTACCAATAGCTAAAGGAACTGTATTTACTAAATTAGATTGTCCCAAAAACGAAGATGAGATTAAAAGAATGGAAAGATCACCTTACAGAAGTCTCATTGGTTGCTTATCTTATATAGCGGGTCGTACAAGACCAGATATAAGTTATGCAGTAAATATATTATCACAATTTCAAGAAAATCCAGGTTATGTTCATTGGAACAATTTATTAAAATTACTTGGTTATTTAAAGTGTACAGAAGGTTTAAAGCTTGATCTCTCTAATATTAATAATTTAAATATAAATTGTTATAGTGATTCAGATTTTGCTGCTAACAGAGATGATAGGATATCTATGGGAGGCATTATTTTATTTGTTGATAAAGTACCCATTATTTGGAAAACTTTTAAACAAAAATGTGTAAGTCTGTCTACAATAGAGGCAGAATATGTTACTTTAACTGAGGCAGCAAAGGAACTTGTATGGTTTATACATATTTTAGGTGAATGCAAATCTATAAGGATTTTAACTTAGATTCTTTTTATAAACTGATGTGTGATAATCAAGCTGCAATTGATTTTTCAAATTCCCCTATAGAAAATAGTAGAACAAAACACATTGATGTTAGATATCATTTTTTAAGAAATCTTGTTTATGAGAAACTGTTTGACTTGAAATACGTGAAAAGTAAAGATAATCACGCTGATATTTTTACGAAAGCATTACCAAAAGAGAAATTTAATAAATTTGTCAAAAGTATTTTTATAAAATAGTTTTATGGAAAAATTTGTATAATTTTTAAGATGTACTATTGTGAACCTGAGAGGGGGGAGACAATGTTAATTATAATATTGTACCGGGTTACGTTAATGAATACACCCGTTGCCCCGTTCAATTACTCACGGGTTCAATTGTAATGCACAACTCTGGTCACATACACCAGTGTACCGAGTTGTGTTAATACTTGTTTGGTCACGGTAACCAGTGCACCTGGTTGTGTTAAGTGGTCATGTGCACCAGTGTACCGGTAGGGAAAAGTCTCTGTACTACGCGTACCGGTGAATCACGACACCTAATGGTGATTCTCAATTCTGTTTGTCTAATCAATCAAACATGTGCTAATGTTCCAATGCCAATTCCGCCGATCGGGATCTCTATTACACCTCTAGTACAGGGGCATCAATGGTTCGTGATGTATTAGTCATTCACCATTGTCCGCCACCCTGTCTATGACTTACCTCTATGGTATTCAGACCTTCGACAGTCGCAATCAGTTATGACAGAATAATATTTATAACATATACACCAAGTAACCTAGGCCTTTATGATCAATAGTGTCTAACCTTAACCAAATTTAATATTTCTTAAGCAATATATGTGTATACCCCTTATACTGCTGTTCCCTCTTTACATTGCGTTGTGTTCATTTTATTCTTTGAATCGTGTGGAATTTACCTTGGTCCTAGGGGTTCCACAGTGATAATCCTATCAAACGGATCAACCATCTCACCTCCCCCCTTCAGTCGACTAATCAAGGAAAAAGGAGGAAATCTTTCATATAAATCAAAAGTTTCTTTATTCAATGATTAGCATAAATGTCAAGTGTAACTAATTAAATGAAGTAATATGGGGTTAGTGAGGATTAGTTAGAGGAATGTTAAAATTACTTAAAGCAATTGACTATAAATTTAATTACAGACGGATAGTAGAATCTTTAAACATTCAATTACTCTTGATGCACCCTCGGGTTCTTAGGTCATAGAGTTCACACGCTTCGCATATCTCTCCTGCACCAGCTCGCGCGGCTGATTATATTTACTCCCAACACAGTTCCCCAGTACTCTTATTGATAACACGGAAATGCGAAGGGCCCAAATAAACAAATGTACATACTTGAATTGCTTGTTGCGATTTGTTGTTGTTCACCCTGCTCCGCTGACACAAGAGGTACGATGCTCCAGGCTTATTGCCCGACGACAGCCCAGCTCGCCGTCTGCACTCTGCTAGTTGCGTTGGCGGGAAGGTATCCGTTGGCGCGAGGTCATTCCGCTTACGGTCGGTCGAGTGAGTTGGCCGCTGGTAGGGTCATTTGTACCGGGCCTCCCTCCACTGGCGATCACCGTAGCTGTCGTTGATCTCCGCCGTTGAGGTCCGTTGCTCCTTCCGCCGTATCGCTTCTATCATCCCGATGTTCGTCCCGCCTTCATAGGCCTAGTGCACCTTTTGTGTGCACGGTTGGTCTTTCGCGCCGTCTGGCAACGCGCTCTTTTTGGATGTTTACAGTTCCTTTTTGAGTCTTCTTTGTTCACTGGACTCCCTTGGGGTTTCATATCACAGAACACGCACCTGTTCCTGTGACTTACGCAAGTTGCTACGTAACACTTTAGTCATAATTGTGCTCCTAATCGTCCTTGTGTAGTTTGGTCACAAAACGTAACAAGAGCATGGCGAGGATAGACTAATGCATGAGAGAGAGAAAGACGATCTCCGTAATCCAAACGAACGACTGCGAGAGATAGAGAGAGAGAGAGATTTTTTCTGCTCCCTTTTATTACCTCTGTTTGGATTCTGGCGCCCACCACGTGACCGGGCGAGAATGCTAGCTGGTTGGTTAGCTGGGCGAGAGCTCTTCTTGCTCCTGCGCCTCCCCCCCTTTGTTTCCCCTTTTGCTTACGTTCTCTCCTCCCGCCTGAGGTGGTGAGCACAGAAACCAAAAATAAATAACAGTTAATTTATAAGATTTCCTCCTTAATAAACGGTTATACTTAATTTCGTCAATGGAACGCTTCCCCGATTCAATTATCAAATACGTCCCTGTCCCCCTTTCCCATAATTATTTTGTGAATAAAGCGAAGTTTGCTTAAAACACAGAAATATAATTTATGTTTAATAATGTATTTGCTTTCTCATGTCCAATAATGTAATTACTTACTCATGTCCAATAATGTATTTGCTTCCTGATGTTCAACAATGAGATGATGCACCATTGTTGTGTGGCTAAGTTTTTTTTATTTACTGTTCTTTAAGATGTTCTGAATGAGTGTCTTTGTATCAATGTCAGTTTTATCAGATCTTCTGTTTTCAATGAGTGTCAATGTCATTTAATAATTTTCATGTACTTTATCTCCTCTTTTGATGATTTTTATTCTAATAAAAATGTGTTTTATAAAATAAACATTGATGCATTCTGTAATATTTATTAGAAGCCTAACATGGTTTGTATGCCTAACAATTTTTACATCCTATACAGTCTATTAAATGCTTTAGAATAAGATTTAAGTCAAAAATCGATGTTTATTTTGAAAAAAAAAATAAGTAAATAACAATACTTATTTTGATTTCACTACGCTTGAGTAACATTGACTTACAAGCAGCCGAAATTCGCCGTTTTCACGTTTTTTCGTTTCACCTTTTCCCAATTCCGCAATCGCAAAATTATACTGATTATTTAGTTTAAACCAATTATATACTCTTCATCAGTAAATAAGAAATTAATTAGTTAGTTTAAACTAATTTATTATAACTTTATCCAAATATTTATAAATAAATTTAATTCGGATGAGTTATTTCAGAAAATGTTAGGGTTGGAAAGTTACGGAGACAAAAGGCAATCGCGTGGCTTAGAGATTTTCCCTTCGCTTACACTTCGATAAAAAATTGGAAATTTGCATCTGTAGGCAAATAAACACTGAGTAGAGATTGTACTGTACTTGTGATATAAACAGATGTACGAAAAAGATAAACAGTTAAATCAACGATTGAGCTTTCATACACATTTTTTCTGAACTATTTCAGTCACGTGATTCCCGATCTTTTTTGCTTGGAAATTAGTATGAACGTTTGTTAACGATCGATCACTGTCGAATGTGATTTTATTATTAACGATCAATAAAACTTATGCAATAAAAACTTAGCCGTAGCCACATGATGACTGGTCTTCTTATCGAGGCCTTCAAGATTGAAGGCTTCGTCATGGCATAGAAACCTTAACATATCCAGTGGCTACGGCTTGGGTTCTCCCTCTTCCCTGGCCTCGTTCTTATCGGTGGCTACGGCTAGCATTTTCCTGTTGTTGTTTTTTTTCAACCTCATAATTAGGATCGAAAATTAAAGTGATTGTCAGTTACTGTTATGAAAGATACAATATTAGTTTCACCAGCGTTGAGAGAAAAAAAGGAGCACTTTCATTCAGAAGCTCGTATTTGTCACGGGAGATGCATTCCAGTGGAGCTGTTTACTTTAGCGTAATCCATGCGTAATATCCATGAAGCGAAATCGCTAAACCGATGCTAAAGTAAAATTGTAAAATTGCCGACACATCAGGGCATTATCCTAATGAAAGCAAGCAAATTTTACAATAAATAAAATCTCATCATAGCTTAATAAATTTTATTGATGCTTATTTCTGTAGATAAAAACACGATGGCCTTTGAATTGATGGTTTAAATTAACGAGTCTTTATTCAATCTTTTTCTAATATTGAAATTAATAGTCTAACCCCTCGGAATAATAATTAACCAGTGACGTAACTTTTCATTCATAAATTATTCAGAAAAGACCGTGTTAAAAAGTTAATGTCGGCGATTCTCTTGGCCGGAATTCACTGTACTTGGCGATTCACGATTAGTTGAAGATGTTATGATGTCATAGACTGCTCTCTATTGCTATTGGGCAGCACCCAGCAGTGAGTGCGTTGATAGAACCATGGCTGCTGCTGAAGAAATAAGTAGTTGCGCTCGTTCATTAAAATGAGATTACTGTAATTATTTACACATTTAAATAATAAATTTATAAAAGTTTCATTAAATATATAAAAGTAATGAAGATGGCTATGTAAATAATAAAATTACTACTTTGAGAAAGGTTTGAAATGAGCCACTTTTTACATGGGCTTGAACTCTCAGATATTCCACGGATTTTCTGAGAAGCGAACTTTCTGAGAAATTTTTTACAGGAAAGGCGTTTTTTTTTTTTTTATCCTGCAGATTATCTGTGAGGGGGACTATTTGCATGAAATTACGGTACATGTGGAATATAAAGTGAATAAATATAATGTATATCATATTTACTGTATAATATTGTTTAATAAAAACCAAAGATAGTATAGAAGTTCGTCTTTTGATCCCCTCCCCCATTGTCTTCTTCTCCAGGTTTTATCGGCCTATTATACACATCATCCATAATACGCAGTGATGATTATTTTAACTTTTTTACGCATAATACTCGTATTATACCCCAAAAATTACATTATATAAAAATCAGACACAGACCATGCAAATTTGTTTTGCAAATAGCAGGCAAATATGCAAATATGATGATCTGTGATTGAGTTTTGATAGACAACAATAACATATTTAATGTGTTTTTCATCAGCAGTTTTGAGATTGGGGCGAATCGGGCATCTCGATTTTTAAAATTCTTGTCAAACTCGTCCTTACTTCACATGGTTTGTCAAATTCATATTACACAACCTTCTTTTGCATATAAACTAATGCTAGAATGTGGGATAATTCTTTTATAAGTAGTCTCCAGTCATTATTACTTTATTTCCCAGAATGAAGCGCACGAAACTATAAAACTTGTTTCAATAAAAAAGTTACATAGCTAGTGAAGTGCGGTCTGACAATTTCAAATCAATAGTACGTACTGAATTTGCTCCTGTCAGTAGTAAAACCACTTGCGATGGCGAGGATGCTACCGAACTTGTACTGAAGAGCTTAAGACAGCCTTGTATGACTGTCGTGGTGCCTGAGAGACCACAAGTCAACAGTTAAAGGTTAAATAGAGTGACAAATATTACTTTCTCTTATACACATCATCCAATTTTGTTTTGTCAAATTTCTAAAAACTAAGGGTTTACATGGTCATGTGGCTGACCTTGTGGGAAAGACCAGACCAATACCTTCAACACAGGCAGCATTTTGCCTTATTTCAAGTGTACCCATGACATATAGTGCATTGTGAGATAGGTAAGAAACCTGATGGACCCAAGTGGTCAACAACATAATGGAAATTGTAGATTAAGATTGACAATTGACAGCTTAAAAAAGAAATAAAAAGAAACAAGGAAAGTCACAAAAAGATAGAAAAAAGAAATGCCCGTATTTATATAAACACTGAGAACCAATCAGAATTCCCAGATGTCAAATCCGTGTCTCCTTGTTCATTTACACTGAAAGAACCAATCAGAATTCGCTTGTATGGAAGAACTTATGTCTCTTTAGAATGTCCAATCTGAATTATTTATTATGAAATGGAGAGTTCTCTGTACTGTCCTTGATGAAGTTGATGGAGGCCTTCCCTACATAGCAGAAAAGAAATCACACAGAATTCCGATCGGTTTCGTCTTTCATTCCTGGCTTTATCAAGGATACAAATGAAGAAGCATGCAAAATTGATGCCTCCTCACCCTATCCTTCTTCCCATTAGCTGGCCTCCTTCCATTTCCTTGTTGATCGTGCCCCTTACCTTCCTTTAAACTCTTGAGACAGATCCAACGGCTATTCCACAATATCCACTTCCTCACCTCCACCAACAGTTATCCCATTCCATTATTTCCAATCTTATATGCTCCAGAAAGCCTCTCTTATGTTGCCCCCGCCCTACTATAAAACCTGCCAAATTGGTATCTCTCCCTTTTTCCAGCCCCCTTTTCCAAGTTCTTCATCTCCTTCAACCTATGTGTTGCCTTTTGTACCTCTCCACTCCTCAAATACTCTCTAAACCCACCTTTATCTCAGTTTACTGAATCAACAGCTATTACATTGGTTTTAGCTCTCACAATTTCACCAGCAGATACAAAGAACACATCGCTTTTTACCTAAAGATAGATAAGAAGTCACAGTATGCCACCCACCTTCTGGACAATGGACCCTCCAGCCAAACAGACGTTATGTCCGTCAGTCACTGATCCAATGACCCTTTCAAGACTTCCGTTTGGAAGCAATTGAAATCTTCAAGGCCAAACGTGAATCACCTAACAAACTCACTATGCTCAAACAATATCGGTCATTGGACCATAAGATTGTTCATATCCACCTTGCTGATCTGGTGATGATTTTTTTTTCTTGACTTTCAGATTAATGTGAACCCATGTTACATTTGGAAAAGGTGGTAACATTATGATACCACAGTACTTAGGTATATTGAGTAATTATTTTATGTCATTATTAATTTAAATAATTATTAATTATTTTTCTTCATTGTAAAAGTTTCATTTCAAAACTTCCTAAAAAAATCGACAATACTTATTCCTATTCATTCTCCATTCCACGAATTTGGACCAATAACTTATTCAGGTTTTAATGCTAACAACTCTGGGACTGGACAATTATGCAAATACTCAGCATTCATTCCACATGTTCAACAAAATTATGACAAAATTGGTCTTCCAAGTCATCACCTATTTTTATTGAATTATATTTCTGTATTACTGTGTATTGGGATTTTCCTGTTCATTGTGTATTTTTTAAATAAATAAAAAAATATTAAAATTCATTCTTTTAAAATTACTGGAAATTTTATTACATCTTTAGTATGTTCTGTAATATATAAAGTTAAATTTAAATAAAAGTTGATTTAAAAGAGCTACATAGTTATATTCTAAAACTGTTTTGTTTTCTAGGTTTGTTGGCCAAAGTTAAAGAGTCTGCTGAAACTGTAGGACAAAAAATCCAAGCTAAGGCTGAAAGTGTTGGCTTCAAATCAGTTTCTCCTGATATGTCACCTCGACGAGGGTCTGGTCCAACAAGTGATAGATCTGGATCAATCCATAAACCAAAAGGTTTAACTATGGTGGAAACCAATTTAACAATGGAAATTGCTCAGCTACTCTTGTCTTTCTTGCATTCATGGGGGCTTGACCCAGAACTTGATGAAGTTTGTGAAACAAAATTGGGTCTATTAAGACCACTCTGCCCTATTTCATTTGGCATCTTAAGCAGAGGAGGTACAAACATTTATTTCTGAGTGAAACTCTAAATTTTATTTGGCTGAAAATTAAGAAAAAACAATGCCTACATCTCCTTTAAATTAAAATAATAGGTATGATGTCCTTGTTTCTCCCAACGTGGCAGAGACGACAAGTTCCAAATCATTTGCAAGGAGCATTACTGGGTAATCTTATGTATCCAGCTTCACAACAATCCAAGTATGTATATAATATTTTACCTGTTCAGCCACTTTTAACACTAATCATGTTGGTTTCTATCGGAGCCAAACTGGCCCCTTTGGGATAGTGGGAATTTCTCTGTGGTTTGATGTTTCAGTTGATTGTAAATGTTAAATTAGCCTCATTGATGAAATGTCTAATTTTATGAGTAAGCTTTTTAATGCAGTATGATTCTGATTCCTTTGTATCTTGGGTGCTAAGATCTTTGTCTTTGTTTAAAAAATTAATCCGTGTTTTAAATGACACAAGAGCTAATTTTGTTTAAAAAAAATTAAGATTATCATACATACATAAATAATGATTCTTGAAACACAGGTAAACAAAGGTTTTGCCACAGGGCAACTCAGATGATTTTCTATTTACATTGCTTTCACTGATTTCAAAAAATGATCTCAGAATTTTTTCTGTCACCTGAACTTTTAAAGTTATTCTCTCTTTAAGATTATACATTACCAGGAAAACACGAAAAAAATTATTTTTGAAGGATCTCAGATAAAAAGAAGTTCCAATTCATGATGAGAGCTACATAACAGGGCTGTACCCAGAATTTTTTTTCGGGGGGGAGGCTGAGGGGAGCTGGCCCAATCCTGCTTGTGGAGGAGAGTCCCCCATGTAACGGATTTAGTTGATGTGGTGGCTAATTCGGGGGGGGGGGGGGGGGGCGGTTCCCTCCCCCTGGGCATGGCCCTTCTACATAATCAATTGAAATCTTAGCTTTGTTGAAATGCTGCAAGGGACCCTTTCCAGAATTCTTATGGAAACATAAGGCAGATAACTACAAAGAAATTGTGGATGATCTTTTAAAATCTGACATGATCATGGGATGTAACATGGCTTTGAAAATCCACTTTTTGGAAAATGCACCTTCTGTATAAGAATTTACACGATACAAAACACAAAATTCCACTTAAAATGACTTTCTCAGGCTTTTCTTAAGCTCTTCTTTTTATCACTCACAAAGGAACCATCTGAACCTGTATCTCATAGTTTCTCATCAAATTGAAATATATTATTCACCTAAAGCTACAAGGGGCATTCAAATTTGACCTAGACTTTATTTTTTATAAAATCAGGAAATACAAAGCGCACACACACACACACACACACACACACAGACACACACACACACACACACACACACACACACACACACACACACTCTCACACACTCACTCACTCCAGTTAGGTCTCAAAGAACTCTCCTTGCTTCTCTACACATTTTTTCCAGCATTATGGATATTGGTTTTGTAGAAATCTTCAGTCTAATGTACAAACTATGTCAGGACAGCCTTTTTCACTCCCTCACTGGAACTCTTTCAATGGTCCAAAAGGGTGTTAGTTGCAAGGGGAGAGATCCTGGCTGTATGGAGGATGTAGTAAGATGTCCCATTTGAGTTCCATCAGTGTGTCCATAGTCAGTTTGTCTGTGTGTGGTCTGGCATTGTCTTGGAGAAAACAAACACCACTGGTAAGGAGCCCTGGTCGCTTTTTCCTTAGTCTCAGTTCAGGGACATCCTCAAAATGTCACAGTAATAGGGTGCATTTATGGTTTGACATTCTTCCAGAAAATCGACATGAATGAAACCCTTAATGTCCCAGAATACAGTCACCATCACTTTCATTGCCGAAGGTGTCATCTTGAATTTCTTGGGTCGTGGTTAGTCAGTGTGTTGCCACTCTATGCTTGCATGCTTACTTTTAGGAATGTGGCAATGAATCCATGTCTTGTCAGTGATCACAACACTTCTTAGGGATCTGTCATCTTTCCTGTCATATCTTTGCAGCAGCATGGAACAGATTTCCACCCGGGTGATTTTGTGATCCTCAGAGAGTTGTTTAGGGACCCATCTGGCACAGATCTTGTTGAATTTCAGCTTATCGTGGGTGGTGGTCTCTCCACTGCTAGTGCTAATGTTCAGTGAATCCCCCTTGTTGTCCCTTATCAGCTCATTTGTTCATGCTATGATGCCATCATTGATATCAGTTGCTATCCTTGCCTTATGAGGTTCATTGCCAATGGATTCTCGCTCTCCTTCAAACTTTTGGCACCAAGCAAAGACGGATGATCAAGACAAACATGACTCGGTGAACTGTCTTTAAGTCTCTGATGAATTTCAGATGCTTTCACGCCCTTGTTGTGGAGAAACTTGATGATTATTCATTTCACTTTGGTCGACACATCGCTGTCCACCATTTTTTTTAAACAAACAATCGGTTGTCATGTCAACCGGATGAGTGGTGCTGCATTTGCATGACAGGCAAAGTTGCCATCTCAACAATGAAAGTTTAGATTTTTACAAAAATAAAATTTACAATAAATAAAGTCCAGGTCAAATTTAACGCCCCTCATACTATTAAGGCTTGCAAAATAAGAAATCGTGAACGTTTGTTTCTTTCAAAATAAACCACAGAAACGAATCTTTGAATTATTTTGAATAGCGCTTTAGGTGAATAACATGCTTTTATTTGATGTGAAAATGTAAGATAGATGTTCAGATGGTACCCTTGTCAGTATTATTTGAACTTCATTACACACAAAAGTGAAATTTTTTTGAATTCCGGCTAACAAGGAAACTCCACTTACTCTGACTCACTGATTTTGATAACATAAATACCGTATTTTTTCGAATATTGGCCGCATTCACTTTAGGCCGCAGCCGCAATTTGACGGTGGAACGAAAAAATAACTTTTTATAGGCCGCGATTCACATTAGGCCGCAAAAAAAACTTAGCCTAAAACGATCGAAATACTTTGTTTTAGCGTCCCATAGTAATTTTAAATAGTAATTTAGCTAGTAATTTTATTATTTATATAGCCATCTTCATTACTTTTATATATTTAATGAAACTTTTATAAATTTATTAATTAAATGTGTAAATAATTAAAGTAATCTCATTTTAATGAACGAGCGCAACTCCTTATTTCTTCGGCAGCGGCCATGGTTCTATCAACGCACTCACTGCTGGGTGCTGTCCAATAGCGATAGACAGCATTCTATAACATCATAACCGCCAAATACAGTGAAGTCAGGGCTAGCAAATCGCCAACATTAACTTTTTAACACTTGATTTTCTTAATAATTTATGAATGAAAAATTATGTGACTGGTTAATTATTGTTCCGAGGTGTTAGAATATTAATTTCAATGTTAGAAAAAGATTGAACTAAGACTCATTAATTTAAAACCATCAATTCAAAGGCCATCGCGTTTTTATCTACAGCAGGGAAGTCAGATAATTATTACTATCTGTCTACGATTTACTCTTTCAAAAAGTGTAACAAAATTTTCTTATAAAAAAGATAATAAGCAAATTTAAAAGAAAATAGGTACGATATATGAATGTATTGGCGATCAATCCAAAATCATTACGCGAACGACGCTACTCATCTACAGCGAAGGCGGCAGTTACGTTGGGAGGGAGGGTCGAAAAAAAGAAATTAATTCGACTTTAAATATCGTATTTATAGTGAAATAATTTTCATGGTAGGGTACCTCATTTTGTCAAAATCACTTTTCGCCACATACAGTTCGACTCAGGATCATTTTGTTGATAGATTTACTTTGTAACTCGACGCACTTAAATACAGTCTTCTTTAGCAGTGAAATTTTAAGAAATATTAAATGGGTTTATTTCTTTACTTACGGATTCTAGATAGTTTTAAAATCCTATGAAGAATTCTATGAGCAGTGTGTATGAACTGCCGCATTAATTGCAAGAAAACTCCACAATTTTTTTTTTAAAAAGTTTATCTTTATTTTAAAAAAACTGTAAAGAATTATTGAAAAAAAAAAAAAAAAATAAAAATAAGTTGCTCTCAAAAGTAAACAAAACGTTAAAGGCAACAAAATAGGTGTCCTTAGTATTGTTTCTATCAATTTATATTGGTCGAGACTTTACAATACAGTATAGGGAGAACAGAGTTTCGACGAGTTTTGCCATTTATTCCCAGTTTTATTATGGATATAAACTGCACTAGAGGCTTCTTCCCCTTATATACAGAAAATATGGTACAGTGGAGTAATATGATTGGATATAAAATACAACGAATGGCAAGATAAAAGCAAAGAGTAATATAATCTGGATACAATGAAGGTAGAAGCAAAATAAACAGCATAAATGTACACTGATTGGATAAGAATGAAAAGTAATATTCTGACTTTTCCCAATTACAAAAAATTCCCCGACTTTTCTCGGTCGCTAGTCACCATGGGTACATTATAAAAAAGTATAGAAATACGCTAACTGGATTAAAGCAGAAAAATAGCGATTGGATAATAAATAACAGGCAATATAGAATAAAAATAATTAAAATATGATAGATATAAATGAATAAAGAAGAGCTGATCCATAAACGAATAAGATAACAAAATACAAAAAGAAAACTACAGTAAATCTGATACGGAATTAAGAATGGAAAAGATTCAAAATCCGTTTGACAGTTAAGGAGGAGGTCAGGAGATGAATTCTTGGCTTTGAAAATCTCTTTGAATTCCAGAGTTGCAGTTTTAAAAGGGTCATCACAAAAGTGAAGAATGGACACCTTTTTATTCTTATCCAATCAATATACACCTATGCTGTTTATTTTGCTTCTACCTTCATTGTACCCAGATTACCGTATATTACTCTTTACTTTTATCTTGCCATTCGTTGCATTTTATCCAATCATATTACTCCACTGTACCATTTTTCTGTACATAAGGGGGGAGAAGCCTCTAGTTTAGTTTATATCATTGATAAAGCTGGGAACAAATGTCGAAACTATTGGGAAACTCTGTTCTCCCTTTATTGTATTGTAAAGTCTCTACCAATTTTATTAAAACGATAAGGGGTTTCTATAGTAGTTTGCCAATTTTCCTGAAAATGGCATTACATTGAGTTTGAAAACCCTGCATTTTATAAATAAAAAACTTAGGAAAAAATTTCCATTTTTATAAAGGGACCTTTATATCTCTATAAATATACATGTCATTCTCATACAAATGAACACAGATAGGTAAAAGAAGCCTCATAATTATATGCTACAGCTATAATGCATTTCAAGCATTATTTTTACAGGGTGATCCCAAACATTATTTTTTTTTGTTCAATTTTTTTCTGATCCCCTATTTGCCTCCAGGAGAAAACTTTCCTGAAATATATGAGGTGTAACATCCTCTTTACACTCTTGAAGTTTCAGGATACTTTGTCATGTATTTTTCTAGTTATTTAACAAAACGTCTAAAATCGAAAGTGTCTGGATACTTTTGGCAGAGCAGCGTATATTTAGTAATTTAATTACACATTCCCATATATGTTAAAATAATTATGAAGATAAAAAAATTATCGAAGACCGGATTTGAACCCGTACCTGCAAAACAGAAGTCTAGCATTTTACCACTAGACCACCTGAACATGATAAAGACCTACGCTACAATGCGAGCATTTATAAATTGTAGGCAATTATAACAAAGTTTATGAATCTTTTTGTCGGAAAATTTTGTGACATGCGTCGAATGGCTTCGCATGGGTCTTTAATTTGGTGAAAGCTACTCAGTCCTTAATTTGGGTCTTTAATTTGGTAGAATATTTTTTATCAAAATTGGTGAGTCACAGTACGTGGAGTCTCCTTGTAAGACTAATCTGTGCTGTTGTGAAAATGTGGAGAAACCTAAATCCCATACCAGGGAAGAACGTTAGTGGGAAGCGAAGCTCTAACTGTTCCAATGCTAAATTTTTGATGCCAAAACAGCGCCAGCAGTCGGCAGTGGATGAGACCATATGGGTATCAGCTTCCGCTATTGTACAAGTACGACAACCTCCCCATGAGAGTTCAAGAGCGGGCTGTTCTGTTCAACCCCCTGTTTTGATCTTATTCCCATTTTACAGTACACTATATGATCAAAAATATCCGGACACCCCTCACAGATCATCGATTGGCCCAATGTCACATGATAATGAATTGCACATCATTTAAATAGCTTCCCACACCTTCAGACACAACTCTGCTTGGACATTGGCAAGAATGGGTCGTTCGGCAGAGCTCAGTGAGTTCCAACGTGGAACCATCATTGGATGTCACCTATGCGGCAAGTCCGTGCGTGACATTTCCAGCCTTCTTCAGATACCCAAGTCAACAGTAGGCGATGTCATTATGAAATGGAAGAGCCGGGGATCAACAACAGTTCAACAACGAACCGGTAGACCCAAGAAACTAACGGACAGAGACCGTCGAGTGCTTCGTCGTGTCACCCGCAGCAACCGGAAGTCCTCGGCGGAAAAAATTGCCACAGAGTTTCGAAACGCCTCTGCAAATGATGCCAGTACCATGACAATTCGTCGGGAACTGCACACGATGGGATTCCATGGCCGTGCTGGTGCCCACAAGCCCCACATCAGCAGGGTCAACGCCAAGCGACGTCTGGAGTGGTGCAAAGCCCACAGAAACTGGACAATGGGCCAATGGAAACGTGTAATGTGAACAGACGAATCTCGCTACACACTCTGGCAATCCGATGGACGAGTTTGGGTTTGGCGCATACCTGGAGAACGCTTCTTACCCGAGTGCACAGAGCCCACAGTCAAGTTCGGAGGAGGAGGAGGAGTCATGGTGTGGGGCTCATTTTCATGGTACGGACTGGGCCAGCTCGTTCCTGTGCAAGGAATCATGAACTCCGACCGTTATCTGAATGTTTTAGACAACTGTGCACTTCCAACGTTGTGGCAATTTTTCGGAAACGGGCCATTTCTCTACCAACACGACAATGCTCCGTGCCACAAAGCGAGGCGTGTACAGCAGTGGTTTGCGGACTCAGGGTCAAAGAAATGGGTTGGCCGGCACAAAGTCCTGACCTCAATCCTATATAGAGTCTGTGGGATGAATTGGAAAGACGCTTGCGGGCCAGATCACATCGGCCAACTTCTGTACCTGAACTGATTCCCGCTCTTCGGGAGGTATGGAGGAACATTCCGGAAAGTACCTACCAACATTTGGTGGAAAGTCTTCCCCGAAGGGTGGAAGCTGTGATTCGGGCAAAAGGATGTGCAACGCCCTATTGATTTCCATGAAATTATGGCTGGAGCGCAAACGTGCATGTGTCCGGATATTTGTGATCATATAGTGTATTTCTTTTAATGCTTCCGATAATTTAGCTAATATGCTTCCGAAATTTTGCTGAATTTCTACCTCAGATTCCCTGAAGGTGTGAAGCCTGTTACATGACAGAAATACCCGTTGGACATGAATTCCTACTGACTTTGAGAGTTGCACCAATCAGTTGCACGCCTTGCATTCATAGCGTATTTCGTATCTTTAATGCAATTACAAAGAAATTTAATGTAATTTAATAACTTTTTATGAAATTTGTTACAAATAAAATTCTGAAAAATTATATTTTTAAAAACTGGTATATAATTAAATTATATTTTTGTTTCAAACAAGTTTAAAATAATTATGTGTTAAAAATTGGATAAAATGTATATATTTTTGATAAAAATGATTTGAAAATTTTTCAGTATACATGTGTATTTAAAAATAATTTCTAAAAATTATATAATTTCTTTGTTATTGTGTTCATGATACGAAAATACAATATGAATGCACGGCGTGAAAACTGAAATTATTTAAATGTTTTGATTTGTCCATAATTCTCAAGGGGCAAACGAAAGTCACTGAGCATGCTATTGCTTTTGGTTTCAGTTTTAACCATTTTGCCCCATTCGCTTGGTGTGCTGGTTGTCTCCGGATCAAAAATCAGCGGGAGCTTCACTTCCCATTAACCTTGTTCCCTGCCCATGCTCTTTACTGCCACTGAGACAGCTATTTAGGAACAGAATAGTAAACTATGAATTATGATGTTGAAGCATGATTGCCTTTTCTCTCCAATAAATGTCATTGAATTGCTTTTTACCCTTTTTTTGGATATACTGTAAATCCTCTACTATAATGCGAATATTTTGGCCTAAAAAACACCTAAATTTGTTGGATCGTATTATACAACGACTGACTGCGGCCAGAGGAAATTTTGTCCAGAGGGGGTTTTGTGGCCCTGAACAGTCGACGCATAGTTGCTGCACCCATGTTGACTAGGTGTCATTGTCAACGACGCCTAGACTTTGCACGTGAGCACTGCCATTGGACCACAGACGAGTGGGCTAAGGTCGCCTTCTCCGACGAGTCAAGGTTTTTGCTCCATAAGATTGACGGCCGATGGCGAGTGCGTCGTGAAAGCCATGAAAAGAGACTGTAGGAGGCTATTGTGGGCCGGTAACAGGCTGGTGGGGGTATTGTGTATGTGTGGGGGATCTTCTATTGGGAGCAGTTAGGTCCACTGATTCATTAATTACGTTAATACCTTTCAGGTGGATGCCATTTTGAAATTTTTAAAATGTCCCAGAAGATGCTAAATTTATTTCGTAGACTTCTTGTCTGGTCAAGTTAGATTGTAAATTTCCCTCTGACTGACCGACTGACCACGCACGCACCATAAGGCATAGAAACTTGAAATTTTGTACAGAGGTTCTTTACAAAATGTAAGTGAGCACTAAGAATGGGTTTTTCGAAATTCAACCCCTAAGTGGGGGAAAGGGGGGTTGAAAATTTGTTAACACATTAACTGGTGTTGCACTATATACTTAACACTTTCACTGGTGTTGTACTACATAATTAACCGTATTAACATCTTTTAGGGAGGGGGTAACGAATTATTAACAACGAGCATAAATATGATTATGCAATGACAGGACATAGATAAGGCAGTGTTTATCGATGAGGATAAGGAATCACACGAGTCTTCCTTGAGCTCCCTAAAAATGTCCAGACAACTGGCGATAATTTCTGTGTTTGGCAAAAGTAAGAGAAAGAACGAGTATTGATCAGTGAAATTTGCAACAGAAAGTTAAAAAGCTGTCCGGGCATTGGAAACATCTGAACAATGGAAGCTCCGCTAGAGCAGGAGGGTATAAGAGCTTCTACGTCAAGGGCAAGGGAAATTTTAAAAAATAGGTCTAAAGCAGGTCTGTCCAAGATTTCTGTCCGCGGGCAGCGCCCATGCACGCGGGTAATTTTCCTTACCCCCCTATTGCACATTATGTTGATCAGTTCCTTAAAGTCGAGTTGTTAATTATCAATTCGACATTGTAAAAAAAAACAAAAAAACGAGGCAGCTTACAATTTTATTTCCTTCGTTTTAATGTGACAATTTTCTCGATGTCAGGTAGAATTATATTTTTTCCCCCTGATAGGACATGAATACATATTAAGCATTTCGAATCCCATCTGCAAACAATGAAAAAAAAAACATATTTTCCCACTGTTGTTTAAATACTGGTTCAGTGATTTTATGCTTTTTAGGAATGTGCGCCATGTTATGCGAGACGAAAAACAAGCAAGTATCAGTAACAAAAGAAATAATGCCTCATTTATGCAATCGCCCCCTAAAGTCTGGCAACACTGCATAGGAAAACTATACCCACTCCCCTCCTGAGTTTTGGACTATCTCCTCGGCTTTGCCTGTGAGCTTCGTCCACGAGTCTTTTATGTTGCACGCGGGCGAAGTGCACGAGTTGGACGGCCCTGGTCTAAAGTATCCAGTGATGCTCCCTGGGGGTGAAGATGGATAACATTTTAATCTGAGACAGAACAACAAGAGGGTAAGTCAAGCCCGGTCAAAGTGTGCAATATAAGTAAGTTCATTAAGAATGATGGTTCCATCCCACCTCTGAGAATTATAAAACAAAATTGACTTTGTAACAATACGTAAAATTCCTGTTGTTCGGGCTTTTCTTAGAAGTTAACGTTTTCTTGGAAATATTTAATAATGATCCGTAAGTGGAGATAATGGGGAGTTAGCAGACTATTGAGAAAGATTGAAAGATGACAGAAGAGGCAGTCCCTTCGTTCGAGCTACAGTTGGCGACATAACCGATATCAAAGCATACATGAACTCAACTCTTCAAACCAACAAACGTATGGTATTATGTCCTATAATAATCTTTCGAAGGATTATAACAATAATTCATATCTATCGAGATGCCAGCGAAGAAATGAATGAATATTGGGCAGAGATGACAAAAAGTTATCCGGGCATCGGAAATATCTGAACAACTGGTTCGTCTATAGAAGAAAATTGTAGAATTACTGAAAACAAATTTATTATTTAACTTTATGAGGTTGTTCTGTTTAACCTACAACTGTAATTATCTCGGGCAACGCCGGGCATCTCTGCTAGTATAACGATAAATTCATTTCATAAATATATTTTATGTTTTGTTAATTTTTTTTGATAGAGGATGCTAAATAAATAAGAAAAGACTCAATAATTGAAATACAAGGGGTCCCTGGGACTCAATAATTATTCTTCCTAAAGCAAACTCTGCCAGATGCACCCGTACATGCTCACTATGTTCCCCCAATGTGATGGTGTGTTCCAGCAGGACAATGCACCCTGCCACAAGGCACAACTCCTTCTGGATTGATTCGAGGAACACTCTACTGACTTTCAAGTGCTCCCTTGGCCCGCTAATTCGCCGGACATCAATCCAATCGAACATCTGTGGGAGTACCTTGATCGCCATGTATGGCAGCTGGATCGTCCACCTATGATTTGCTCGAAGCTCTGTGGACAGCGCTTCAAGCGGAATGGACTGCCATACCATCAGGTACATATCGCACACTTTTTGCGTCCATGCCATGATGCCTAGCAGCAGCTATAGCGGCGAAGGGTGGCTACTCCCATTACTAAGCGGGTGGTCAGAATTCAGTGATATGACAGTGTATACCATGTAATATACATTAATTATACAGCGTATACAGTGTCCAGTTCTTTACACAATAAATTACTTCACTTTTTTATTTTAATTATAATTTACATTAATGCTAATTATACGGCATATACAATAATTTAAATTATGTATTGTCCCCAAAGTGTAGAAATGTAAAAATGCATGTAACTGAATAGTCTTGTCTTTGTTCAAAATTATATAAAGTTTAAGTTCACCAAAATCCAATTTATTGAATTAAGACTTTTTTTTCCCATTAAAATCATTTTGGGTACAAACAGACACAACATGGTGAGTGATACAATAAAAACAGTACATGTGAACAATACTCTTAATCCATTAGGCAATGCCTTCCAGGTGATTGTGCGACCCAATACGAATGATGTTCTTCAATGACTGGTAGTGTTCGGTGTTCAGGAGTGGAACCAAAACCATTAGCATATCCCTTTGTGTTGATTAGTTAGTCTTGATTAACAATATCACTGTAAGCACTATATAAACTCCGGAAATGTGAATTCTGTATAGATCTTGAAATATGTGATGCATAATGTGGATGTAACTTATGATCTGGATGACTTCAGAGAAGATCTCAGAAGAGCCAGCTATTTCCCGGAAAAAGTAATCAAATTGAGGAAAGCCAAAGGATCCATTGATATGCTAATGGTTTTGGTTCCACTCCTGAGAACACCGAACACTACCAGTCATTGAAGAACATCATTCGTATTGGGTCCCTGGCCGTGTTAGTAGAGGTCTTTCGAGGGAACAGGAAGCCACTACAATGCTACAAGTGGCTGCGATTCAGGCACGTATCCATGGGCTGCACGGAAGATCCTTATTGCAACAAATGCGCAGAGGGGCACCAGTCAAGAGATTGCCACAAAATTAAAGGACAAGACCCCTCAAAGTTTCCAGATGTTGTGGACAGTACACTTCAAGCTACACGAAATGTCCAAAATACCCCCAGGTTAAAAGGATACTTAGTTCCAAAGCGACAGGAGACAAATCCTTTGCAGCTGCTGTGTCTAAGCCAGAGAAAAAGGCCTCAACTTTAACAACCTACCAGGTATGTATAACAATTAGGACGTATCTTTCATCTGTTTTCCAATCTAGGCAAAAGCTACCCACAGTCGAGTGCGCTCCTTACCACCAACTAATTTATACTATGGCTACACGACGTTATACTGTAATCAACAAAGGTGAATTTCAGTGTGTGATATGGAACGCTAGGGGGATTCCCTGAAGCGTAACGAGTTTCACAATTTTCTGATAAAGCAGGAAACTGACGTTGCTTTCCTCTGTGAAATGCACCTCAAACCAAACCAAGACTTCAAGCTACCTGGCTATTGTGTGTACCGTAACAATCATAGTATGGCTTCAAACGCTGCAAGACTTGCTTCTGGGGACACTGCAATCATCACTAAGAAGGGAATTCAACACCAAGAATTAGTCTCCAAGTCATATGCAGGTATGGAAACAACCTCCATCATTATCAATGACATCTCCCTTGGTGAAGTGAAGTTTGTGGCGTTCTACAATTCACATAAACATTCTGTTGACGTTAGCGAGCTTGATAAACTCTTCAGTGGTGATACTCCAGTTGTCCTGGCTGGTGACCTAAATGCCAAACACCCAAGCTGGAACTCCAGAACGCAGAATTACAACGGCATGATTCTCTACAGGTATATACAAGGTAAAGGTGACATCATCGCTTCTGGACCTGTGGAGGACACCTACTACTGTGACCATTCCCCTACTAGTGGTGATCTTGAAATTTCTCTAATAAAGGGTTTCTTCAAGCCATACCTTGTGTTCATGGTGGATGATCTTTCTTCTGACCACAAGCCTGTGGCGCTGAACTTCGACATTGTCGACATCAATTTCAGAAAATTCAAGCATCAACAAAACTGGAAGCTCTTCAAAGAAATTCTCATGAACCATGACTGCCATCTCTATGAGGGAAACAGTATGCATGACATCGATCCACGTGTTGAAGACATCATCAGGCGAATAAACAGTGCCACTGAAGCTAGTGCTTATCCATTGGTAAACAAGACCGTTCATCGAATTTTGCTCACTCTAGGAATCCAACGCTTGATTGCAGAGAGAAACAAAACCCGTAAGTTTTGGCAGCATTATTGTTTGCCTTGGCTAAAGACCAAATGCAACATGTTAGTGCGAAGAATTCAAGAAGAAGTAAAAGAGCTTTGCGATACTAGATGGAATGGCAAGCTCAAAAGCTTGCCGGCTCATGACATTTCCATTTGGAACATGGTTAGAGCTTTTCAGAAGAAGAAGAACGATAAGCTTTCTGCACTTCGCACCCCTCAAGTTAATTACGTCCAAACTAATCATAATAAAGCTCAAATAATTGCAGATTCCCTAAAGATGCAGTTTGTTACCCCTGCTAATTATAATCCCGAGAGTCAGCTCATGTCCCAGACAGTGGAAAATGGTTTTGCCAACTTTTATGAAGTCCCACAGCCTAAACTAAGATCATCATTGAGGCCGGAGAGATCGCTACCATCATAAGAAATCTGAAAAACAGGAAGACTCCATGAAGAGACAAGGTAAATAATAACGCCTTAAAGAATCTCCCAAAGAACATGATTAACGACATGTCGAATATCATAAGCGACTGTTGGAAGTTTTTCTATTTCCCGACTGCTTGGAAGCAGTCTATTGTGTGAAGTATCCCGAAGCAGGGGTAAAATCCTGCAATTCCCGCGAGCTACCGACCGATCAGCCTAATCCCGTTGATGTCTAAAGTCATGGAGAAAACGATCCTCACCAGGTTCAAAGACTTCTGTCTCAGCAAATGGTTTAGTGCAGAAAGAAAAGTTTGGCTTTCGAGCCGCCCACTCGTGTCAGATGTAGACATGCAGGCTCATTGAAGATCTGAGCACCCCACTAAACCAGGTACTGTGGCGTGTTTTTTTTTTTATGTTAGTAAAGCTTTCGATCAAGTGTGGCATGAGGAGCTAATCTACAAGATGATTAGAGACGGGTTCCCTCCTGATTTGATTATGATGGCGAAATCCTTTCTCAGGACAGGTTCTATCAAGCCAAAGTTGGCGAAAACTTCTTCACGCCCCGCAAGGTAAAGGCCGGTGTTCCACAGGGTTCTGTCCTCTGGCCCGTTCTCTTTAATTATTTTGTGCACGATTTCCCAAAACCCGAGAAGTGTAATTTATATTCTATACTGATGATACTGCCATCATGGCATGGGCACACTAGCCATCTTAGGTTATCACTCGGCTGCAGAACGCCTTGAAGAAATTCCAAGACTGGTTTAATTGCTGGAAACTGAATCTTAACATCGGAAAATGCAAAGCCGTGTACTTCAACAAAAAGCTTAAGTGTCCCCTGGATTCCCTGGTTCTATTCAATAAGAAACTTGAATGGGTTTACAACTACAAGTACCTTGGCGTTATCATCGACTCAAGACTCTCCTGGAATCGTCACGTAACTTTTGCTCTGAACAAAGCAAAGAGGGCTAAGTACAGTCTTAGAGCTCTCCTGGGTAGAAACAGCACCCTCAGCATGGACAATAAATTACTACTGTACAAGACAGTTATTCGGACCATCCTCCGCTATGGTATGCCTGCGTGGGTGACTATATGTAGAAGCAGATAGAGTGAAATCCAGTCGTTCTAGAATGATACCCTGAGGACCATTGCCTAGCTTGGAATAAAGACCGTAAATAATCATTACATCCACTCGGATCTGAACATGCCTCGTATTGAAAAGAGTATCCAAGCCCTCCTGAAGAACATGGTGCAGATGATGAAGAGCCATGACAATGACCTGGTGGCTGGAATACTGAATAACCGGATGGAAATGAAGTGGCATACAAAGCATAGAAAACCGTAGCACATTCTTGATGTCAATTTCAAAGACTTTGGCAACGTTTCCTTTCCGGATTATTGGAAGATGTAATACCACCCCTCGCCCTCCCCGTCTACCACTCTTCTGACAATCGTCAATTTTATTATTTTGTTTTTTCATAATATGGACGACCTCTTTGGGTTAGTCAGGCTTCTTGCCTATTTCAGTGTATTTCATGTGGAATTTATTCCGGAAGGGTGAGAATCGTGTAAACACTGCTTACGTCCCACCTGAACAAATGTATACTCCACTGTTCGATTGTCGAATTCTTTATATTTTTCACGTTTTATTTCTCATGAGGACTCAAAAATGATGATCACATTATACAAGAGTATAGCAATTTTTGCTGGTTTTTTTGGGCCGAAAAAGTGGAATTGTATCATACAAGGTGGCGCATTATAGTAGAGGATTTACGGTAATGGCTAAAAATTGATTTTATTCCTTAGACCTTATACCCATGTTCAAAGACCTGTTTATTGTTCCAGAAAACCATAAATTAATTTCTACCCAACTATCTGTTCTTATAAAACATCAGGCAACATTTCTTTTTGTATATGATGCAGTGATATTTCAAGCTATTGGGGAAAAAATGGTTATTAAAAAAAAAAGAATGAAAATGGGAAATAAAATATGCTATTGAAGTTTTCTCAAATGCGAGTAAAACTAGATAGAAAGATTGGTTGAAAGTAGACACTGTAAGTTAATTTTGTGCTTGGCTCTATTTTAATAACAAAAAAATAAGCAAATGCTGTGGAATAGAACAACCAAAAAAGAAAAAAAGGGTTAGAGGTGTTCCTTTTTAGTCATTTGATAAATTTATTTAAAAGTGATAATGCAAAACTTTTTTTTGCATTATTTTTAGAATGAGATTTCAGCAGTTCTTCTTTCTGAAAACTTTGACAGATGTTTGTTATGATTTCTTATGCTTTATTTGCCCTGACAAAAGCATGAAGCCAAAATATAGGCCTACACCTCTTGAATAAAATAACAAAAACGTTTTCGAAGGAGATGCTTTTTTTTTTATTTCAAATATAAACAAAATAATTTTTTTTTGTGTACAACATTGTAGATTTATTCAATGAATTTATCAAAATTTACTCTTAACTATCTGGACATAACAATTACAAAAGAATTCTCCAGTTCACATAGTAAAGAACAATAATGGAGACATAAGGATAATCTAGATGTTAGGAGGGTCAATGAATTAACGGAATGGTTAGATTTCCCACTACCTAGAACTCCTGATCTCTTGAACAATTGACATGGGTATCGATTTCTCCGTGATGAATCTCCCACAGACTCATTTTTCTTTCACCATCAGCAATATTATGTACTATACAACTGTTCCAATCTTTCCTAAATCATAAACTTGCTACATTAAAATTATTTATCAAAAGATTTTAATTGATTTATACATATCCACTTGACAAAGATATAATTTTACAGCTTTTTGCAGTTGGTAAAATGTAGTTTGCAATTAAAGAAATAATCTTTTCAATTGAAAAAGTAATCTTTTCAAATGAAAAATTAATTTTTTCAAATGAAAAAATATGGTTTTCAAAATAGAAAATGTAGTTTTCAAATTGGAAAATAAGTAGACAAAAAATCATACAATTTAAATCAAAGAAATAAAATAATTTACATAATGAAATTAAAAAAGCATTCCTGTTACACCACTCTCCCTTACCGGTTATTACAGTTTTTTGCAATTGGTAAAATGTAGTTTGCAATTGGTAAAATGTATTTACAATTGGTAAAATGTAGTTTGCAATTTGTAAAATGTAGTTTTCAAATGAAAAAATGTAGTTATCACATGAAAAAATAATCTTTTCATTCCAAGTTAATGAAAAGATTATTTTTTCATTTGATAACTACATTTTTTTATTTGAAAACTACATTTTACCAATTGCAAAAAGCTGTAATTACTATTTTCGCCAATTGATAAATATGGTTCCACGAATGAACCATTTTGAAAATGGTTGTAATTGATACAATGGCACGTGCTCTAATGATACCCATATGACACCCTCAAAAATTTTCAATGTTAAGATATGGCATGTTATACAGGGTGATTTACATCGAATGTAAAATACTTAAAGGGGGTATTATAGAGGTTAAGATAAACACAAAACGTCCTATGAACATGGGTCCGAATTTGAACGATAACTGAGATATGAACAGAAATAAAAATGCAAACACCAAGTTCAACAAGTTAATAACTCAGGTTCCGTAAAGCCTAGATTAATGAAATTTGGAGAAATAACAGGCTACGTAAAACTGTGTATACCGTTAAAATTTAATCTAATTCTAACAAGAAGTTTCCGAGTTACTCATTCAACATCATAATACGTGCTCACTTGTGAGTACTAACTAGCACTTGTTACAATTTTGACTGTGTAACTCGGAAACTTCTCGTTGGAATTCAATCAAATTTTAATGGTGTACACAGTCTTATGTACCCTGTTATTCCTCCAAATTTCATTAATCTAGGCTCTACAGAACCTGAGTTTTTAACTTGTTGATCTTGGTGGCGGCATTTTTATTTCTGTTCATATCTCAGTTATCGTTCAAATTCGGACCCGTGTTCATAGGACGTTTTGTGTTTATCTTAACCTCTATAAAACCCCCTTTAAGTATTTTGCATTCGATGTAAATCACCCTGTATATCAAATAACTTGGAATGATGTGCCATGAATGAATATAATGTAAAATTAATGATAGTCGAAATTGGTTTAAAGTTACCTGGTTTAGTGGTACCATTATGGTTCATTGGAACAATCAGTGTTAAAATATGGCATGTAATATATCAAACAACTTGGAATGATGTGTATTGAATGAATAGAACGTAAAATAAATGATAGTCTAAATTGGTTCAAAGTAACCTGGTTTAGTGGAACCATTACGGTTCATTGGAATATAACGTAGAATTAATGGATAATACTGGTTCAATGTTATCCAGGTAGCTTTGAACCAGTTTGGATAATCATTAATTCTACATTATATTCATTCATGGCACATCATTCCAAGTTGTTTGATATATTACATGCTAGTATGTCTTAGCATTGAAGGTTCCAATGAACCATGATGGTTCCACTAAACCAGGTTACTTTGAACCAATTTAGACTATCACTTTTTTACGTTATATTCATTCATTACACATCATTCTAAGTTGTTTGATATATTACATGCCATATTTTAGCATTGATTGTTCCAATGAACCATAATGGTTCCACTAAACTAGGTTACTTTGAACCAATTACGATTATCATTAATTTTACGTTATATTCATTCAAGACACATCATTCCAAGTTGTTTGATATATAACATGCCATATCTTATCTTTGAAAATTTTTGATGGTGTCATATGGGTATCATTAGATCACTTGCCATTGTATCAATTACAACCATTTTCAAAATGGTTCATTCGTGGAACCATATTTATCAATTGGCGAAAATAGTAATTAATAACTGGTAAGGGAGAGTGGGGGTAACAGGAACGCTTTTTTAATTTCATTATGTAAATTATTTTGTTTCTTTGATTTAAATTGTATGATTTTTTGTCTATTTATTCTCCAATTTGAAAACTATATTTTCGATTTTGAAAACCACATTTTTTATTTTGAAAAGATTATTTTTTCAATTGCAAACTACATTTACCAATTGCAAAAAGCTGTAAATGAAATTAATGCCTTAAAATATCTAGCTTCTATAAATGGTTATAACCACTCATTTATTCAACAAAATTCACAACAAAGCCATCACTTCCCCAATAACTAACACTAACTCCCAATGGGCTATCTTCATATATTTTTATAAACTTATTCACAAATGTTACAGATTTTTTTTCAAAAACAAGAACCTCTAAATAGCCTTTAAAACCAATAGAAACTTAAAAAAATTATTTCCAAAAACTCATACTAACCATTGACTTGTATGAAAAACATGTCATATACAAACTAAAATGCAGAACATGTGAAAAATTTGATATTGGAAGCACAAGCAGAAAATGTAAAATGATGTATAAAGAGCATTAACATTTTTAGTGAAGGGGGCAGGTGAAAAAAAAAATTAAGGAAATATTGAAATACATATATAAACTTTGAATAATTTCCCGGAAAAAAGGCACAAAAGTAAACGGAATGTGTACTAATATGACAAAAAAGGAAAAAATAAGTATGTGGATAATAGTAAATAAAAGAAATAAAAAACTCTTTCACCACAACAAAAATTAAGGAAAAATGCAACCTGAACCTGGAAGCGCTTTTCGACCACAAGGCTATCATCATTCAGCAGGGAGCAAGGAGTACACTAGGGGGGACTGAGTGAACTTACTTGAAAGCGGAAAAACAGTATATATAGCGAAAAGTCCACGGGAAATTACACCAAAAGGGACAAATTAATGATTGGGCAGTTGGGTCCACCATTGGATTAATGATGAGTCACCAATGGGACCTGAGTCTGAATTTAGTAGTAAATTATTATTGTTTTTTTGTATGGCCATACTTTCAAAAGTGTCCAGCAGGTGTTTTTTATTTATTGAATATAGCAATTTTAAATTATCGATAGAAAAATGATGTCCAGTCTCGATGGAGTGTTTTGCTATGGCGGAAAGGTTGCTTCTCCCGAATCTTCTGTGGTCTATGTGTTCTTTAAACCTGGTTGATAAACTGCGTTTCGTTTGACCTTTGTAAACCATTGGGCAATGGGAACAGTGGGCTTCATAGATTCCAGACTTCTGTAGGTGTGATACTTTGTCTTTGGGATTATCCAATAAATATCTTATTAGGTTCGGATTGCTAAAAGATAAAGAAATGTTATGTGGTTTAAAGATCGAATTAAGTCCTTTAATAAAATACTTATTATAGGGTAGGGAGATAATTTTTTTCTTTTCTTTAACGGTGTGTAAGGTGGTTGTGTCTGAAATAAACTTTTTGAATAAATAAACTCCGGATAATCCCAAAGGTCAAACAAAACGTAGTTTATCAACCAGGTTTAAAGAACACATAGACCACAGAGGATTCGGGAGAAGCAACCTTTCCGCCATAGCAAAACACTCCATCGAGACTGGACATGATTTTTCTATCGATAATTTAAAATTGCTACATTCAATAAATAAAAAACACCTGCTGGACACTTTTGAAAGTATGGCCATACAAAAAAACAATAATAATTTACTACTAAATTCAGACTCAGGTCCCATTGGTGACTCATCATTAATCCAATGGTGGACCCAACTGCCCAATCATTAATTTGTCCCTTTTGGTGTAATTTCTCTGATTGGCCTAAAACCGTGGTCTTTTTGCTATATATACTCAGTTTTTCCGCTTTCAAGTCAGTTCACTCAGTTCCCCCTAGTGTACTCCTTGGTCCCTGCTGAATGATGATAGCCTTGCTGTCGAAAAGCGCTTCCAGGTTCAGGTTATATTTTTCCTTAATTTTTGTTGTGGTGAAAGAATTTATTTCTTTTATATATAAACTTTGTTGGATTGGTCTGGTCTTATTCTGTGCTGTTTTAAATAGGATATGCTTATTCAAACATCTTTCTTATTTATCACCTGCATATTAATCATTTGTAGGCAGGTAAATCTTTATAGAATTAAAAGTGCTTACATACATATTGAAAGGTTCTGAAACATCGCCATTATCAAGACATTGCCTATACTAATTTGCTTTGGTAAAGTTTTGAGATGAAATGGGTTTTTATTTATTTCAGAAGGAAATGATTTTTAATTAATTTTGATAGCAGTAAATATGTTCTTATTTAGGGAGGTAATATTTGGGACGTTGTTCTGCAATTTAGATCTTTTTTTTGCAGTCTCACAGCAGAAAATAGAGCTAAATGATGATTTTCATTTTCTTGATGACAATGCCATCTTTAATTAACTGGCACACATTATTTGATGCTTTGCTTTTATTAAAAGAACTGTTTAAAGTAAGAAACAACTGTGATGAACATAGAATCCTATCCATGGTGTCACATCCGTCCAAAGTGAATCTCAAAAGAATAGCAAATAGAGTGCAACAAAAACTCATATAAGAGTTAAGCGAACAACAGAATAGTTTTATACCAGGAAAAGGTACAATTAACACAGTTCTTGAGATGCGACTCGTCATAGAAAAATGCATTGACATAAATCGACCATTATACAGGGTGAATACAAAAGTCTGAACCCGCCTTTTATTTTTTGAACCGAAGCAGATATGTCAATTTTGATGAATCCAATGAATAGGAAGTTGTGGGTGGCCTATCCCATGGTGCACTTTTCATCATCCCAAATATGCAAATTAGGACACATTCAAAATTTATCTAAAAAAACGTAAGGGATAGAGAAAAAAACCCAATTGCAAACTTGTTCAGCATAAAAAAACAAACAAAACAAAAATAAAAATCATCCAAATCGGACCAACCAATCACCTACAATCACGTGGTGAACTGTTTGTAGCTTACAAACAGTCACATAGCACAAGGAAAACTGATTGTTGATATTTCCACCATGTAAAGCATACAAATCAAAATTTTAACATAAATTACCATACTTGCATTCACTTTCATGCGGAAAAGTAAATAAAAGGCATGTTTCAGCACACAGAAGACAGAACAATTCCAGGATGGCAAGCTACACTTTTCCAGAAATGGTCAACATGATCTTTTGCTTCGGAGAGGCAAGAAGAAACCTACATGCTGCAGTTAGGTTGTATCGAGACAGTTACCCTAACGAACGCCATCCATCTCGTCAAACAATGCATCACATTATTCAAAGATTCGAGGCTACAGGGAATGTTAATGCAGAACGAGGACGACCAAGGGCACAAGGCGACGAGGATACAAAACATTAGTTCTGGCTGCAGTTGCTGCAAATCCCCACACAAGCAGCAGAGCAATTGCTGCAGATGTTGGGTGCCATCAGAGAACTGTTCTCAACATTCTACACGCACATCATTTTCACCCATACCATATTAATTGTCACAGGAGTTACTGCCATTGGATTGCGTTGCTAGGGCCGCCTTCTGCAACTGGTTACTTACCTGCCTGGATGACAATCCAAACTTCATTCATGAGGTGTTGTGGACAGATGAAGCCCAGTTCACCAGGGATGGAGTTATCAACAGGTACAACCATCATCATTGGGCAGACGAAAACTCACGATGTCTGCGAGAAGCAACTCATCAAGTGAACTGGAGAATCAATGTGTGGTGTGGATTGTACAATGACACTGTGGTTGGACCGTATTTTTACGATGGAACACTGACTGCAGAACGATTCCAGGCTGAAATTCTCAATGTGGTAGTCACAGACTTCATTGACAATTTGCCATTGGCTTCGTATCAGTGCACGTGGTTTCAGCATGATGGAGCTCCTCTACATTACGGGTTGGTTGTTCGCAAGCATCTAAGTGAGATGTTTGGACAACAATGGATTGGCCGAGGAGGACCAGTTCGTTGGCCACCCCGCTCCCCTGATTTGACTTTTTCTTCTCTGGATACCTGAAGGACAAAGTTTATGCTATGCAGCCCGCCTCACTGGAGGATCTGGTTCAACGAATCCAGGAAGCGTGCCGAGGAGTGACACCAGCCATGCTTGCCGATGTTTTGGCGTCAGTTAGGTTCCGTGCCCAATTGTGTTATGGTGCCCACAGTCGTCACATCGAGCATTTTGTTAATTAACTTATTTTTTAAACTGTTTGAAGTAACTTGTTTGTGCAGTGTGACTGTTTGTAAGGTACAAACAGTTCACCACGTGATTGTGGGTGATTGGTTGGTCCGATTTGGATGATTTTTTTTTGTTTTGTTTGTGTTTTTATGCTGAACAAGTTTGCAATTGGGTTTTTTTCTCTATCCCTTACGGTTTTTGAGATAAATTTTGAATGTCCTAATTTGCATATTTGGGATGATGAAAAGTGCACCATGGGATAGGCCACCCACAACTTCCTATTCATTGGATTCATCAAAATTGACATATCTGCTTCGGTTCAAAAATTAAAAGAGGGGTTCAGACTTTTGTATTCACCCTGTATATTTGCTTTGTTGACTTTCGCAAGGCGTTTGATTGTGTTAAGCACGACATTTTCATACAAGTTCTTGAAAACACCGAAATAGCAGCGAAATTGAACTTATTATAAAACTATACTGGCAACAAACAGGATTATTGAGTCGGTTTCAGGAATTTGTCAAGAATTCGTAATTAAGCAAGGTGAACGCCAGGGTTGCATTTTGTCACCCATGCTATGTGTACAGTGAAGCGGTATTTCGAATTATTGACAAATAGAAGGGAGGTATATATATCAATGGCACGAGGGTGAACAATATAAGGTATGCTGATGACACAGCTCTACTTGCAGGCTCTAAACATGGCTTGCAAGCACTTATTAAAGTGTTGATAAAAGAAGGTAAAAAAATTTGGTCTGGAAGTTAATACAGCAAAATCCAAATGGATGAGAGTGTCACATACAGGTGAGGATAAACTAACAGATATTAAGATAAATGATGCCATTATGAAACAAACTAAATCGTTTACTTACCTAGGCATCCAAATTATGGATGATGGTAAAAATTTAACTGAAATACCCAGAAGGATAATCAGGACTAAAGATGCAATTTGGAATAATAGAATGATTATGAAAGGCACATCAAGGACTGCAACTAAGTGTCGGCTCATTCAAACTTTAATATGGCCAGTCTTCACATATGGCTGTGAGGCATGGACGTTAACCTAGGGCCATATCCAGAAGATCCAGGAACTGGAAATGTATTTTTATCGCCATGCTCTTAAAATTTCTTGGATGGACCACATCACGAGTTTGGAAGTTCTTAGATGATTAGGAACGGAACGCAAATTGCTTTTGAGCATAAAAAAACGAAAGCTGGCTTTCGGGGGTCACGTTTTACGGGGCTCGGTAGGCTTGACAATACTGACAGTACTGGAAGGTAAGATGGAGGACAAGCGAAGGCGTGGAAGGAGACGAAGGGACTATATGGCAGATATAAAAGAGTGGATGAACTGTTCGCAATATGCCACCATGAAGAGATTGGCACAAAATAGAACTGGATAGCGTAATCATACAACCACCGTCACTTGAGGAAGGAACTAATAAGTGAATGAATGAATGAATGAATGAATGAATGAATGAATGAATGAATGAATAAAGATAAGAATAATTAAAGACCTGTGGAAGCTCATTTACTCATTAAACACTGCCCACGATGAAATTTAGTCTTCTGAAATGTGAATTTGTGTATGAATGAATTTCATCATGCACAGTGTTTATTCTGTTTTTTCTTACTGTAGCAAAGCTTTAATTAAAATATTTGCTTTTCTGTAATATTTAAAATTTAATATTATGCTTTCTTCTTTATATTTTTGTTGAAAGTTTTTAAAAATTTGTACTGTAATTAAACTACAACGTTTTCCTTGAAATTTATTGTAAGAATAGGCTATTCATTTCAATATTATAATATTTTTTTGTTTTTTCATAAGAATATCTGAAAAACAGGCCAAAATAGTTGAATCATTGCCAGAAGAAGTGGTAAAGCTCATGGATCGTACAAAAATATTTACATCTAAAGCACATTGGGAGCTATCAACTGCAATAACTACTAATCACTTGTTGTCAATCATTTCTATTGCCAACACGCTAATGTCTATGAACAATGCTTCATTTATACCAGAGCAAGAACGAAAACGAAAATTGTTACGGTAATTATCTGGAAATTTTAGAGTTTTCAATATATTTTCTATTAAGCATTATTAACTGTATTTTCAGGTTCTTAGTCGCAAGTTTTCCAAATTTTATTAATCATAGAAGTAACTTAATGAAAACTGTATACTTTAATGAGAAAAGAATGAAGTTGTTTTAAGCAATTACAATTTGATTAGAATCTGATACAGGAATAGAGTGTTTTCCATATAATATCCGATTTCTTAGATTAATTTTAATTTTACTCCAGAATTCCAATAACGTTAATAGCACTATTTTTCATAGTGGTTATGAGAACAGTGATGGCAAATACTTGTATAGAAAAAGTTACAACAGTAATATTTTTATTAGAGAGAGAGAGAGAGAGTTATTTATGCTGTCCTAAATCAAGTTGATGGAAGCCTTATAGTACATAACAAAAGAAAAATGACAAAAATTTCGTGACAATCAAAGGCAACCAGACTTTATACAATAACATTGATTATATCAGGTGTCTAAATAGAGGGTGTGCAGAATTATACTGATGATGCATTATACTGTAGTAGGATGCATTGGTCATTAAAATTTGGCATGAATACAAATGAATGGAATTTGTTTTGGCGAATGAAAAAATTCATCGCTAGATGTTGAACTCATGCAAACTATAGCCAGTATTTTTGAAAAAAGGTTTTTATTCATGAGACGAAAAAAAAAAAAGGATAACAAAGTTTGTTTTTTTTTCGACCGAAGCGTGTGTAGAGCGAAGACAAGAAAATTTAGCTGTGACTGACAGTCAGAAGATAGGAAGTGATTAAAATGTCACTTCTCACAAATATTGGTAGTAAAATGGTATTGGCTGAATATCGCTGTCAGTTATGTTTTTAGAAGTATGAGATGAGTTATGTCATCACATTTGGTTAGATATGGTAATCATTTGCAAACACAGTGGTCACCGGCTTAATATGGCCAACTGGAGACCAGGCTTAAGTGGCCACATTAACCGGTGGTTGTTTTAAGCGAGGTTACCGAAAGTACTCTTATAATAGAGGCTTTACAATACTGCATTATAACAACGACGACTGAAGTTCATGAACATGTCTACACCCTATCTCTAGACATAGTTAATTTATATACAAACGTCCCCGTCCCAGTGACCCTCAAAATTCTTGAACGTTTATTGTATGCCTCACCCATGCCTAAACAAGACGCTATAGACGTCCTTGCGATCTTAGATGTTATACTCCAACAGAATTACTTTGCTTTCAACGAGTCTCTGTATTTACAAACCGCCGGCCTGGGCATGGGTTTTCCCTTAAGCTCTTTCCTCTCCGAAGTTTACCTGCAGGATTTCGAAGCAAAGCACGTCCAGCCTACCCTCGACAATAAAATCATCATCAGTTATCAACGGTATGTAGACGATATACTGATTGTTTATGATGACCGATACACGACGCCTGATGCCCTCCTAAGAAAGTTTAATAACGTCGACCCTTCCGTTCGTTTCACCCTAGAGACAGAATCCAATTGTTCCATCCCGTTCCTCGACCTCCGTATATCAAAGGACCCTCTAACTAAACGGTTTGCCTTCAGCATTTATCGCAAACCAACCACATCCTCCAATCTTATTCATGCTTCCTCTGCACATCCTAGGTCCCACAAATTAGCCGCATTCCGATACATGATTGACAGAGTTTTAACTATGCCCCTTAACAAGGCCGAAAAAGAAAATGAAGTGAAGACTATCCGTTCCTTAGCCCTCTGTAACGGCTACCCTCCTAATCTTGTAACCGGTCTCCTCAAAGACAGGATTCGCCAACTGAAATTCAGCGGACAAAAGCCTCAAAACACCAGTAAGAAGTGGGTCTCTTTTTCGTTTACGGGTGAGTCCATTTACCCATTGGCCAAAATATTTTCAAAACTAGGACTAAATATATCGTTTCGCACCGTCTCAAGCACCCGTCAACTTATCAGAATGAACCTCTCCCCTCCTTCTCCTTCCTTTAATTTCGACGCAAGCGGCGTATACCGCCTAAATTGTATATCATGTGAAAAGTTTTACGTAGGAATGACGAACCGCTCCTTTAGAACAAGGTTTGAAGAACACATCCAATCATACGTAAAAGATGACAAGAAATCGAATTACGCTGAACACCTGACGAAAGAGAAACACCCGACCAGGACAATCGATGAAGTCACTGAGATCCTGAAATATTCCAATAACCCAAAAAATACCCCCATACTAGAAGAAGTAGAAATTTATAAATCATTAAACAAACCAGAAAATAATAAGGCACTCTTAAATTCCCAACAATATTTCGACAGCTACCATCTCTTACGCCAGCTGAAAGACTTTTTGTAATGTTCTACCAATCACGAAAATTCTCCCTACAATATGTTATGAGTCTTTGAATATCTTGTAAGTTCGACCAATCGCAAATATTTAGCCCTTTAGTTTGTTTCTTTGTATTGTTCAACCAATCACATAATTTGTCCCCCCCCCCCTTTTATGTTGTATTACGAGCCAATCGTGTACCAGAGATTGTGTATATAAAGCATTGTAACCCCTCTCTTATGCAGACTTGAGAAAGGCAGGTAATAAAGCCGAAACTAGTCGTCGTTGTTATAATGCAGTATTGTAAAGCCTCTATTTTTTTCGTTAAGAAGTACAATACTATGACCATTCCACTACAAGATACTCTTATAATCTTGGAGAGGGTAAGATCTCATTGAGTAAGGCCAAACTTATCACGCTTTTCCTTAACTTCACGGGTAATATTATCCAGACAGTCCTCCTTTGGCATAGTGAATTGAGTCCAATGAGTCAGCGATAAGTTGGGCTTTGTCCTGGTCGCTGCTAGCAAAACCGCCATCTCCTGTAAAGAGGTGGGAGATCAATGAATTTGTTGTTCTTAAGGGCCCTGACTGTACTCCAAAGAAAGTTGTCCTAGACGGACAGACTCTTGATTTTATCATTCCACCTTTGATTCCGTAATTCCTTGATTTGCTCACTGACCTTGCGGGAAAGTCTGTTGTACTTGGTCTTGAAATTCCGAAACCTGGTACACTGCCGAAATCTTCTGAAGGTGTTTTTTTTTCATAGATGAGATACCTGATGGAGGGAGGAAGTTCCATATGGTCTGGCTGCTTGCAATCAACAGGAGAAGCACTGGCATTAGTAGCCATAAGCGAGTATGGAGCGAGTGATGTTGTTGACATTCTCGTCAATATCACTGCTGTTGGCAGGGTCTTGATAAGGAATGCTACAGTCATTGAGAAGTTCTCTAAAAAACTTCCAGTCCTGCTTGCAACGAAGACTTATCCTCAGATCGATATTAACCCCTTCAAAATAAGGTGTAACAGGAAAGTGATCAGAAGATAAGGCATTTAGTGTAAAGATTTTATAGGCTATGAAAAATCCATTGAGGATAGCAATGTTAAGCACATCATTAACAGGTGAGTGATCACAACAGTATATGTTTTCAAGTTGGCCGATGACAGAAGTGTCAGCCTGATCTAACATGCACCTGTAAAGCACCGAACCACTTTGGTTAGAGCATCTGGAATTCCATTGTGGGTGTTTGGCATTGTGGGTGTTTGAAATCACCTACCATAACAACTGGAATGGGCCCAGACAACAGTTCATCCAGATCGCAAGGGTCAAGCTTGTGTCTGGGCGGGTTGTACAGGAAAGTAAATTTTATCTCACCAATGTCAACATCTTTGATGATACAGTGGTCGCCGCTTAATATGGCCAACTCGGGACCATGCTTAAGTGGTCACATTAAGCGGTGGCTGTTTTAAGTGAGGTTACCAAAAGTACTCATTTTTTATCCAACAAGTTGAGCATGTGTTTTTACTTACATATAGACAAGTTTGTATGCTTAAATAATCATTTATACACGTAAAGTATCTTGTCAAAATAGTTTATTTAAAATATTGTCTAATGTTTGTTTGACAATATTGCCTTCTTAAAAAATCATAACATTAACCTTGAACTTTTAAATAGTCATCCATTTTATCATAGCCACTCATTTGAAGAGCTGTTTGGATGGTGCGAAAAATGAATTTGCATTCAACGGTTTAATTAATTTCTCATCATTGATGTTATTGATTTCAACTTCTTGGTTTTCATTTCCTTTTTAAATCTTAGAGATGATGTCGGGCAGAGCATCCTCATCTGCTTCCATGTCGGTTGATTCTTTCACAATTGGAACATCTTGGTCAGTCATTCCCAATCATTGAAGATATCGTCACTTAATCCCATAGGTGGAGAAGGTGAAACAAGAATACAGTACAATCCAAAACAGTACAAGAATACAGTTACAATTAGCAAATTAAGGCAAAAATAAAGCCTCATCCTCATGGTCTTCACACAGCTCTTCATTTCTAACTTAAAACCAGCCTTTTTCCAGCAGTTATTGATGACTCTTGGTGACACTTTTGACCAAGCAACAGAAAGCATGTGCGTACCATCAAGCAAATTAATTTTTTTAACAACTTCGTTTGCTAGGAGTCTGCCATTACCGTCCTCAAGTATTTCTATGATCCTATGGTGCATCTCGTGACTAAAGTAGGCCTTCATTGTCCTTATGATGCCCATATCACATGGCTGCATTATTGAAGTTGTGTTGAGTGGAAGCTGCATGATTTCTATGTGGGATAGGTCATCAGGAACATGAGCATGGGCACTCCAGTTGTCAATTAGAGGACCAATTTTTTTTTGTCTTCGCTTCTAAGATGTTTGTTCTCTTGAGCTAGCCAATTAATCCACATCTCTGATGTCATCCATGCATTGGTAGACGATTCGTAAAGAGTTGGGTCATGGAGATTTTGATTTTCATATTCCATATTTCCATATTCCCCAGTCTCTTGCAGAGCCCCACTTAATTGGTCAAATGATCCCAGTGGTGACTCCTCAGCCTTAACTGTTAGAGCGACTTCTTACCCATTTGCCCACGGGGCTGCTCACCCTTCCCACTTTCGGACATCTTAGTACCTCCCTTCTTCTTCGACTTCTGTTTGGTCCTTTTCGTTTTAACCTTCATCACTGGCTGTACCAGCTTTACCGACCTTTGATTTTCTGTATTCTTTTCATTCCTAGCCTTTTTGTATTCCGCCTGACAATTTTCCCTTACCTGATAAAAAACCCTCATTCCCACCTTCCAATCCGCTTCTATAGTAAAACTCCAGCTATCCTCTCCCTAACTGCGATTGGTCGAAGCCTAATCACAACGCGACATCGTGCTGCAAGCGCTATGAGCAATTAGTTCTTTTGTTTTCTTTATAAAGAAATGCAATTCATAAATTTTTTAATGGTCCCTAAATGCATATTTAATACAACATAATATTGAGATAGTTAAACTTTATTTCTATCAAAACAAAAATTCACCTTTTAAACTGCTAAACTGCAATTAGATCAGGCTCGCCACAAAAAATATGGCTGACTGATGTTGCTTGTGCATCATGGGGATATAAGAGAAAATTTTTGGGAGTTCTTTTAAGTGTCCAAAATTATTATTTTTAATCCTATTCGTCATAAACCGTTAGAAGTTTATTTTTGTAGGTGTTTTTAACAATCTATGTTGTGGATTGTCCAGGGAACCCAGTAACAATGTAATCATACACAGGGTGAGAAGGCCGACCAATTGCAGTTAGGGAGAGGTTAGATGGAGTTTTACTATACCTCAGTCTGTTTTTCCTCTATATCAATCGATGATCCCTCCGGTTCCACACCCAGCTCTCGCTTCATCTCCGCTACAGTTTCCCCCATTTAACCCTTTCCCACGTTCTCTCACTTCGTTACATCCGCTTGATCTACTCTTGTCAACATTGGACTTTCCTACCTCCTGCTTCTCCCCACTCGTCATCTGTACCACTGACCCCTGAACTAATTCCCTGTACGGCGCACTTGGTGTTTTCGATAACGAGACGGTGGGGCGTGCCATCGGTGGTCCAATTGTTTCTACTCCTGGCTCACCTCTCTCTGTTTCCACACAACTCATGCCATAATTCTGTTTGGCACCCCAACCCGATCCAGTACCCTCCGGTACAAATACATGTTCATGGTTAACATTACCCGAAGTTTGGCTAGGTTCCTCATTTACTGTGTGATCCACAGCCCCTCGTCGGTATCCTTCAGCTACCATGTCTCCTTGCTTATGGCTCCCTACCGGGGTCCAGCCATAATTAGCCACTTCCACAGGTTTCCAAGCTGCATTTGGCTTGCACGTTGGACTGCCCATCTCCATGGGAGTGCATTCTGCCTGGGCATTAAACATACTCGCACAATTCCCATTACTCTGCCATCGTATCCATAATTGACCTACCCTTACCCACTTTACATCTCCAAATCTCATTCCTACAACCTACACCCACCCGGTGCTATCCACTGCGCTCACAATGAACGGCCCAATCCAACGTACTCGCACTCCAGCCCCATTTGAGTACCTTCTGCCAGGCATTCTTACCATTACTTGGCATGGTTCAGGATTCCCCACTGTTCCAAACCCCATTCCACCCTGCCACCCCTCTTCCTCTCTTGTTTCAACCACATAAGAAGAACTTGGTCTACCGTCACCCAAGACAAACATTGTTTGGGCACCCTGAGTGACATATCCGCATGCACACTGAAAGGTAAGGCCCTTCAGGATGTCCATGCCCAGGATGCCGTCATACGGGTGATCCGCAAAGGAGTGTATTAAAAACATACGAATGCCCATATGACGCCCCTGAACATGTACGTCCAGCATATCCCCCTGGTTCAGGTTAAGGTAGGTGCCATTTATCCCTCAGATCACGGTTTCAACTACGTGCAGGGAAGGACCCGATAAGTGTCTATAAGCCTCCCCATCAGTTAGTGAGACTTGAGATCCGGTGTCAACTAACATTGTGACGGGCTGGCCCTGTAGATGTACCGTAATAGTACACAGACCACCCTCGCCACTATGCATTAACACCGGTCCCTCGGCACCTCCACTTGAATTCACGTTCCGGGGTCTCGGTGAAGGCTGCGGACAATTTCAGACGAAGTGACCAAGTTGGCCGCAGCGATAACACCCAGTACTGGAGCCAGTGCCCATCGGAACCAATGCCCTCGAATCATTTGACGGGGCATGTGTTGGGGCCAGCACCTTTACCTGGCTTGACCTTAATACGTCCACAGCCTTCGCCATTCTTTCCACCATTCCCTCTAAACGTTTACATGTTTCTAAACAACTACATGAACCCCCCTGGGGCTTAGAGGTGTTTCCCCCGTTCGCTCCCTTAGAATTTGGACGAGGTCCCATGGCCCCTTCCTCTGCTCCGACGGCAGAATCACTCATCTCCACAACATATGCTGCGCTTTTATTCTTTTTTTCTAAGTCTTCCGAGCGAAGGGCCAGGACGATGGCCTCCCTATAAGTTTTTGGCTCTGCAATCATCAGCACCCTCCTATGTGCAAGTAAGAAGCTATTGCTGAATCGTTGTAGCAGCATGGATGCTGAAGAATCGGTCCATGGCCAACTCGAGGCGGCTGGCAAATGTAGCAACCGTCTCATGCACCCCCTGGACCTCAATAATCAGCATGCTGGACGGTGTCATGCAGATCTTTTGAATAATCCTTTGAAACTTTCACTTTGCCAAAGACAAGCTCCAAACGTGCGCGGAACTGAGCATAGTCCTCTATGTCATAAAGCTCGTGCTCCACGGCACCCTTGGCAGCGGCCCCCCGTAACTTTGTTTTGACGATTGTGACCTTGAGATCTGGGGTCCATCTCGCCAGTGCCCCTATATTCTCAACACTGGCGAGGAAAGCCCCAATTGTTATGCCCCCTCTTCACCAACAAAATTTAGTACCACTAACTCGGGAACTGCTGCGGCCCCTGCATCGCCTTCATTGCCAGGCATTCTAGCAAACAGTTCTCAAACAACCCTAACACTCAAAACAAACAAATTCTTTGTAAGCACTTGACACTGGAACACCAATCCACTCCACATATATGCTCACCATAGACCACAATCAACACAAGCAGAACAGTGCTAACACAAGCTGCATTGCTCCGCGCCCAGGCCCCAACCGATAGTCCGGAATTGCCGGATTTTGGGTCCCTGTTCGGCTGCCAGATGTGACATTCACCCCTCCCTAACTATAGGACTCCACTCCCACTTAAGTGGTGTGTGTCGGGAGTGAGCGTATCAGGAGTTCGGGACCCATATGAAATGAAGCTATGGACACGGAGCAATGCAGTGATACTTTTTTATTTCCCATTACGCAAGAAAAACCAGACACAAAAAAAGAAACTTATATTCTTAAACATTAAAACCGCTAATGCACTAAACAAATTATCCAGGGCCCTGCATACACTATTTACAACAATTTAAGCTTAAGCGATTGGAGACACCGGTGTCATCAGTGCTCCTAACTGCTCACGCTATTAATCATAGCGAATGTTCGCAATAACAGTGAGGGCTTCTTGCACAGTGAACCTCCAGCAACGGCCTTCGAACGGAAAATGCTGCTCTCCAGGGCACACCCAAAATCTCCGAATTAAGTATTCTTCTTGAAACTGTAACACTGAATGCTCAAAGTGTTTCTTTTATGAGCTGAGGACAAAGGAAAAGCACGGAAACCTCCCTTGGTAGGTTTCAGGTGTCCCTGATTAACAGCTTACACAAGAACAAAAGTGAACTCGTGTCACACCTCAGATCCGCCGGCTCGGATAAAGCCTGCGCTGGGCTGGGGTTCCTTGTCCCGGAACTATTTATTCATGTGTTGCCACTGTGCGTCGAACATGAGTCGCCATTAACAGCACTGATCGAGATTAATTACCCTACTTAGGCGCTTATTCACAAACTTCATTAACTTTAACATCAATAATTAATTGTCCGTATTAAAGGAGAAGCCACTCTCTGAAATATCAGCACTACAGCTGTTGGTGGGACAAGTTCACTTGAAAGCTTGCTCCTTCATGGAGGGGGATGGGGGGGCAAACATGCGGCACGAGCAAACAAGCGCAATACATCTCTTGCTTCTACACAAAGTTGGAGCGTTTTCGAATAATAATCTCAAAGTACTCACCAGCCTTCTTTAACATATTTTCTTTGTTTCCGTACATTATGGTCATCTCTGCCGAAGCTTGTTTTCTAGTCGAGATCACACATGGCTGATCCGACGTTCGAATTATGTTGTCCGCCGTAGCAATGGCTCCAAACATGACGAGGTTCCATTTCGCTGTTTTAACTTACTAATGTCGAATCACTGGTTGGACTGTTCATCATATACTTAATTAAGCGGTAAGTAACATTACTTTAAATTCTATTTGTTTACTTTAAAAAAACTCGACACTTATTGTTTCTCCGAGAACGAACATACAAGCGTCCTCTCATTTCGGAGTTTTCTTCAAGAAAGCCAAACACAAAAAGAATTCAACACGCAACAAAATCAAATTTAAATACTCTGCCAGAGGCTGACTCCTCTTTTACGAATAAAATTAAAACAACAAAGCCAGTCCCCCAACAGAGCTTAACCAAACAATACAACAAATACTACACCACCAGATCACACACACAACAAAACATGGACAACACTACCTCTCATACAAAATAACTACATAATGACGGGGGAAAATTAACTAAATACAATAACACACTTAATAATATCCAACCAATGCTACTATTGCTCACACGCTCATACCTCCCACAAACCTTATAACAACATACCTATACACACCTGATCATAACAAATCATCCCAAAACAACCTCTTCTGGTCCTCTAAACAGATAGCTTACCCCTTCTACACAACAAAAGCTTTCTATTGTGCCCTGATCGCGTGAGGGCGGGGGGGGTGGCATCAATGAACAGGAGCGGGTTTTTGGACTTGCACGGGGAAATGATATCTACTAATCAAGGAGGAGGCGAGTGTAAATGAAAGAATAAACCTTTTATTCCCATAAATAGTTAATTAGAATATAGCCACAATATATATATCAAATTCTATAATAACTTTGGGGCCCCAATACTAATAACATGCAAACAATTTAAGGCTTAGGAACAGATTAACATACTGATTAGTCACCATCAAAAAGATTACATTTGACATTACTATTCTTGCTGACTCATGAGATCATATGCATAACTGCAGTATTACACTTGAGATCATATATCAAAACCCTGACAGCTGACACTAGCTGTACCTCACCCTTGCACCATTAACACAGCAGAGGATTCCCAGAGCGTGTCGTGCTCTCCTTTACAAAACCTTCCACCTAGGTGCCTTTGTAAGCACACCCGAGGCCAGGAAACGGGGAGTGAGCAGTAACCCCTAATGTGCCATAACACGACGCTTAATACGACCAGTCGTTATCAACACCACCTCTACTTGCTAATGATTGTGCAGCAACTAACATTTACTGCAATCGGCATCATAATAAAATTAAATCCCTTCCTTAAGGCAACAGACACAGTTTGATTAAGCTGTGAACTAATGTGCTTAGCTAGGTGATTGTTTACAACTATACTAACGCATAACACATTCTATTAACTTATCTAAATTAATAATTAAATGTTCAAAAGTCACTACTCTTGATTATCTCCCCTGATCAAACGGATCTAAAACGTGCAATCTCTAACACACTAAAAATTCCTGCAGTATATATTTATTTTTTACAGTTAAAAGTTAAAACAGCGCTCGGTATTTCCGTGCCGATGAAAGCTTCACTGCCGGACACGCACACTTCTAATGCACAGTGCTCTTCTAACAAAGGAAAACGTCCTCAACCACTGTTGTCGGCCAAGTTCCCCAAAAAACAAATCGACAACAAGGCTTTTTACCGATTGTAACTCGATGATTGTTTCACCCATCGGGCAACAATCGTGATTTTTAACACGGGAAGATTTATAACAACAAACTATACAACGACACTTTATTTAATGAACTAATACGTATTATTGGCTTACACACATCCTTACAACGCACAAAACAACAACAATATCCTCACACACTTCACAACTATACACCTCACAACACTAAGAATTCATAAGCACAAACAACACTGAAAATAAATCAGATATAAATAAGTTGCTTAAAAAAAAAAAATAAAACACACTGACACCAGTCACACTATAACGTTACAATGAGGCCTTCGCCGGACACATGCACATACTAACTGACACGACATGTCACAGTCTCAACAACGACTCTGACTGAGACACCATTTTACCGAGACATGATTTGGCCTTAAAAGTGTTAAGTCAAGAGGGGCTAAATGTTTTTTTTATAAGGAGCCATAACCTTTCATTAAATTTCAAAAACTCTAATACTGTCAAAAACTCTTTAGGTAATCCCAAGGATACGATCCATGATCACAAAAAATCAGGCATATATGAAATTAAATGTGGACAATGTCCAAAACTCTACTGAGATCAGACAAAAAGGAATTTAATCACCAGATTTAAAGAACATTTAGCTCATAGAAAATATGGAAGAATAGAAAAATCTACAATAGCCAAACATTCTATAGAAACTAGCCATAATTTTGATATTTATAACCTAAAACTTAATGTATTTATCCATCAAAAAAAATAATCTCTTAGATCCCTTTAAAAGTTTATCAATTATCTCTACCAATAAGCAGTGTTGGGCAAGATAAAATAAAAACAATATCTAGATTAAGATAAAGATGAGAATTAAATATTTATCTAGATAAGATAATAATTTAATATAATCTAGATAAAGATAAAAACAAATTATCTAACAAACTAAGATCAAATTTAGCCTTTATTTAGACAACTTTTCAAACTATCGGTATATCGTCATAAACATTGGGGGTTTTTGCGATAATAGGCTGTTTGCGCCACGCTCCTTTCCAATATGTTAGGCTGTCATTACATTTATATCGTGGAAATCTAATGTTAATGTCGCACATGAAAAAAGGTCGTTGCGCAGAGAGGCTACTCTGTATGTTTACGCTTAGGATTATGGGTAAAGGAAAAGGCATTGCCTTGCTTTTGAGTTTCAATCTACTCCAGCAAAGAACTTAGAAACCACAATGTTGGTTTCGTGCTTGGCGAAACGTAATCTTTTCTTCAATCCCACTTCATTTATTATATATAATTTCTTAATTTGTTTTAACGCCTCGAGAAGTGACTTGCAGCAGGAGAAGTAAGCTTCGAAGCAACAAAAACACAATGGCTTGCTAACGGGAGCAGCAGGGAAACAGAAGACAAGTGACATCACTAACGGGTTAATTCTGATTAGCTCCGTTATTTCTGTATCGATCATAAGTTTGATAGACTTACACCTCTCGTTAAGCAACTATCGATATCAGACAGCCTAATGTAACAGAAAACAGCATGGTGCAAACAGCCCATTATCAGCTGTTCAAGCGATATGATATCGAAATACGATATTTTAGAAAATAGCACCTATCGCTACTAGGTACCTTCAAGAGGTATTTTCTGAGATACAGTCGACTCCGCTTATAAGAGCTCAGTCGGGGAAATTGAAAAAAGGCTCTTATAAGCGGAATCGTAAAAGACAAGACAGTTATTTTGGGGAAAAGTGGCTCTTATAAGCACTTAGCTCTGTTATGCGGAGCTCAAAGAATATCTCAACTGGTTACATGATTACTTGTGAAATTCAGTGACTTTGTCTAAAAAGAAAGAGCCACAAGCCCATAATATTAGTCGCTGGAAGCATGCCTCACCTATTTAAAGTCAACCAGATCCTTACAATTTTAGAAAAGTTCTTTCAGTAAATTTATTAAACCTTTATAAAATTTATAGAAATTTTTGAAATACATAAGATAAACTATGCTTAGATAAAAATAAAGATAAAAGATGACATAATTGAAAGTTTATCTAGATAAGATAAAAGATAAAAACTTCTCATCTAAGATAATTATCTACATAAAATTTATCTAGATAGGCCCCAACACTGCCAATAAGGACTGTTTATTGAACCTTGACCTTGGCCCTATTAATGATTCACCTCTGATAAACTGGTGCACTAAATCTGTGACAGTTCGAAAGAACAATCCCTTCCACCGTCTCTGATTAATTGTCGCCCCCTTTTGTAATGAGATTTAATTTTAATTTCTGTTTTTGTTCACTTTTCAATTAACGTTTGTACACGTACCTGTTGAAAGATGGAAGCTTTGCTTCCGAAATACGTATACAGGTTGTTCAATTTTATTATGTAACTTTTTCATTTTGCATTTTGTATTGTTTATTTAATTTTATTTTTATTCCTGTAATAACTGTTGTGGCTAAAGAGCAAAATTGTTTCTTGTAATGTATTCTTTATTCACATTTTATAAATTAGATTTGTTTTTGTTTTTCCCATGATTGGAGTTTTACCTCATTGCCTTATATAGTTTCAGAATATTATAAAACTGTGATTATTTTCACTTTATTAGTTTTTTTGTTTTGTTTTTTATGGTTATTTCAGGCCTCCATATTATTGGCTTTAACACTCCAGAGGTGGCGCAGGTGTTTGTAACACAGATGGTGGCGCATGGTCTTAGAGACCACATTTTGAAACTACTTTTTTTTGATGTTCAAAAATGAAATACATGAATCTTTTTTTATCTATCACTTAATTTCCTTGCAATTAATGGAAAACCTCAAAAAAGTTTTCAATAATATCTAAAAAATGCAACTTTTAGAAAGAAAATTTAAAAACTCTTCTTTTTCCCCCCAAATTAGAAATGAATGAATCACGAAAGGCATTTATAAAAATAAAGTAGTTGATAATTGATATTTTGCACTATTTTTACCTTTCATTCAAATATACTTTCCTATGTACTGTAAAAGAAAACGATTATAAAAATGAATAATATCAATCATTTATCACAGGATATAACATGTTTATTTTAAAAAATAATGTTTCTGGATATTTAAAATTATTTTATTCAAAAATAGTATAAACGGAAGTTAAATATATTTGAAATTATATTTATAGTAGGGTTTATTGCTCTTGAAATACAGAAACAGCATTAGTATACTTGCATTATTTGCATATTGTAATTTCTTCAAATATTTGTTTTAAAATAAAAGTTCTAATTAGGAAAATAATAATAAACAAAAAATATATTGGGAATTAACTGGAGAATATGCTTGGGTAATAACAAATTAAAAAGAAATAAAATAAATGACTTTTACATCAAAATTCTTTTTAGTAACAAAGTTGGTGGCGCACAGTCCCTAGGACCGCACGTCCTATTATATGGAATCTATGCAAGCAATCACAGATTGTGACATACTGACTTCTAGAAGGGTTCCAAAATGGAAGAATACAGGATTGTCATTTGTTTCTTTTAAATTCATAACGAAAATGTAGTGATGCGGTCTCTGAGACCGCGTGCCACGTATGGAATGTTAACATAGTCAGTTCTAAATTACTTATATGCATTTAGTTATCCATATATGCTCATACATTTTGACCATGTAGCTTTATACCATCTAGTTGAAAGAAAAATTCATCATTTCCTTAAACTCTGTGCATGGCAGGTATAACAGATGTGAGTAGCATGTGTAAAATGTGATGCATTATTTTGGCAGATTCTTTATTTAGACATCTGTGATGTAGTCAATGTTATCTATATAAAGCCTTGAAAAAATTGGAATACGGTAAATGGCATATGGTAGGAAATGTTATCAGTTATTTTGTGCAAAATGTGATAAAACTTGTAGAAAACATTATTAGACTTCTGACAAAAACATTATTGTACATTGTACATACCTTCATTCTCTAAAAAGGCTTTGATCCATCATGTTCAATAATTTTTTTAGAAACTTAAGATATTCATTTTAGGACTGCGACTTAGAACTTAGAGAATATATGAAAATTGTTTTCTTTGAAGCATTTTAATTAATACCGTTATGTTTTGGACAAAATGGAACACCAGAAAAATGATGCGTGGTGACGGCAAGACAGTCATTACAGAAACTTCAGATGGTATAGAAGAGGAAGCAGCTGAGGTATATGCTGCCCAACAGGCACAAATCAAGCAAGGCTGGAGCCTTTTGGCAACATTGCACTGTGTCTTGCTTCCAGAGAGAGTAGCTACTATCTTATTTAAACGGCCGCAAGTGGAAATGCTAGCTAGAAGATGGCAGGATCGTTGTTTAGAAGTAAATACATTTAATTTTGTCTCCTTTGTTTCCTTAGTAATCTTAATGTCAAGTTTTGTGTTTTTAACCTCTTCACGACCAGTGACGAACATGCGTTTGTCAAGCTAGACTCTCCGTCCAATACATGACGAACATGCGTTCGTCATTTTCAGCTATTAATTGCATTAACTAAACGAAAACGTGGTTTTTAAGGAATGAAACAATAAATTCATCTGGGACAGTTTATTCTTTTATGGGTTCATTTTCCTGTCGGTAGATGGAACCATTGCATTTATTTCCTAATTGCTTATTTCAACACCGTTGTACATCGTATTTGCACTGTTTTTACATTGTGTTTGCTCTTTTTTCATAAAAAAATGGATGACGATGATTATGTCGATGCACGTAGTAATGTAGAAGATTATTCGTAATAAATGAATGTGTGTAATGAATTTATTATTCCTTCTGTTCCAAATTGCATGCTCATTTTTCCATAAATATTTAGTGCGATAAGAGACCTGTAATTTCCAACACAGGGAATATCAATTTTCTTACAAAATTGTACATGAAATTGTACATGAAGATTGTACATGAAATTGTACAAGAAAATTGTACATCAAAATTTTCTTACAGAAATTGTGCATGACGAACGCACGTTCGTCACTGGTTTGTCAGATAGTACCTAAAATCTGGTCCTAAGAGGTAGCCTTCAAAATTTAGGCTGGTTGTGAAGAGGTTAATCTTATTATATAATTAGGGTTTGGATTTGGCATATAATGCAAATTTTTTTCCCAAGCTAGTCATTCATTTACAGCTTTTTGCAATTGGTAAAATGTAGTTTGCAATTGAAAAAATAATCTTTTCAAATGAAAAAATAATCTTTTCAAATGAAAAAATAATCTTTTCAAATGAAA
>JAHWFO010059599.1:441771-457576 GCA_023313115.1 Rhysida immarginata
CCTTCCCGTCGGACATATGCCACCATAACTGACATCAACATGTCACAATTTCAAATAAGTTTTGCATGTTGTGTTTGAATAATTTTTTTCTAGGAGTTGTATGGGTTCTACAGAACATCATAAATTTCCTTGACGACATTATTATCATTGCTACAGGATTTGAGAACGTGTGAACGGTGCTACCTACAATACTAGAATGCCTTAAACAACATGGGTTATGACAAAACAAGTGAAAGTATGCCTTAGCCACACTGTCATTGCAAACACCTTGCTATAATGCATGATGCCCCACTTCTGACTACTGCTGAAGCACACTCCAACTCTTCAGAAAACCAACATATTAAGGAGCATTTATTCCAGACCTATCACCGTAGCCCAAACCATTACAAACATTGCTTCTACAACAGCCCTTCCATGGTCCGAAGAGGCAAAAGGGTCATATCAAAATTTGAAGGAGACACCATTGCAAACAATGACTCAGAGCTACCAACCCTCTTAATAATGGACATAAGCAAGATATTGAGTAGGAGCAGTCCTATCACAGCATCTGAAGAACAGCCTGGAACGACCAATAGCATATGCCAACTGAATGCTATCCACAGTGGAACAGAAATGCCCCAAATGGACAATTAAGCTCTGGCTTTAGTGTGGGCAGTAAACAGTTTCTTTCACTACCTTTAGAGACACAAGTTTTACCCTGATCAAAGACCACAAACAACTGTCATTAATAGTGCACTCTGAGAAATCATTACCTTTAATGTGCTTTAACAGGATCACTTTTCCTCTTTAAATGCTAACTGCAATGTGTGGCCAGTCATTTACCCAACAACATGGGTCGAGGCAAGACAGTGGGTCAACATATGCGCCATAGAAGAAGCCAACAATTTGGAAGCAACTTATATCAGCACGAAATAGCCAGGAATCTTGGATTTCCATCATCTGCAGTTCATAACATTACTAATAGGTACAGGACGGGAGGAAATACCACCATTCGTAAAGGGCAAGGACGAAGACCAGTTCTGACTGCTCATGATCTTCGATTTTCAGAAGTGACTGGATTAAAAATAGATATTCAACGGTGACAGAAATTGCAGAATGGGCTCGAGGATTCTATCAAAAACCTTTATCATTGAATACCGTTCACCACTACATCACAAAATGTAACTTGAAGCTCTGTTATGCAAAATGAAAGATGCAGGGCCGTACCCAGAATTTTTTTTCGGGGGGGTTGAGTGGGGCTGGCTCAAACCTGCATGTGGGGAGGGGGTCCCCCATGTTACAGGGTTAGTTCACCCCCCCCCCCCCCCAGTACGGCCCTAGAAAGATGTTCATAAACACACTGCAGCAACAGTAGTTGAGAAATGACTGCCTCGGGTGGCTGCAAGGTTGTCTGGAGGGTCAAAGGTTAACATTCTGTAGGTCAACGGTCAAGGTTTGATAGTGCGAAGGTCGAGTTTCTCAAGGTCAAGTTTCGTTTGAAATGGGTCAAAGGTTGAGTTTCATGGTCGGGTTTCATTAATTCAAAGGTCAAAGGTCAAATTACGAAAGTTTAGGTTTCTGTGTTTAAGGTCAAGTTTCGTTTTCGAATTTTTGATAAAAAATGTTTCGATTATGATTTTTTGTTCACAGATGTCGCTCAATTAAGGTTACTGAATTTTTCAAGGGTTTTTTATGATGGTGTTTTTCTTCTAAACTATTTCTTAATAAAAATAATTTTTTAATGATGAATGAATTTCTTAAAATATATTACTTTTTGTATTAAATAATGATCATTAACAATTTCTTCATCAGTTATCAACTTTTTTTCTTTTTTTTTAAATGTGGGCAGACATCCAAGATTTCTTATCTTTGGGGGTTTTTTATGAAGAGGAGTCTTCCTCCCTTCATTTAGTTTTAGTTTTCATCAAGGATTTGTGAAGATTTATAAAAAAATGATAATACAATAAATTTTTTAACATTTGTGTTTATTTATAATTTTAATAAAATAATTTTTAAATGTTGATTCAATTTATATTTGCATCCAATTAACAAAATATTCATAGGGTGATTTTTTTATATTTCTGTTTTATTAACTATGGACCGTATGGTACAGAATGTATTGCATCATTTAAGAGGAGTCGCTCCTCAAAAATCGAATTTTGAGTCAAAATTTGAAAATTATATATTAGAACCTTCAAACCTTCTACTTTCAATCTGTGCCAGTGATTTTCTCAAATTTGTAAGTTTTTAACCCCCAAAACGGTTTTTATTAGACCCTTGTATAATGACGTAAACCTAATTAATCTCCATAGGATAATAATAATAAGAAGAAATGTGTGTATGATATTGACAAACTTTGATTTCATTTTTCTCACGTTCAATTTTTTCACCAAATGCGATTCTATATTTTAAAATATCTCGACTTCTAGTGAATGGATATTCATAAATTTGGGCATTTTGTAAAGATCTCATCTTCCTGCAAAGGGCAGATTGATTACTTTTTCAATATAATTAGATAAAAAGTTATGATCTCCAATCCTCTAGGGTGCAATCGTAACATGAGATATTTACTTTATAATTAAAAAAAAAAAAAAAACATTTTTGGACAAAAAATAAAAAAAGTAATCAATCTGCCCTCATGAAAAATGTGTGCTCTTTTCAGTGGTGTATACAAAATATTTCTAGCTCTATTAGTTAAATTTAAAAATTAATTTACAGCCAAAAAATTCACTTCTTTGTAACTTGCTAACTACTGCAGATATAAGGATACACTTGGTGTCTTTTTGAAGATAATTGCTAGATCTTTCAGTGTTAAAAATCTTATTTAATTCTGTGCATAAATAGAAAAATTATTATAATTTTAAAAAATCGGCCCACACAGGAGCGACTCCCCTTAAAGCATAACTTTTATCGTCATATGCTGTCAAACAACGTTTATTTTGATTACAGGTGTATACCAAGTGTTTAAAACTGCGAATTACGGAAGAAGAAAAACAAAACGATGTATTTTCTTTTAAACATCGTAAATAATGTTCGTAATGTACACCTTGTTTCAGTGTATTTTTTTTTTTTTTTTTTACACCTTTTCCTGTTTTTTTTATTACGATATGTCCATAGCGAAAGCAATAAATTTTTGATTTCAATCCAATGAAATCTACGATTGGTGTACCCGCAGTTTCATCTTCAAGTTACCCCAGTACTTGCTTGTTTATGCATGAATATAACTGATGTTTTTGAGGATAATTAGATGTATCAAAATAATCTAGTTTTTTACTGATGACATTGTAAATGCTTTTGAAGTAAATTTGATAAAATAAACTGTCGGTATCAGTGAAAAGTAGTTGACAATTATTTTCAAAAGCTTTTTTAAAGTAATCATTATGAAATTTGTACATTGTCATTTTTGAAGGATCTAAAATGGTTGCTCCTAAATAAACCAGACGATTCTAGATCAAGCGACGACAATGCATTTTGAAAAGCAACAAATCATCTTCAATAATTCAAAATAATCTAATGTTGTTTTCGCTGTAAGCTTTAATGCATGTTTTTCGTTTGTACTGAATTTAATGACTTGTTGTTTCTGTACTTTCTGTAAGCTTTTCCCGAATATGGTGTTATTCATTAACTTGAAGAGAATTTTTTTCAAAAGATCTCGATGCTTCTTGTCTTTTCATCCTATTGAACCCTATGTAAGGATAAATCCATGCTTTTTGACGAAAAGTCACTGTACGATGAATTTTTTCCAGAATTCATCTGTGATGTAGGTAAAATTTTAAGTTCTGATGATAACACATGTATTTTCTTCGAGCTAGAATGTGTGGAATTAATTTTTCAGAATTGTTGGGAAGTTTAAAGTATTGGTGTAACTCTTTATTGAAAGGGGATAGCATATCTTTTGTGATTCTGATTTTTTCCAGCGCTAACGGATAATCACAATGTGAATCACATAATTTATCATTGTAAAGAATATCAACTTCTAAAAAGAAATCCAATGTCTTCATTTTCATCTAATTTGTCAATATCTGAATTCTGAATGTCCTGTTGTTCCGACCATCGAAAGTCCGAGTAAGGAAGAGGTTGCAGCATGGCATATCCATTCAGATTGTTCGCATCCACGTAGAACAAGTATGAAGTGGGTTCGTTTTCATCGTAACCTTCTACAAGCAGATTGTTGGCTTTTGCATATCGTTGCGAAATAATCGATACCCTGCCTCTAACTGCTCTTTCAAAAAACATGTATAGATCTTCATCAGTCAAAAGTTGCAAAGTTTCCCCTGTTGTTTTTAATGCAGCTTCCCAAGATAATATTGACAGAAAATGAGCAGGATTGAGTTTGTAATATTCACAATAAGTCGTGCGAAATTGTTGAAAAGTTCAACATAAAAGTACTACATCAATTAGGCTGTAAGTATCATGATAATCCCCAAAGTTTTGACATCCAGTTATCTTCCAAGTTTCTTGAGCATGTGCATAATCTTCATCACTAATTTCTTCTCCTGTCAAGGAAGAATAAAACTCGTTTTCGGATGTAACGATTTCTCTTCAAATTTTTTAAAGTCTGTTACATACTCATAAGGATGAACTCCTTTTCATTTTAACAATTGATAGTTTTCTGGAATAAGCTTTCTAACAAGGGGAATTTATCTATAGTACCTACTGAAGTTTCTAAACTAGCTGAAAGAAATTGACAACTATCTAGAGACTTTAAATGATTAATACATATCGCTGTATATCTTTCTGGAGTTTGCAGAATTACATCAGTTTTTCTTCCTCAAAATAAGTGAAAGCACATATGATGAAATGTGAATCGTAAGACTTTAGATTATAAAGCAAGTTACACTGTTGATGAGCTGCTCCACGAAATTTATCAGTGATGTGACAATGATCTCTTACGTTTGTTTCAGAAGGAAGAATCACCTTTTCACTTAAGTGACAATGAGTTGAGGATTTGTAATGTTTATATTCTTGTAAATTTAATTTTATTTGTGTTTTCGCGGGGTTTTTTTTTTTTTAACTTCAATGTAATCTCGCTGTAAACTCTTAAAGAAATGTTCTATACAGTCTACTCCTCTATAGAGCATTTTATTGAAAATCTTTCCTTCATAGTCTAAAATAATGTAACAATATCCACACGGAATATGTTTTCGAGTTTTTTTGCATGAAACTGTGTTCATTTGAAGGAGGACAAGACTGCTCTTTTGGCAAAACACATTTGAAATCCCCATACACAACATATGGAACCATCAATTGGTGGTCATATTGTTCAAATTTCATGAATGGTTTTTTTGGCATTTCTATACATTGTGATGTTTTTGTACGACAATCTTTCATATGTTCATTTAACTTTTCTTTTCCACAAAACATATTCAAACAGTAAAGACATACATCACGATTTTTATCTCCTGTTCTTACTAATCAACTGAAATTTTGAATAGCAGAACAATGTCGATTTTCCATTAGTAATAAATTAACTTCTCGTTTTCAAATGTGGAAATATACAATGGAAAAACGGTCTTCTTCTCGTATCCATACAAGTTTATGGAGAGGTCACTTTGATTGTCAAATTTAGGAATTTCGGATATTGGAGTCGGAAAAGTTATTCCGTTTAAGTTAATTTCCCCTAGATACTGTTTATAATATTCGACACTATTGGATCCTTTCTCTTCAGAATGCAATTTTGCTAAAACAGAATACAGAAAACAAGTAAGATCATCTGTTTCGATATTGAGTAACGCTCGTTTGTTTTTTAAAAAAGCATCTAGCTTACATTTGCATCCTCCCGACAGTGGACGATATTTTCCGAAATAAATATCACATTTTTTGATGGAGGAAATCGTCCAACCGGAACCATTCTTCTGAAACGTTTCAAATTTGATTAGCAATTTCCGTTTTGCATCGTCGACAGCTGATGAAATTTCGTATGCTAGTAAAATAATTTGAGTTCCTGAATACATGTATAACGGCATTAATTCGATTTTGTTTGGTCGAGTTGTTTTTTCTGAAGCATTACTTCTAAACAAATTAAAAACTTGTATTGATGAGATGAGTCAACACTGTTGTAAAAAGGTTTTGCAAGGTTGCTCTTATTTGTTTGAAATAAGACAAAATATCTACTGTGTCACTCTTTTTTTTTCCTATAGAAATATCACCTAAAAAAATTTCTATGTGATGATGACTGCAAATGGAATGGTTCAACTTCTGGCAAAGCTTCAACTTGTGAAGTGCCAGAAAGCTCATTATTATCTTGATAATGAGCTTCCATGTTGTACATTTGCAACTCATTTACTGTGTCAAATATTCATTTACAAATTCTACACGTAAATTTTCTTGTAAAGTGATTTTGTATTTTGTGAATTGTCTTAAGATGTGCTGTTAAGTTTTTTTTATATTTAAAGATTTTCCCACACAATTCACACAAGATCGTTATTGTTACATCACTATGGGATGATGTTAATGGTGAAGCTTCAGAAGTAAGGTCACGTACTGAATTAGAGGGATGAGTTATATCCCTTGCTTCTCCTAAGGATATAGAGTGTTCGGATTGCATAATTTGAGTAGGGGCGACTACAGGCATACTCGAGAGCTTCTGTGAAGAACTCTGTGTCACTTTACTTAGTTTTCCATGTTTCTTCTTGTGATGAGTTGATAAATTTCTTTTATACTTGTATTGATAACTACACAATTCGCATTTAAGCATTTTTTTATTTTTTCTATTTCCTTTCCATTCCTATTAAAAAATATAACAAAGAAATTGTCATACAAGTTTTATTACTTTTTACTTAACAATTTATTCACAAAATCATATACATATGCATCAGAATCAGGGAATGATTTTACCATAAATATTCTACTATAACGTGACTTCTTATATAACGCGACTCCACTTTTTCGGCCCAAAAAATCGGCAAAAATCCTATCCTCTTGTATAACGCGACCCCCATTTTTGACTCCTCGCAAGAAATAAAATGTACAAACTTATACAAAAAAAGAAGAAACTAAATAATAAAAAAAACAGGAAAAAAAAAGAAAAAGTACCTTAGTTTTGCTGAGTGAAGAATCTCTAAGTCCTGAATCACTAAATGCAGGTTGAAGAATCACTAAATAAATATGCTGGAGATCGAATCTAAAAGTATTGATGAACTGGATGAATAGGTTGTACTGATTTACACTCGACAATCGACAATCGAACAGTGAAGTGTACATTCGTTAGGATGGGACGAAAGCAGCGCTTTCACAAAGCTCATCTAACCAGAATAAACTCCAAAGGAAATACACTAAGGTAGTCAAGAAGCCTAACCAACCCAAGCGGTCTTCCATATTATACAAAAAAGAAAGTAAGATTGACGATTGTCAGAAACAAAAAACAAACGAAATAAAAAAATACAAGGAGAAATAAGATTATCACATGTTCCAGTAGTCTGGGAAAGAGACGTTGCTAATATCTTCAAAATTGATGTCAAGAACGTGCCTCGGTTTACGATACTTCGTATGCCAGTTCATATTCATTGAGTTCTCCAGTATCCCTTTCACAAGCTTATTGTCGTGAGTCTTCATCTTCTGTATCATAATCAAAAGGAGATCCTGTATAAACTTACCGATATGGGCCATGTTTAAATCGAGGTGGATGGATTGGTTTTTCACCGTCCTTCTGTCCAGCTGGGCAATGGTCCTCAGGGTAACATTCTGGAATGACTGTAGTTCACTCCATCTGCTTTTACAGATAGTCGCCCACGCAGGCATGCCATAGAGGAGTATGGTCCGGATAATCGACTTGTACAGAAGTAGCTTGTTGTCAATGCTGAGGGCGCTGTTGCGACCCATAAGAGCTATGATACTGTACTTAGCCCTCTTCGCTTTGTTCAGAGCATAGGACATATGCTGGTTCCATGAGAGTCTTGAGTCAATGATACACACTCACATTGCCAGAGTTTATATAGTGCTTGCAGTGCTATTATCAATCAAAACTAACCAATCAACACAAAGTGGTATATTGGATGGCAATGTCCACTGGCTGAAGAGTTCTATTTTTACATGTTTTTTTCATCGAGGCAGTTTGGAAGTTTATAGCCGTACATTGATATGGAAAGCTTTCTCACTTGCACATCGACAAAAAAACACAACAGTACATCAATTTTCTTAATAAAAAGACAAGTAATCTTTATTCAGTTTAATATTTTCACTACATAAGCTTTCTTGTAGGCTTTGGTTCGAGGCAGTTTTGAAGTAGGCCTAATTAGAAGTATCGATGTTTGGGAGAAGTTATTATCGATGTTGTTAGATGTTGGCGACGAGTTATTCGAATAAAAAGTGAATTAATATATTGTATAATGAACTGGACATTATATGCAATGTAATTAATGTATAATACACGGCAAATTCGTCTGAATGTCATCAGCACAGAAAGCGACTTCAACAAAAGCAACTGCCTCAACTTCGAGGCAGTTTGGAAGTTTATAGCCCTACATTGATAGGGAAAGCTTTCTCACTCGCACATCGACAAAAAAACACAACAGTACATCAATTTTCTTAATAAAAAGACAAGTAATCTTTATTCAGTTTAATATTTTCACTACATAAGCTTTCTTTTGTAGGCTTTTGTTCGAGGCAGTTTGGAAGTAGGCCTATTTAGAAGTATCAATGTTTGGGAGAAGTTATTATCGATGTTGTTAACGATGTTGTTATTATCGACGATCGGCCGCAGTCGTCGGAGGACTGATTTTTATCCTCTAGTATAATGCGACCCAGTAAATTTAGATGCCCTTTTAGGCCAAAAAAATTCGCGTTATAGTAGAATAAATACGGTAGTTCATTGACATTACATTCAGGTGTCATTCCGTTACATCTTTTTATTATGAAATAAACACTGCAATGTCCACATACAAAGGTTACATAACTTTGTAATTGCTTATTTTATACCACAGTCATTTTTTACAATTCATTAAATAATCTAAAATCGAAAATTTATTAGGCAAACATCCGTAACTTTCGAAATATTCTCCATTGCTTCCCAAAACTACCCAGTGACTGCCTTCAAGATGATATTCATCCAAATTAACCACCATATACTTGCATTTTTTTCTGAGGAATGTGTGGTACATGATTTACTGGATACACTCCAGCGAATTTTTTACAACGAGCCTTAAGTATGTTGTATATTTGTTGTGAATCCATTTTTATGTTAATTTTCATAAATAACGTTTCGTTCCTTATCGATTTGAAATAAAGAATCCATTTCATTGTATATTATAACATTAATATTTCGTGTCAGTTTATTGGAGAATAGCAAGTCTATTCTTACTACTCCGTTTTTAATTAATGATACGTGAGAGTCATCATCTCCACATCCATCGGGAGTTAAGTCGTAGTTTCTCCTTGTATTCCCCATCGCTTATAACTCATAGCGTTTCGTTGATTTTCAAATAGCATACCCAGTCCGCGAAATGTATTTAAATTGGCTAATGCGTAATTTTTGTTCTTGAAATCCATTTCCAGCGGTTTTCCATCAACAATCTCACCATCGATTGAAACTGATAATGAAGGCAGATTAAAATTATCAAAATGCATTGGATTTTCAGTATAAGAACCGTTAAATGCATCATGCTTCACCAATGCAATTACCATTCGAGATGGAACCTGACTTTGAAAAACATTATCAATCTGTGCCGAATTTGTTCCTTGAATAATTGTATGAACTTTAATATCAGCCTTCTTATAAGGAGACTTTGCTGTAGCAATATCTAATACACGTAAATGTGCTAATAGAATCGTAGAGCTAGGTTTTTACCTTTTTCACGTACAACAGTACATCTTCGAATACGATGACGGGTTTTAAGGCTTCTTCAGCAGGATTTCGCTCTGATACCTCCACGACAAATTCAGGTATTTTGCGGAATCAATCTAAATTTACAGTTGACTTTGTTCAAAATGAGTTTATGTTGTAAGCAAGGGTCGACGTGAATTCGTCCTGCGAGTTCTATAGAGTTACTTTCTGCTGCGGCTGTTTATCTATCTTCTTTCACCATCCAGAAAGATGCAGTTAATATTGAAGGTTTTGCATCGTTTCCATAGTTTAAAAGCGTTTGAATGTACTCTTATATGCATAATCCTGACCGGTGCTTACTAACTTTGCATTGAGAAATAAGTCGATCTGTTTAAAGAGCAATTGCAATAATAATTTTCTTGGAAAGACATTTTTACTTTCTTCACTCGTCCGTGTGGTATTGTCATTCTTTTTAATTTTTATCTTGACGAACAATATCATTTCAGAGAGATTAATGTATTCTTTGCTATTGCCTGGAATTAAGAATTCGATAATCCCTCCCGATGAGAGAGAAGCTTTCGGGCGATATTCTGCGTATCTGTATCTTTCAATACTCGTTTGTGTCGGTGGGAGTGAGAATGCGTCCAATTTGCTTTTCAAACAAGTACACGATGCAGGATGAATGGACAACATGCTATACTCTCAAATGGCACTCGTTCTCTCGTGTCTAATCTTAAGTCGATTTCGACGGTACGAAAAGATGATTTAATAACCGGCAAATAATACAGACGATGAAAAGATACGAACGTTGATTCACCATCTTGGCCCTCGATATTCACTCTTCTCATTAACGGAGCTTTAACATCTACATTTTGCAGTGTAATGAGATCACAGTACACGGACAAACTTTGGATAGATTTAATGGGATATGGTTATACGAAATAATGAACGATGAGTCTTAACGGGAACCCTTTTTGACGATTTAAAACAGGAAATTGCTTCTCCACAAATCCGAATCGTTTTGCGATGGATTTTCCTAAAAACATCCTCAAATAAAGTTCATCACTTTTGTCTTTATAATTATAAACAATAGATTTGTGATATTTTTCATTGTAAATCAAGCGTACGTTAACATTAAGAAATCGTTTGTCATGCCATGCATCGACCAGTTCAGAAAGTTTTTTTCTAATGTCTTCATTGATTGCTTCACTAAGTTCTTGCAAGCTATTAAATGTATGAGAACCACGTGTTGATTCAAGAGGAATGTCCGCACATCATCATTGCCTTTACTGTTATAGCTGGATTACCTGTATAATTATGAATCATTAAACGTGCGACATCATCATTGCCTTTGGCTTTCAAAGTAAATGAAAAGTTCTCAAAAGAATTCGGGAATGAAATCTCTGTGAAAGCTACTTCGTATTCACCGTTAAATTCCATATGTTCATAAAGATGTGTGTTGTAATTTTGCAACGTATTATTTGAGAAAACGTCCATTCTAGAATTGCTAGGCAGTGTTAAGTTAAAATCCTCCATGTCAGTCAACTTTTCGTAATTCTTAATCGTAAAAAGTTACGACTATTGGATGGTTCCATAGATCTCGTACCTTGTATGTTATTATTTTTTGATTTCGATTAACAGCATCAATTTGAAATATTTCTGAAGTCCATGAGGGTGTGTATCCTCTTTCGAAGACTTCTTTTATTACTGATAAATGCACCTGATCACTCTGTTTAAAACTAATGGGATTTTTAAGAGTTGATTTTTCTTCTATGAATTTAATTCGCTTTCCCCTTTATCCCAAATCATCTCCGTAGAGATTTTGAAACACGTAACATTTATTCGTATCATTTCGTGCAGCCATAGGTGTCATTTTAATGCTTCTATGGAAAGTATTATTATAAGCTTTGATCAAATCTGAAAGTATGTACACAAAAGTTTTGGTTTTATTAGCATACATAAAACGGTGTAGACGATCTCCTAGAGTACGATGAAATCGTTCGCTCAAACACGCTTTCGTATCTTTGTTTTTAGTCGAATAGTGCATAACATCGTATTTTCTAAAAACGTTTTCAACGTGAGTGTTATAAAATTCAGTACCATTGTCGGACCATATTTTCTCGGGTTTTTCAAACGATAATACGACATCGAAGGCTGCAGCCACCATTTTTCCCGACTTGTTCTGTAAAGGAAACACAATAGCATGCTTAGAAAACGTGTCCACAATAGTTAAAAGAAATCGGACACCGTTATTGTGTGCTGACAAATTCGTCACACCCATTTATTCGACGGACTATATTTCGTCCACGTTGTGTACGATGATGCGATTCCGAGGAAATTTTCTCTTGAAGTATTTATGAAGTGTGTACATAGCATTTGTGCTCATCCATTTTTTTTTTTATTTCGTTTATCGTTAAGTGTCCATTTTGACAAGCAGATCTGTACAAACGATTCACTCCACCGTAGCTTCCAGCAGAGGAAGGAGAAAAATAAATTTCTTTCTGAATATCATTTATGTTTATGGAGGTCCCATTTGAATCGATAAGGTTTCTACTGTTTTTTCTGTTTTTGCTTTTTTTCTTGATATCATTGACGTCAATCAACGTGTTGATTTCTTTCCAGCCTGGTTCCCTTTCGTATTTCTTTTTTTCTTTTACCTCCCTTACCAGTCCTATCGCCAAGCGATCTATTTTAATATCTGGAATAACTTCTCCTTCGTAAATCATTCGTTGATCTTTATCACACGATATTCCTTCAGATTTTAAGATGTGTTTTACAGGGGATTTTAATTTTAAGGGTACGTAATCCAATACATTATTGATTGATGTTCTTTAGAGGCTGCTACTGCTGAATACAAATTAGTACGAGTTGAAGGAATGTGTCTAGATGTAATGTTCGGATGTGCATAATTCGTAAACCGTGCTGTGGGTACTGTTAAATTGAGGAATTCTTCCCTCGGAAGAATACCGAAAGAAGACGATGGTTTCGAATGATCAAGCGTAAGCGAAAAAGGAGCTTCTCGTTTTTCTTCGTTCATTTGATACGAAAAAAAGAAATCCTTTGTCGATGAAGCATCAACCTTCCGTTCTTCGCATTAGTTCTTTTCTCTTCGAAGAAATCGTCTGTGAATTTTTTATATTAATTTAGATATCTCTGAAGCACACGAAAATACAACTTAGCTTTCATGTCATCATCGATGTCCTTTCGTTCCAAGATAGTTTTCATTTCGCTATCTAAAGCTGACAATGGTTTCTCTAATGGATGTTGAAACAATTGTGGAGTTAGAATCATTTTCTTACACATTGTTTTCTATTTTCTCGAAAAAAGTCCACCTAAGAGTCCTAAAATCGGAGGGATTAATGCTCCGAAGAGACCACCACCTTTTTGTTTTATGAATTTTGTCTTTCTTTTGAGTGAATAATTTTTCAATGCTAAACATTTAATGACGTGTCAATACCTCATCAATCGACGTAGAGATTGATGCGATAATCGACCTTTTAACAAGTTGACACACGCTTCCGAAAGCACTGTTATAATGTCGGGACACAGAAGCAATGTTTTCTTAACGTGAGCTTTCAGCTTTCGGAAGACATCAACTGTAATAAGGGGAAGTATTTTTTCAGTTGTTTTGACATTCTGTTTTTTTTTTTTTCCGGACTAGTACTCCGTCTGTTCGTCTCGTTTTAAATAAACAATGGAATGTCGGTCAAAAATATTGTTCCTAAATTTTAAGCGAATATCTGCATTGGGACGTAAGTCAATCAGCAAATGAGAGTAAGGTTTGCGTGTGCTGTCTTTATACACACACTGGCCAATGAATTAGAAACCAATGTTCAGTATAGTATTGACCCTCCTTTGGCTGTAATTACAGAACATTATGCGGTTTGTCATGGACTCTACAAGGTGTTGCAATGCAGGTAAGGTAATCGCAGACCATGCATTCGTCAGAGAGACCTTCAGGTCCTGCAGAGTAGAAGGAAGCGGATGCCTTCGACGAATGTCTCTTTCCAACATGTCCCAAACATTCTCGATCGGATTCAAATCCAGACTTTGCGCTGGCCACAGCAGATGTTGCAACTCTGTGTCATGTTCAGAAAACCACTCCAGAACAATTCTTGCTCGATGGACAGTAGCATTGTCGTCCATGAAGAACCCGTCACCATTTGGGTACAAATGCACCATTGCAGGATGGACTTGATCTGCAACAATATTCAGGTAGTCTTTGGCTTCCACCCGACTGTCAAGGAATATCAGGAGACCCTTGCCATACAAACAAAACATGGCCCATACCATGACACCTCCTGCTGCATCTTGAACTGTGTTCACAACACATGAGGGGGTCCATGGCTTCATGGGGCTGCTGCCAAATTCTCTGCCGGCCATCAGTGCAAAACAATGTCTAATGTGACTCGTCCGACCACATCACTTTTTTCCCGTTGTCTACTGTCCAGTCACACCGTTATTTACACAACTGTAGGCGAACTTCCCGGTTTGTTGCTGACACCAGGGGCTTCTTCACTGGCATGCCACTTCCCATCCCTATTCGCTTCAACTCTCGGTGCATTGTTCTGGAGGAGATGGGTTGCGATGATCCTTCATTGAAGTCAGCCGTCAGTTGCTCCACAGTAGACCACAATCCGTCTCAGACGACATCGGTCCCTGTCTATGTCAATCGTTTTTGATCCACAATTCTGCCATTTCGACAACTCCTGTGGATTCCGTTTCCACGCATTGAACACCATGGAGACATGACCTTTTGAGATACCAGTCAGTTGTACTGTCCTGGAAATCGTAGCTCCAGCTAGACTGGCTCCCACAGTAACTTCTTTTTGGAACTCAGACAGGTCTGCTGTTTTCCCCATTTTGCTCAACTTGAGCAGCTGCAGTTTGTTCCTACCCTGTACCTGCAACTTGGAATGAGCGTGTACCTCACATGATTGCATTCATTTGCATATCACAGTCGTTTCTGACCTGTGACCCTGCTTTACATATCAGTACAATAATTCATCACGGGTTTCAAATTCATTGGCCTATGTGTGTATATGCTTAATAAAAACTGAGAACCAACACCTACAGGGTGATTCAGTCAATTTCTGACCATTTCAGTACTATGATTTATTGACCCATTAATGTTTACAAACTTACCATTTCAGTGTGATATTTTAGGCAGTTTGGAGTTTTTATTCATGTGGAAAAGTCTTGATGACATGCTCAATGTGGCCACCACGAACGTTTTGAACTGCTCGCAGCCGAATGGTGAAGTTGTTCATAACTCTATCCAGGATTTCTCCATCCACACGGGTGCAGCAGTCGACCATGCTTTGTCGCAGCTGGTCTAGGGTTCTTGGTGCTGTAGTGAACACACTAACATTGTCTTTAAGGAACTCCCAGAGATAAAAATCACATGGGTTTAGGTCAGAATTCGTAGGCGGCCAAAGAAAGCCACCCTCGAATCAATCTGAAACCTGTTTAAAATGACACGATTTCCGATTTTCTGATTGAGAAAGTCTAACACTTCATTAGTGGTGTGAGGCCTAGCCCCATCCTGTTGAAACCATTGATGTCGAAGCGGTATACGCCTCCATCGCAGCTCGGGGATGAAGAAGGTTTCCAACATGTTAAGGTAAGCCTGTGACGTTACTGTGCCCTCAAAAAAGTGTGACTGGTGTCTGTGTGTATTTTGAGTTCGTTAGGTATTTTGTTTTCATGTTATAGTTGGTTGGTGTCGTTTATGCAAATTTCTGTGTTTTAAGTGTATTTGTTGAATAAATGAGTGTTGTATCGATCGTTTTGTGGTAGTTGGGTGAATGTTTTGTGATGTGTTTGGTTACGAATATGGATCTAGTGTGGAATTTTTAAATAAAAATAAGTCAGTTTGCTATATATGAAATTGTTTTTCTTTAGTACGTATGTGATATTTTCCCGATTGTTGGAAATAGTTTTTTTTTAAGTTATCTGAGGGAAGCTGCCGCAATTGTTTGGATAATCTTAAGCAGACATTGTTGGGGCAGCTTTTCTCAGTATTTGAGCCTCAACAAACCCGGAGGAAATGGGAGATTGTTGAGA
>JAHWFO010059632.1:602-22327 GCA_023313115.1 Rhysida immarginata
AGAGTGGAAATTGCAACAACATCAAGTGTACATCTGAAGTAAGATTACCTGAGTAAGAAATTATTGGAGCGGTCCATCCATTGTGAGCCTTTAAAAAGATTTTTTTCGAATTTTCATTAAGAATTTTTACTGTATTAATTCTAAGCATTTTCATGTGTTTATTTTTAAGATATTGCAAAATTTAATTTAATTTTTTGAGATTTTCCTGTTTACATCCAAGTGTAATTATCCCGGGCAATGCCGGGTACCTTTGCTAGTACTAAATATCATTCATATTCACATTCTTGCGTCGTAATAAAAACGTTGTTTCACATAAATTTGTTCATAATATTTAATTTAAAGTTCAATGAATCAAACAATTTTTTTTTAAAACAGTCTGGTATAGAGGTAGCGGGCGCTACAACATGCATTACAAGTCATTCCAAAATGATTGATATATTATATGCCATAGCATAGTTTTGAAAGTTCCAATAGACCATTGTTCCAATAGACCAATAGTATTGAAAGTTCCAATAGACCATCATGGTTCCACTAAACCACGTACCATGGTACCAATTAGGACAATGATTATTTTACATAATATTCATTCATTAGATATCATTCCAAGCTGTTTGATATATTACATCCATTAGTGTAGCATTGAAAGTTCCAATAGACAATCATGGTTCCACTATACAACATGCTATAGAATCAATTTATACTATCATCAATTATACATTCTCTTCGTTCATTACACGTCATTCCAAACTGCTTGAAATTGTACATGCCATAGCCTAGCATTGAAAGTACCAATTGACCATCATAGTTCCACTAAACTACGTCGCACTGAATCAATTTTGACACTCATTAATTTTGGGTTATATTCATTCCTTACAAGACATTCTAAGCTGTTTGATATATTACATGCCATATCCTAGCATTTAAAGTTCCAATAGACCATCATGTTGTCAGGAAACTACGTATCATTGAACCAATTTGGACTAACATGAATTGTACGTTATATTCATAAATTCCACGTCACTCCAAGCGGTTTTATATGTTAAATGAAATAACATATCATTGAAAGTTCCAATATACCTTTATGGTTCCTTTAAACCACGTACCATGGAACTAAGTTGGGTATCAATAATTTGCGTTATATTCATTTCTTACACGTCATTCCAAGCAGTTAGATATATTATATGACATAGCATAGCATTGAAGTCCCAATAGACCATCATGGTTCAATTCCACCACATACTTTTGAACTAATTTGAATTATCATGAAATGTACGTTATATTCGTACATTACACGTCATTCCAATCTATTAGATATATTACAAGCAAAAGCCTTGAACTGAAACTTCCAAGAGACCATTATGGTTCTAAACTACGGATAATTGAACCAATAATTTGTACTATCAATAATTTTGCGTTAGTTCATTACTTACACGTCATTCCAAACTGTTTGATATATTACATGCTATAACCTACCATTTACAGTTCCAATAGACCATCATTGTCCCAATAAACCAGTTACCATTGACCAAATTTGAACTATCATGAATTGTACAATATATTCATTCATTACACGTCATTCCAAGCTGTGTTATATATTACATACCATAACCTAGCATTGACGTTCCGATAGACCATCATGGTTCCACTAAACCACGTACTTTAAACAAATTTGGACTATCATTAATTTTACGTTACATTCATTTATTACACGTTATTCCAAGCTGTTTTACATATTCCTTGCCATAGCATAACATTGGAAGTTCAAATAGAACTTAAACAGGTGGTGGCCTTACAGTATAACAGAGGAACATCAGGAGTTCCAACTAGTTTCGCCATTTATTCCTGGCTTTGTCAAGGATATATACAGCAAGACAATCGACAATCAGGCAAGCAAGTGGCATGCAAGCCTTTATATACAGAACAGTGGTACAAATTATGCATATACATGAACCAATAGGATACAAAAGAATTAAAGAGGAAATAATGGCCAACAGGAGAAATAGAAAAAGCACAGAATTTTGAAATATAATGGCCAATAGAATAAAAAGGGTGAAAACGCTAATTTTTTTTTTTTTTTTTATAAATTATACAAAAAGAAAATATACAAAGGGATGGTGCGCGTTTACGCGGACCGAAAAGAGAACTTATCCGGTTGTCTGAGGAGAAGAGGATTTACAGAAAAATAAACAGGCAAGAAGTAACAAAATGCAAAGGAAAACAAAAATCATAATAAAGAAACCGAGAAAAAAGGGATCATTATAGATCGGATAAAGAGTTAAGTATTGCATATACATTAAAGTCTGTTTGATAATTGAGAAGCAGGTGGGGGGAGGACTTCTTGGCCTTGAATATTTCGATCGCTTCGAGGGTAGCAGTTTTTTCTGGCCTATTGCAGATATGTAGGACAGACATAACATCTTCTTGCGTGTTTAAAGCGTGTCCGGAATCTTCGAGGTGGTTTGCGTAGTGGGAAATACGATCACGTTTTCTATACGAGTCAATGTGCTCTTTGAATCGTACTGCAAAATTGCGGGTCGATAATCCTACATAGAATCTGTCGCAAAACGCACAATTCAGGCGGTAAACTCCGGATTGGGAATATTTGTCGGTGGTGACGGCGGCGGGTGGGTTTAGGATGCGGGCTGATGGTGTAGGAGTACGGCGGTGAAGAATACGGGAGAACATTGAGGTCGAATATCCATTGGCATGGGCGAGGTTCCGGATTATGCGCCGCCATAATTTGTCCTGTTCCGGATTATCCAGTTTATCCGGTTCCGGATTATCCAATTTATCCTGTTGGCCATTATTTCCTCTTTAATTCTTTTGTATCCTATTGGTTCATGTATATGCATAATTTGTACCACTGTTCTGTATATAAAGGCTTGCATGCCTCTTGCTGTATATATCCTTGACAAAGCCGGGAATAAATGGCGAAACTACTTGGAACTCCTGATGTCCCTCTGTTATACTGTAAGGCCACCACCTGTTTAATCAATAGGAACAGTATTATGATCCACCCTTATACCGATATCAAATAGAACATCATGATTCCAACAAACCACGTATCATTGAACCATTTTCGAATATAATGCTTTTTTTTTGTTATATTCACTCATTTAACGTCATTTGAAGCTGTTTTATACATGACATGACATAGCCTAGCATTGCCGTTCCAATAGACCATCATGGTTCCACTAAACGAAGAACCATTGAACCAATTTGGTCTAACAAGAATTCTACGTTATATTCATTCATTATACGTCATTCCAACCTGTTTGATATTATTATTATTATTATTATTATTATTATTATTATTATTATTATTAGGATTAAGCATTCGCAAAGGAGTAATGGAAATGGTAAAAAACCCTCCAAAAACAAAATGAACCGCGGAGAAAGGATCAAAGGCTCGTAAAAGCCAAAACGTCAATAGAGACTAAAAGAGAACTAAAACGAGCTTAAAATGGAAAGGAAAAGAGAACTATAACAGCATAAAAAAGCCGACCCTATAAATTTATATAGTACGACTTTAGACAGCGCTTAAAATGAATGCAACTCGTTGCACATTGGGGCAAGGTACACTGCAGGACAGTGTTACAGATATTGTAAGGCAGATCGTTCCAAATGGCAATAGCACTATAAGGGAAACTTTTGGATTTGAACCCTGACATTTTAAAAGGAATCTCAAATAGGAACCTTCTTGTTTGACGGACTCTGTTGCCGATCTTGAACCATTCTTTTACGAAGGCAGCAGGATGGTTTTCATCACGGATAGCGCTCGCTAACTCAGAAATCAGCGCAACCTTATAAATAACCATAAGAGTAGGTAGATTCTGGCGAGAACACATATTAGTAACAGAGTCCAATCTACTCATTTTAAAAGCTGTCCGTATAATTCTGTTATAAGCTACAGTCAGTCTTTTGAGATTGGCTGTAGATGTTGAAGACCAAAATAGGGCTCCATACGCCACACTCGGGACTATGATGGTCATAATGAAGTGACACAATTGACTGGTTCATAAGAAAGACCTAAGTCTTTTCACAAGATAGTTTTTGCGGTAAAGTGACATTATGAGTTGATCAATCATATCATTAAACCGTAATTTAGAATCAAAGGTTATACCCAAAATCTTAATTGTACTAATATACGGTTCACCTTTGGCACATGTTAGAATTTTAGTCTTAGTACTATTGAGACTAAGGCCTCTAGTACTATACCAGTCGGACAGAAAAAGTAGGTCTTGGTTGAGAAGTTTGATGGCATTATCGAAATCATGACGGGGAGATGTAGCGAACAAGAAGTTGTTGTCCACGTAACTCAACAAATCAAAATTAAATTGGTGACTGTAAAGAGAGGCAGTAGAAACCGCATAGAGTAAGGGGCCCAGGCCGGAGCCCTGGACTATGCCACGTGTAGATGGTTTCGTAATTAGAGGATCATAGCAAATGATGTTAGCTCTATCCTGGAGGTAATCATGAAGTAATTCTAAATAGGCACTAAAGACACCCAAAGCTTTTAGATCATTTAAAAGCTGTGGCCTAGAAATTGATTCAAAGGCCTTATATATGTCTGTTTGAGCAATGATAAATTTACTACCCTGATCAAAGGCAGTTACAGCTTTTAAATATATCTGAAGCGGTACCCAAATGACCTTTTGGCGAGGCCTACTACCTCTTTGTTGTTTCGGGATTTTTGTCCATAAATAGTCGCTAAGGTTGTTAAAGACAGCTTTCTCGACAATTTTTGTTACCGGTGACAAAACAGATATCGGGCGATAGTTTGTTATATCAGCCGGGTCACCCTTTTTGTAAATAGGGTTAATTTTTGCTATTTTTAGGGCCCGAGGAAATTTTTTCTTACTAATTATCAAAGTACATAATTGGTAGATCATCTTAAGGCCAGTAGCATTAAGATTTTTGACTAACTTTGCTGCCATGGTAAGGGGATAGCAGGGGCCTTTGATCTTAACCTTTTTTATTAGTTTGACAAATTTCCAGCCATATGGTATACTGGGTTCTGGAGATCTATCTTGGCACTTGACAACAGAATCAATTATATTAAGAGGTTGAGGTAGATTCGTAGGGTTATTTACCCAATCTAGGTACTTGCAGAAATCATCTTGAGACATGCTAGGTTTCTCACATATGCAATTAGTGCGTATTAATTGCCAAATACGTATCGATTTGGAATAACGGGCAACTGTGGCTCTTTTTGCCTCTCTAATCGCTTTTTTATATACCTTGTTGGCCTGTTTGAACTGCTGTAAAGATTGACAGTCATTTAAAAGCATATAATTTCGGTATGCCTCTGTTTTGGTCTTCCATTTTCTAATTAAGTCAATGTTCCACCATCTTTTTCGTCTCGTGGGAGTCACTTTGGTATTATAAAATTCAGTTCCAGCGTTTATTGCTGCAGTCGTCACAAAGGTATTGATGAAATCCAGGAGTTGGTTGACATCGTCCATCATTCTAAATTCATCGTGATTTACTTTGTCTAGTTCTCTGTGGAACATTGCACATTTAAATTTGTTGTATCTTGGTAAGATCTCAGTCGTATGAATATTATTTCTAGTCTTTATTTCTGGAAAAAGGAAGGTTATTTCAATCAACATATTTATGGTCAAATTTGGGTAGGGATGTATATATAGGCTCACTGTGCTGAATGGCTTCTGGCAAATAAATGTGATCGATTAACGTAGATGAAGTTGCGGTGACTCTGGTTGGAGAAGAAATCACTTGTTTAAGTCCGAGCGCCTCTGTACTAGTGATTAAAGTCCTAAGATCCGGTGTTAAATGCTGATAATTACAATTAAAATCGCCAAACACGAAATTGGCATCAGTAGGCTCGAGATTATGATTCACTGTAGCACATTCTTCAATGGGGCCATAAGAGGGGCGGTAGATAAGGGTAAAGGTGACCCAATTGGCGGCCACTAAACATTTAATGGTTAGTGAATCAAGACCTTCGTTACTAACAGATGCAATTGGAAGGGAGGTAATAGTATTTACAACCAGGATGAGAGCTCCGCCTCCCCTCGTGGGGCGGTCTACTCTGTACATTTTATAACCAGGAAAGGAAACAGCTTCACTTTCACAGTCAGGGGACAACCACGTTTCCGTAATGAAGTATAGGTCTATTGAATTCATCTGCAACACCAAATAAAGATCATCCAATTTACTTGTTATTGATCGAGCATTTAAATACATGGTTTTAACTTGCACATACATTAGCGTAGCATTGAAAGTTCCAATAGAATATCATGGTTCCAGTAAACCACTTACCATTGAATCAATTTGTACTATCATTACTTTTGCGTTATATTCATTCATTACACGTCATTTTAAGCTGATTGGTTCCACTAATCCACGTACCTTTGAACAAGTTTAAATAAACATTAACTTTACGTTATATTCATGCATTACACGTCATTCAAAGATGATTGATGTATTGTATGCCATAGCGTGGCATTGAAAGTTTCAATAGACCATCATGGTTCCACAGCTATATTCTATGCTGCTTTAAAAGCAATTCTCGTTTAAGTAAATTTGGAAACTATGTACAGAGGTAAAGTATATAGCCTAGAATCTGGTAAAGAAAAAATTACGAAAATATATACGCGTATATAGTAGTTTTGTTTTAATTACCAAACGGAACTTCTTTTCTGTTTATGCCTCGTATAAAACGCCGTGGTAGACAATGCAAGCGGAAGTTTAACTAATTTAAAGTCCACCATTGATCATTTTCGTGACTCTAATTTACACTGCGATTGCATAGCCTAAAGTAATCAGGGTCTAAAACGTGCTTTGCTTATTGTTCTATCGAATGCAATATCGTTGATATATCTATCATTAATAGTTTTCATGTTATTAAATCTTTCGTGACATTCATAATTTAAGCCTCTCATGGCAGCTTCGAAACGTAGAACTCAATCTAGGTTAAAATACGCCTTATTTTTAGCTAATTCTAAAATGAGTCACTTAATAAACATTCTTCAAACCATCATCTCGAATTCTCGCATTTGTATCGCTCCATACTTATGTAATATTTCTTGCACTGCTCTTAATGTTGATGTGTGTGGCTCATTATCGGCCTCCATGGAGCGAGTTTTATCACTCGGTAATGAAACGTTTATGTCATGAGATATATTATCAGTGAGAAACTAAGCGGTGGAAGCACTGGCGCAGTCGTATCGGAAACTTGTTCACCTAGGATGCGCGACACCTCAACTTTAGGAACTTCCGCTTACCCGCTTACGCACAACATCTGATGTCCGGGCCATTTTGTAGTCCCAATCTCTCGATCTGTTTTCCTGTTGAGGTTTACTAATATTCATTTTGTTTGTTAAATTTTCACACTTCGAAGGCCGATATCTGCGACCCAATTAAAATTTTAAGGTTTTATTTTTAAGCTAGTTTATGTAACGCAAAAAGATAAAAACAAGTGAAACCTTAAATCTCGTTCTCCCACAGTAATATTTTCAGGTTATTAAATTTTTCGTGATCAACAGTTTTTGAGACATTCACGATTTAATAGAGGCATACCAGTTTCGAAATGTATTAAAGTAGTCTACATTAAAAACATGTTCTAAACATGTTTGTTTTGTCCGTGGCTTCAAACTTCTGCAGTGTCTTTATACATCATGGATACAAAAATGAGACCCACTTTTTATCTTCGTAACCGAAGCAGATATGCCAATTTTGATCAATCCAATGAATAGGAAGTTGTGAGTGACCTATCCCATGGTGCACTTTTCATCATCCTAAATATGCAAATTAGGACACATTCAAATCCTATCTTAAAAACCGTAATAGATACACGAAAAATTTGCAATTGAAGACTTGTTTATCATGGAATTCTGAACAAAAAAGGGGGTGTATGCTTAAGAAGTGAAAACTTCTATGGCGATTTTAATCTATTCTAATTACTGTATATGTGAATGATATAAAAATTAGTATGGATTTTGTTGTGGTGAAAGAGTTTTTTATTTCTTTTATTTATTTATTATGGATGTTATTACCTGGAAGAATCAAGGAAGAATGTTATACATGTATAAAACCATTGTTTTTCATTCGTTTTCTCATTAATTCTACACTTCTAATTATGTATCAATTATCTGTTATGAACTATTTTGTAAATCAATATGTTCTTCAATATTATTATAATTTAAGAAAGAAATAATGGACTTATGATAACTAAAATACCAGATAAATAGTCTTGATTTAAATGTCTCTGAATTTCTAAACAAATATCTCCGTCACTTGTAGCTCCATATTTTGTACTGTAAATTGAGTCATTTCACTTACTTAAATCCGAAGTGGGTTTAAAATAACGCTTTTAGGTGTCGTTTATTCATCATGCTATTGGGAGAATGATGTTCAGCCTTATCATGTTAAAATGAATTAAGAGCTCTGATTTTTCTTTTAAGAAATTGACGTAAAAATCATAGGTAATTAACAAGTTGTGATTGAGCAGAGCAGACCCTGTTGTGGCATCAATGATCAAATTTTCATTGATGAATTCGATGAATTTTATTTACAGTTTGAATAAGTGAGATGTAAACAGCAACTATTATAATAATTAGTCCATGCATATCGTCGTTACTATAAAAATGCTTTGAGAAGCGAAAAATACTGCTTTTCCAATCCCATCTCATCGGTAATTTTTTTTTTCGGGAGTGACGTATGTCGTCGGTTAGTGAAATAATTTCTCATAAGTGCAGAAATCACTAAACATTATATACTTTATTTCTGCTTTCTCTAATGCAGCTTTCTATTAAATTGGAGGAGTAGGCTGGCTCTCCAAACCTAAATATAAAAGAATGATAGTAGATAAGGACTTGATCAGGTCGCATATTAATGAGGTGGGCGTGACCTGAATTCAACCAATCATATCGGTAGAAGGGTGGATCATAATACTGTTCCTATTGATTAAACAGGTGGTGGCCTTACAGTATAACAGAGGGACATCAGGAGTTCCAACTAGTTTCGCCATTTATTCCCGGCTTTGTCAAGGATATATACAGCAAGAGGCATGCAAGCCTTTATATACAGAACAGTGGTACAAATTATGCATATACATGAACCAATAGGATACAAAAGAATTAAAGAGGAAATAATGGCCAACAGGAGAAATAGAAAAAGCACAGAATTTTGAAATATAATGGCCAATAGAATAAAAAGGGTGAAAACGCTAATTTTTTTTTTTTTTTTTATAAATTATACAAAAAGAAAATATACAAAGGGATGGTGCGCGTTTACGCGGACCGAAAAGAGAACTTATCCGGTTGTCTGGGGACAAGAGGATTTACAGAAAAATAAACAAGCAAGAAATAACAAAATGCAAAGGAAAACAAAAACCATAATAAAAAAACCGAGAAAAAAGGGATCATAATAGATCGGATAAAGAGTTAAGTATTGCATATACAAGGTGATTATAATTAAAGTCCCTTTGTAAAAATGCTATAAAAAAACAACCATGAGTCCGAATGACTTCAAATTTGGACTGAGCATTCTTGAAGAGGGGGCATTTGATATGGGATAAGAAAAAAATAGTTCCAAAATTTATCACTAGATGGCGCTGTAAGCGGCATAACGGAAGCGGATTCAGCTAGAAGTGACATTTTGAATTGAAATATGACGAGAACGCCATGAGGCCTGCGTTTTTATAACACATGCAATGTCTCATGCGCATGCGTATCTTTCAATTTGCATAGTACAAATCCTCCTAGGCATAATATGCCGCTTACAGCGCCATCTAGTGATAAATTTTGGAACTATTTTTTTTCTTATCCATATCAAATGCCCCTTCTTCAAGAATGCTCAGTCCAAATTTGAAGTCATTCGGACTCATGGTTGTTTTTTTATAGCATTTTTACAAAGGGACTTTAATTATAATCACCTTGTATTATGATTATTAATAGGCTTTCCACGTTTCAACGATATCTCCATCATTACAATAGTAGAACAAGTGCATCATAAGTAAAATCCAGACAAAGCATATTGATGAGAAGACTTACGTGGCGCATGTCAAAAAGATCGTTCAGCTTACGTGGCGGCAACTATAACTTCTGTTCAACATATTATTGTCAATAGTTAATTGTTCGTAGCTAATCGCTTCCTTGAACAGTAGATGATTACGTATAAAAGGTTTAGCAATGGAAAATGAAAAAATAATAGATGATTCCACAAAATGTTTGAACAACTGACGCTTACTTCATTTAACATTATAACGAATGCCTATAAAGAAAGAACTTTTATTTGTTCGAATATATAAAGAAATACTACACTTTCCATTTAACCTTTAGGTTCTTCATTTTTATCCTTTCAATTTTTTTTTGTAGCGATCTCGTCACATGGTCTCGGAAAAGAGACCAGTATTTTTTTCCTGGATCTTCGTGGTCCATTTATTCAGTTTCGTGCGTTTCAAGGTTTTTCTGGGCTTTGGGTTCCTATGGCTTGGGCTATTGGTCCTTCTGTATGACCATAGAAATCCGCCCTCCCACAATCGGTATTCTCGGGTTCCGATTCTTTTGTACCGTCTCCTGTTCTTGACACGAACTTCCTCTAAATCCTTTCTAACAGTGCCTAGGCAATTTTTTTGCTCGGAGGTTACTGTAGTCCCCTTCTTATCAAAGGGATTACATGACGCGCTCGGTAAGCGTCTTCTTCATATCTCAGCGCTTCCACATTTCTGAAAAATGCTTATTAACAGAACCTACACGGTTCTGAAAAAATAGTCTGGCCAGACTTTTAATCTAAAATAATGAGATGCATCCACTCCTAACGATTTGCGTTGTGTAATCAAATGAGGTATTTTTAGAATTTAGTGACGATAGGTTTTAGCTTTAAGCCTTAATAGACACGGAAGGTGCAATTTAGGGAAGATTTTCGTTTATGGTAATAGAGCAATCAACTGTGACCGGCTGAGTTCCTAGTCTTATGGAGCGAAAGATAAATTTTACTTTTAGCCCGTATTCGTTAGACTTTCCGACAATGTTCATTTACGTTGTGCAATCAAAGTTTTATCGTTGACTAATTCTTATCGTTTTCGACTCGGATCTTAGCTATTTTTAATTAAGCTTAGTTTTGATTAAAAAATGAAAATGGTTTATTTTTTAATAATGTTTAATAATATCTCTTTTACCTCTCAGTCAAAATATTCCTTTTTCTTTAATTTTTAGCGCGCAATTGTTATTTTTTCAATCATTATTTTTTCCATTAGATTTATAGCTGCCGCCACATAAGTTGAACGACAGGATGACGTCTTTCTAACGCCAGCCAATAGACGTTACGGGAAGTAAGTCGCTTAGCTATTCCATGAACCATCCGCTTTCGTTTTCGAAACATTGTTTTCTTATTTAAATGTAGTTTCTATTTTCGTTTTTTCTTTTAAATAGATAAATGAAATTAATAAATTAGTAAATTAAAAAATGACGCAGAATAGTTGACTGGACGGCAATTTGTTTTATATTATGACTTTTATTAGGCTTTCCACGCTTCGACGATATCTCTACCATTACTATAGAAGAAAAGTGCATCATGGGTAAAATCCAGACAAAGCATATTGATGAGATGACTTACTGCGCATGTCAAAAAGATCATTCAACTTACGTGGCGGCTGCCATAAAGCCGAGAATTTCACTGTTAAAAACTTTTTATAAGCCAAGCATTGTTTCTATATCGTCGTACTTTCTTCTTAAAACAATCGTTACAACGTATTTACGCGCTTTTACGCACAGAGGAATAAGAAACAGAGGGGAAACTCCCTATAGCCGCAAGGGAAATTTTTCTGAGATCAGGTGACGAAAGTCAACCAATGAAATTTTCCTTAAAAACACTCCTGACTTCGCGGTGCTACTGTCGGTTTAGTCATATTTACGTCATTCTCCCGCAAAAGGATTCTTGGAGAGGCAAGTCATATATGACGTCAGATAAATACGTTGCCTTAACGTTCTTTTCATCGCAATTATTTTAATAATCTAATTCAAGTTAATGAAAAGCTTTGAAAACGGTTCTACAATGCAAGGTGGAATATCTCAGATGAAAAGAAATTATTATTGCACTACCACGATTTCTTATTGATGTAGCTGATTAACACCAGCAACGGCGAGCTAAGATAAACAAGAGTGCTCCACATGAATGATCACGTGACAAATCAAGAATTTTTCGTTAATATAAAACATTTTTCTATTTTTGGATACAAATTTATGTGTTTTAACATTATATAAGAATTAATACATAAACTACGTTATTATTTTATTTATTATTTTCAAAATTGTGCCTTCACTAGCGCCACGAAACTAGTATTGATAAATGACGTATTGATTTCCAGTCACGTTGTAAATTTTTCCATCTGTTTCTCTTCATCTGTGCTTTTACGCTAAAAGCCTTTTGTTGGTCTCTCAAGCTTCGTGCTTGAGGAACGCGCGTATTTTTCTTTCCTGGTTCGTTTTGTGAACTTGAAGTAGCAGTTGGGTTCCAGTTTTGGTCTTGGTTGGATCATGCGATGACTGACAAGATGTTTTTTCTTTTTTATTTGATTTGATGATAAGCCATCCAAATTGTAAATTGAAGATGGTTCCTTTGATTAACGGAAGGTAATGCGGCTTGTTTCTTCATCTGTTTTCTAGGATTCTCGTCGGATTCGGTCCTTGTTTTTTTTGGTTATGGATTCCCCCGGCGCCGTATAGTACGACGGCTCGTTTGATTGCTACCGGTAAAGCTTTGCCTATTTCTTGTCGACGATTTCGCCTCTGAGCGTTCGCCTTCCCAAGCCACGTCGAATCAATTGGAGGTTTCTTTCCGACGGATTAATGGATACCCTTGATTTTTATGGTTGCCTTCGGATAATCACGTTTAACTTAACAACTGTTCGACCAGTCAGCTAGTTCCAACCGATGATTTCTTCAATCCTGACTTTCGTCGTTATTGTTGAATAGTTTCGAAAGAACTACCTCTCAAAAATGGAGTTGTGCCCTCATCTTAATTTTTCTTTATTTCTCGTTACTCACTGGTAGAACTTTATTTTCAATTTTTACTATTAATTTATTATTGTTCATTATACATTTTGCATTTATTCTCTGTTTTCTTTGCATTCTCCTTCGGCCCGGAGTGTGGTGCCATCCCATTGTGTTGTCTTCCCTGTTAGCGTAATCTCCAACTCTGTTCTCCGTTTGTTGTACTGCTCCAGGTCGACCCTTATTGTCGGAACAACCTAGCCACTTATTACCCTGTGAAGCCCTAGAATGATCCAGTCCTGTAATCGTCACCTTTTCTGTGCATGTAGTACCCTTCGTTTTCCTAGAATTAATTTTATTTCCTAAACTGTTCGATGTTACTATTGGTCTTCTGTACTTTTCTTATTTTCCTTTAGTATTTCGTTTTCTCCTTTTTTCTTTTTTCCTGGGTCTCACACTCCGTCCGAGGAACTCCCACTCCCCAAGAATTTTTTTGGGTTCAACCTTCTTTTAATTAATCCATAAGACGGTTGAATCTTTTTTTTACTCTTCAGCTAACTTCCAAACAATTCTGAATCTAAGACAGTCGCTTACACGTGTTTTCTCTTCAAGATTCTCCGTGCTCTTTAGCGGTTCCACGAGACTCACTTCCACCGTCGTGAATGCTGCCCTCAAGCGAAAAAGTTACGCAACTGTTCTGAATTTATTGTCATGTTTACCATACAGGGTGATTCAATCAATTTCTGACCATTTCAGTACTATGATTTATTGACCCATTAATGTTTACAAACTACGCATTTCAGTATGATTTTTTAGGCAGTTTGGAGTTTTTATTCCCGTGGAAAAGTCTTGATGATATGCTCAATGTGGCCACCACGAACGTTTTGAACTGCTCGCAGCCGAATGGTGAAGTTGTTCATAACTCTCTCCAGGATTTCTGCATCCAGAAGGGTGCAGCAGTCGACGATGATTTGTCGCAGCTGGTCTAGGGTTCTTAATGTTGTAGTGAACACACTGTCTTTAAGGAACCCCCAGAAATAAAAATCACATGGGTTTAGGTCCGGACTCGTAGGGGGCCAAAGAAAGCAACCCCCGAATCGATCTGGAAACCTGTTTGAAATGACACGATTTCCAAATTTCTGATTGAGAAAGTCTAGCATTTCATTAGTTGTGTGAGGCCTAGCCCCATCCTGTTGAAACCATTGATGTCGAAGCGGTATGCGCCTCCTTCGTAGCTCGGGGATGAAGAAGGTTTCCAACATGTTAAGGTAAGCCTGTGACGTTACGGTGCCCTCAAAAAAGAACGGACCAATGAGGCCTCTTTTGGAAATCACCTTTCGTGGATAAGAGGTGATTTATGGATCTCATGAGTGTGCTGGAAACCCCAAAAACGAACGTTGTATTTATTAAAGTCACTTGACAGATGGAAGAAGGCCTCATCTGACACTCACAGGTTGTCCACAATGTCCTGATTGGCTTCCATTTCTGCTCCAAACTCCATCGCAAAATTGTTGTCGCTTCTGTCTTCCAGTGTCTGTTAACTCCTGATAAACATGGGTCTTATACGGAAACAAATGTAAATCCTTTCACAAAATTCGCCACGTCGTGGTATACGACAGCCCTTTTTCAATGGATAGGCGGCGAACAGATTTTTTGGTGAGGGAATCGACCAACCTTGTGCGAACATTTTCGACAACTTCCGCCGTTCGAACACGAGCTTTGCTCCCGCCTTTTTTCTTGCTTTTAACACATCCAGTGGCACGAAATTATTTGACAAAATGCATGATTGCTTGCCTGTCTAGTGCGTCTCAACACTTATACTCTTTCCGGAACTTTATTTGCACGGTTACAGGTCATTTTTTCTTGAAATACTATTCGACAACCGTGCATTTCTGCTCTGTTGATAAAGCGGGCGCCATTTTTCAACAATACGATTTTAATGCTGCGCCGTTGCAACAATACAAACTCCAACTATTTAGAAATTCGATATGGCGCTCATATTGTTTCAAATGTTTATCCCTAATGCACGTCATTCGAGTGAAATGGTCAGAAATTGACTGAATCACCCGGTAGCTTCTTTTAATGCCATTTTTATGCAATAAAAGGTCTATTTTGTTTGGAATCGCTGTTGCAACTTATTTCTTTTTAGAAAAAACCTGATAACTGAAAACTTTTTTCTAGCTGGTTCCTTATTAACGTAACGGGATTTCTTTAATTCCTAAATAGGCTGAGCTAATTCACCTTTCAGCTCATAACCCCCTTCCACTCAATCGCGGGATCGTTAAACTCTTTGGCGTGTGCGCAACTTGTCAGTAAACACGCAACACTTTTTACGTTCGTTTAATTACTTAGGAATTTACAATTCAGTTTTCAGTTTTATTTCAAGAATTTTAAAATAATGCAGGTTAGTTCTAGGTATCTGTGGCTGATGCCCTGATGCATTAAAACGAAAAAATTCTCCTTTTATCTGCTAAGGCGATAAAATCATTCTTTTATATTTAGGTTTGGAGAGCCAGCCTACTCCTCAAATTTAATAGAAAGCTGCATTAGAGAAAGCGGAACTAAAGTATATTATGTTTAGTGATTTCTGCACTTATCAGAAATTGACCGGCGACATACGTCACTCCCGAAAAAAAAAATGACCGATGAGATGGGATTGGAAAAGCGTTATTTTTCGCTTCTCAAAGCATTTTTTTATAGTAACGACGATGTGCATGGACTAATTATTATAATAGTTGCTGTTTACATCTCACCTATTAAAATTGTAAATAAAATTCATCGAATTCACCAATGAAAATTTGATCATTTATGCACAACAGGGTCTGCTCTGCTCAATCGGAACTTGTCAATTACCTATGATTTTTAGGGAGATTTTAATGTTAATTTCTTAAAAGAAAAATCAGAGCTCTTAATTCATTTTAACAAGATAAGGCTGAACATCATTCTACAAGTAGCGTGATGAAAAAACGACACCAAAAAGCGATATTTTAAACCCACTTCGGATTTAAGTAAGTGAAATTACTCATTTCCGAGTACAAAATATGGAAAAACAAGTGACGGAGATATTTGTTTAGAAATTCAGAGAGATTTAGATCAAGACTATTTATCTTGTATTTTAGTTATCACAAGTCCATTATTTCTTTCTTAAATTATAATAATATTGAAGAAGATATTAATTTACAAAATAGTTGATAACAGATAATTAATACATAAATAGAAGTGTAGAATTAATGAGAAAACGAATGAAAAACAAAGGTTTTATACATGTATAACATTAATTTATGGCTTGTTCCTGATTCTTCCAGGTAATAACATCCATAATAATTAAATAAAAGAAATAAAAAACTCTTTCACCACAACAAAATCCATAATAATTTTTATATCATTCACATATACAGTAATTATAATAGATTAAAATCGCCATAGAAGTTTTCACTTCTTAAGCATACACCCCCTTTTATTTGTTCAGAATTCCATGATAAACATATCTTCAATTGGAATTTTTCCTGTATCTATTACGGTTTTTAAGATAGGATTTGAATGTGTCCTAATTGGCATATTTGGGATGATTAAAAGTGCACCATGGAATAGGTCACCCACAACTTCATATTCATTGGATTGATCACATATCTGCTTCGGTTACGAAGATAAAAAGTGGGTCTCAGCTTTTTATCCATGATGTATAAAGACACTGCAGAAGTTTTATTTGGGTGTTCGTCGTTGTTTTGGGCCTGGGTCCTCTGTTCTGGGTGTTGGCCCTCTGTATTGGGCGTTAGTACTTGATTTTGGCATGGTCCTTAATTTTTGGTGGTGGTCCTTGTTTTGGGTGTGGTCACTCATCTGACTGCGGCCGTCGCCTTGTTTAATCACGTGATTGTGACCATGTTCTGATTCCTTAAGGCTGATCATAATAAAATTAATTTCATATTCTTCTGATTCCTTAAGGCTGATGATAATAAAATTAATTTCATATTTTTAGTTATGCACAGGGTTTGGCACTTCACTGTAAAAGGGGCTTTTTGTGATTTTTATCACACAATATAAGTTACTCAGGGTGTGGTATATATACCTACTAAAGTGATGCGTGTTATACATACTGCCACCTCAAGTTGTTTTTACCTAATTACTAATTATCATTTTGTTTCTACCCCAGCCAAATTTTTCCCGTATTACTTTACACTCTCTTCTAATTAACTTCTTCTGTTTCAAGGCGCTCAGTTTGTTTTTTAAGTTTCAATTAATTTTTAAAAATTGTTTTCCATTGTCTCGTTTGAATGGTTGTTTGCTCCCACAGCCTGTTGCATTGTTTGACAGGTGTCTGAATTCGCATATACATGCTTATAAATACAACTAGGTCACACAACCTGATGAAATGGTCATATTCACTAACTTTTTAGCTTATTTTAAAGCTGGGCTGTTTGAAATTTGTTTTATTTTCATTTTTACCTCTCCCACTGATTGCCTTTGCTCGCATGAAGGGTTGTTTTTTCTTCTCAGGGTTGAACCTGGTTGAAATGTTAAATAAAAATACAAATTTCACATTTCTCAATGTTGCTGAGGCATACTTGACTCTCTCTCTCTCTCTCTCTATACAAATTTGCACAACTTTGGCTCACAGAGGTTGATAAAAGCGTTGTTTGATTCCCCAACCTCGCGATATTCAGTCACCCATCCCCTCTCTCTCTCTCTCTCTCTCTCTTTCTCCCTCTTCCTACATAACCAATACAAGTTTGCAAAATGTTGTTTAAAATTGTATTCTACAAATTGTTTTCGCTCTCTCTCTATCTCTCTCTCTCTCTCTCTCTCTCTCATACAGAATACAACTTTTCTGTTCACTTATGGTATTAGGATACGAGAGTGATATGCTTCGTACTCTTTATTAGTGGTGTGCGATCCATCGAAAACCATGGATCCATGGATGGTTTTGTTCGTCGATCAATCGAAATTTCGATGGTTTTCAACCATCGAACGATTTTTATAAAACACCGATGGCTAGCGATGGTGGTTTACAAACCATCGATGGAAATTTCGATTGTATTTCGATGGTGAATGGTTGGTTAAGTCAAATCACCAGTCAATCACTAGACGAGACGACCAATGCGGTTTCGAGATTTGGCGCTGGCCTGCCATTGGAGCTTTATACCAGATAAGGTGAGAAATGTCAGCGAGTATCAACTCAATTGCTGAAGATTTTGATATACCTCCTATTGGAAACTACGTACAGGAGTCGTTGAAGAAGCTTCTTCCGAAGCTCAAGGACCACCCTAATCCTCTGGTTGCAGATATTCTGGATCACCCGCTCACTTTTCGAAGTTTACTCAGGCATCGCAGGCCTCGTCATCTCCTGGACGCCAACTTCGAAGACATCCAAAAGGCTATTTTTCCAGACTACTGGATCTCCTAGCTCCTTCGTGTCCCTCGTCAATCAACAATCTGCTTCACTGTCCTAATAGGAAAGGACTCCTCTTTATCCTCTGGATGACTTAACAAGGTTCATATGGCTTCTTTCCTAATTCAGCGTACTTCCCTTGGATACTACTTGGACGAGTATTTTATGCTATTTTATTGAGATAAAAAAATTAAAAGAACCATCGATGGTATTCCTGTACCCATCGATTGTGTTTCGATGATGGTTCATGCCATCGATGGTGCCACAGATGGTGGTTTTTAAACCATCGCACACCACTACTCTTTATAGTGCAAAAAGTCTGTATTCAATTTAAGGCTGTGGTCACATGCGATGATTTAACATCATTCGTCGCAAGTCGTTAAGTTCTCAAAGTCGCGCGCTTGTTAGTTTGTTTTACAGTTTGAATTTTATAATTTTCACTTAATAAAGGCTGTACGTGGACTGTGCTTTCGTTTTGCATCACTCTACAATTCACGAGTTGATGACGTTCGCGTATGCGAGCATCGTGATTCCGGGGTAGGCACCCACGTCCACGTTGCTTCTTGGGCATGCTTTCTCAATGGCGTGTCCTCGATGGCTTGTTTTTCTGTCTAATTACACTGATTTTTACTTTTAAAGGTTTGTCATGGGGGGTGTATGTTTATTTCACTGCCCTTTTACGATGTGTTGCAAAGTGATAGATATAGCACCAGTGTGTGCTCAAGCGTGGGTTCAGACTTCAGTACTCTTTTTCTATTGTTTGGTTATTTTGGACTGTTTTGTTTGAAGGCAAGACAGCGAAATTGTAAGATAGGGTAGAGTTTGAGGTCTTCTCTTTCCTCGTTTGGTTTTAGTTGTTCGTAGGTCTTTTGTATAAGCAGGTCGCTCAGTTGCTTACACATTCCTCCTCCTAATTTCTTCCCGCACTTGGCGTGGCAAACGCATTGTGAACCGACTCAAACAATGCCAGCGTGCAGCTGTGAACTCCGAAGGTTGCTTTTAGCAAAACACTGCTCTGTTGACTAAGAAGGGCTAATGTAATGATAGGCTCACTATTATCTGTCTGCTGGTGCTATCTATCCATTGGTGACCCCTATCTGACTAGATGCAGTTGCATTCGTTTTGGGCCTTGTTACTCTTTCAACTGAAATTTTGTTTTAATCAAATTTTTTCGTTCTCTTTAACATCAATTTACTGTTTGTTATTCTTTCGTTTCCGCCCACGTGAGTCTGTTTGAAAAAAGAAAAATTGTCTTTCAAGGGTTCCTTTGTTAGCCAACAAGCCCTACCTCTTACTGAGTTGTTGCTTTTATGTGAATTTAAGCTAAAATTGTGTGTTTAAAATTACAAATTTTCCTGTTTTTCAACACTATTGAGGTTATACGGGCTTCTCGTTACTAATATATGTCTGAAACGATTTGCTGTGATCATTAATAATGCGCCATTTCTCACTGTTTCAATTCCATATGGTTAACCTTATCTTCATCTCTCTCCCTCTCTCTCTCTCTCTCTCTCTCTCTTTCAAGGTTTCTTGCTCCTTAATCTTTTGTAAATACAAATGCTAAATGACTTCTTTTCCTCGAGTATTTGTCAACGAAGAAAATTATACAAAGTTTATGCTACAATTCCGTTTCTCTTTTGACACAAGTCACACGTATTTTTCTGTTTTTCTGTGCTGATTTCTCGCCAGCAACAGGCCCCATTAAGGGCGACATTGGCAGAGTTGACGTTCAAATACTCGTTTTCGGATTAATTTTATGGTTTGCACTGGTTCAGGCAACCACCCACACCTCTTCTTTTAAGTTTCTCCGATTTTTATGATGCTCTCATTTACTCTCAGCGTTGGTAATTGTTCATAAACGTTGATGACCGTTGATGTCTGTTAGTGTTTTCCCGACCATTGCGAATGCATTTGTACTAACATTGCCTATACATTTCATCACCAGCAGATTAACTGACATTTAATCTTGAAATTAATTGAACACATCTTGAAATTAATTGAACACAGTTGTTAGTTCTTCAATTCAACTATTCTTTTTTACCTTTGGTATGAAACTTAGGTTTTTTATCTTCTTTGTTGTTGTTATTTCAACAGTATACGTACAGATGTAAGCAGTGGGTTCCTATTAAGAAATTTGTACGTTACTGTTATCAGCTTCTTGGTCGCTGTGTTCAGTGTTTGGTATGAACAGAATTGCAGTTCCCCTAATAACTGCGTTTTGCAGTAATCCGAGCTAAAAAAAATAATGATGAAAAATAATGATTAAAAAAATAGTCGTATCTGTTAGTTAGGGTATGTGAAATATGTTTCCTTATTAGTTTCAGGGGTTATTCGGTTAACTAAACTAGGCCTCTTGGTAAATTTGTTGGTATATTGTTTCAGTCGACTACTGATAACCCTAAGCCGTTGAATTAGAGGGTTGGCATCGCATATACTTTATAAAAACTGTTTTTCATTACGTATGTTTAATTTTCTTCTACTCTCTGTGATTTCGCGCTTTGATTGTTCAGTTTGTTGTGTGTATTTTAAAAAATTTTATCTCACTCACTCAATGTTTACTCTTTTAAGGGCATACAGGGATAGTGTATTATAGATATCATTCTTTACGCGCTTTAAGTTAAATTTAGGTTAAAATATCACTTCGACATTTTACTATTACTTGACTGTCTTCTCCACACAGTCCTGTGGGTAGAACATCAGGTTATCATTCACTGCTTGAGTGATGTTCTGAGTTTGATTCTATGTGACTGTAGGGCCCACATTTTATTCAGTCAATCCCTGTTTTTAACCTGTTAGACACTTAGTGTTAAGGTCAAAACTCGTTTTTCTATTCCTTTTACCGGATTTTTTTACAATTTTCGACGTCATTAAAAGTTGTTTACGACTTTTGGTTCCAGACTGACCTATGTTTGACAGGCATGAAATATGTTTGTTTGTGGTTCATACGACTTGCCCCACCTTTAGTTTCACTGATTTTTCATCCCATTAAAGTGTTTCTTTTTCGAGAAAAGAGTATGCAAGTTCAAGTATTACATAGGCCGCGATGGATGTCATCTAAGCCAGTATCTGATACGATAAATGTTCGCGCTAAAAGGCACCGCGTCTTTCAAACCGAGTACGTGAAATACGTTTGTTTGTTTGAGGTTCACACGAGTTGCACTGCTAGTTTCACCTCATTAACGCGTTGCCTTTTATGTAAAATGCGTATGCAACGGTTACCCCGTATCACACGTCTAACATTGACCGTGTTAGGTGTCATTAAGTCAGCAGTTGTTACGTTAGGTGTACGTGCTAGCTGCACTAAAAAGGTATTTGCGTTTTTCTGTCAGGGTACATGAAATACTTTGCTTTGTACACCAGTGAAGTTTGCCTATTAGTTT
>JAHWFO010059634.1:0-13221 GCA_023313115.1 Rhysida immarginata
TCAATAGTCACGTGACTGTTAGACTAATTTCAATCACAAACTAATCAGGTGAGCTCAGGAAATGTCTCTATCGAAGAGCGAAAGCAGAATTTGAAAAAGTTAAAGCGTTCTCGAGTAATCGTCGGGCATACAGACGGACAGACAGAAAAACAGACAGACAGACACACAAACAGAGAGAAACCAATATATGCTTTTCAGCATATAATAATACTGAAGATTCCACAATATTAATATGCAAAAGAACAAAAAAAAAATAAATTAATATGATCTGTGTAAATTTCGAACTAATAACAATGATAATTTACGTAACCGAGAAATTGATTAGGTTTCGATATTCAGTCGCTAAAAATTAAGGCATATAATCTTCGCAAATTAAAGAAAATATTTGTGATAGTTAATCGACTTTTTAATTTCAATAATAATAATGCTTGATTTATTATTGTTTACCAGGAAGTGAAAACAAGAACTCATAGGAAAATACAAGATGAGAACATCGGAAAAATATTTTATACAAACGATGAGTAAGTCGTACAAATTAAATAGCATAATCTATAATCATTTACATAAAAAATCTGATAGAAAGCTCAAATGGAAATTAGAGGTATCCTTTCTATTGAGTTTTTTTTTTCATTCTACAGTTACCGTTTTTAAAGTGGGGTGGTTTGCAAAATGTTCCTTATACAGGGTGTTTCAAAATTATGTACAATAAATTTAGTGACATATTCTTCAGGTCAAAAGAAGACGAAAATGTTCTATAGCACTTTGTCTGGAAACGGTTTATTTACGCGACACAGCCAACTAAACCCGTGGCTCCAAATTACAGGAATTGTTCAAAGTGCCCGCCACCAGCTCGCCAGCATTACGAACGGTTTGGCATGCATTTTCAATTCGTTGTCGCAGATCCATAATGTTAGGAACTTCTGTGCTGTAGACGATCGTTTTCACATGACCCCACAGAAAAAAGTCCAAGGGATTAAGGTCGGGTGATCTTGCAGGCCAGGCTACCGGTCCACCTCGACCTATCCACCGATTCGTGTATGCAGCATTAACGTGTGCTCGCACAACATGGCTGAAATGTGCTGGAGCGCCATCATGCATGAACCACATGTTAGATCTTACCAAAAGAGGAACATCTTCCAGTAATTCTGGCAATGCATTCTGCAGAAACAAAAGATGCGTTCGCCCAGTCAATCGTGGCGGCAACACATAAGGGCCAATTAAGTTATTTCCGACAATTCCACACCAAATGTTCACGGAGAAACGCTCTTGATGCGCTCGAGCTCTGGTACCATGCGGGTTAGCATCTGCCCAATGGTGCTGGTTGTGAGAATTTACGATTCCTGTCCGGGTGAAGGTTGCTTCATCCGTGAAAAGTTTCTGGCTGAGACAACTAGGGTCTGCAGCATGACGACGTTGTATCCATTGGCAAAATCGTTGTCGGTGTAGATAGTCCGTTGGGTTCAGTGCCTGAACCAGTTGCAGGTGGTATGGATGCAAAGGCTGACGGTGAAGAATGCGCCAAACAGATGAGTGCGGAATGTGTACCATGGAAGAAATACAACGGGTGCTTGTCTGTGGTTCATCATGTATGATGTCAATTATCACATCCTCCTCATCCGGAGAATGTGCTACAGGCTGCCCTTGTCCTGTTTGACGGCCAAAAAAACCACGCTCCCTCAAATGTCTGTCGACAGATACAAATGTTCGGTTATTTGGCAAACGTCTATTCGGAAAGCGTTCTTGGTAGAGTCTTTTTGCTTCGACAGCATTTCCGTCCGTAAGACCATACATTAGGTGCATGTCAGTGTATTCTGCACTGGAATACGTGTACATGACTTTTTTTTTTTTACGTAAATCGTAATGCGTATGTCAAAGCACGCAAACGTTCTAAAATTGATATTCCTAGTGGATGTACAGTAGTGAAACTACAGCAATGGAAACAACCGTACACAACTAATGGAACAACCCTAAAGTAGGTTTAAATGGAACAAACCACTCAACCTAGTGTTGGCTCGAAACGCTGGAACTGCTAAAATCGTTAGGTCCGCTAACTACCGTGCTTCCCTACTGTATGATATTGGATTACTCGCAAACAAATCGTTTCCAGACAAAGTGCTATAGAACATTTTCGTCTTCTTTTGACCTGAAGAATATGTCACTAAATTTATTGTACATAATTTTGAAACACTCTGTATTATTCTGGCGGCCTCAAGGCTGTGTAATAATTGGGCTTATCGTGTGGGATATCTCTATAATTTTAGACAAAATTGTAGAATTTTAAGTTTCAGTATACGCTATAGAGCTAATAAAAAAGATAATATAAAATATAATAGGATGGTGGTTTTATTATTATAATATTTTTATTTAATAGCTTTAATGAAAATCATCAAAATGTTCAGTTTCTGGGATGGCAACTGAAACAGTGCTTATTGAAGATTTATCAGATCATTGAAGAAAAGAAGACAAGGAGCCAAGAACGGGACACACTGGATGCAATTCGAATGGAATGGCAACAAGTGGCGCGTATCACTGATCGTTTTCTGCTTATAATCTTTTCATTGGTTATACTTGGTTCAACTATTGGAGTGCTGTTCATGTCACCTTATGGAAATCCGTTCTCTATTTAAATTCCTAAATGTTGACATATTTTTACTGCACACTATTGTAAAAATGCTGCAATTTATGTAATTCACCTTTTTAATCTCTGTAATTACTTCTTTACTAAATTAGCATGTATTTAATAAGGATATCACGTAAACTAATCTTAAACTCAGTGATGCGTTGAAAATTTGAAAATATGCTTCTACAGTAAATACAGGGTGTCCAAAAAATCTTTGAACATGCCAGATATCTCAAAGCTGCCAGATAGGTGAGATCTGATGAGTGTTGGGCTGACCAGGTTGGCTGAGGTTTCTAACATATTTGAATTGTAATGAAGCACACTGCTGGGAAATTTCTTTCTTTGAGTGACTCTTTCTCGCCCATTTTCTCAACATCTTTCAAAGGGACGGGCGTGATTAAAAATTGGTTTTAGACTAATGTGGTGTTGCTGTACAGGGTAGCAATTGGAAATTTTTCTCTATCTTTAATAGTTTTCGAGTTAGTAAATGGATGAACTTAAATTTGGAGGTCAAAGTCAAATTTGAGTGCGGTAATGAATTCCCCACCGTCCTATTACCTATAAACCAGGCTCATCAGATATCGCCTACCTGGCAGCTTTGAGATATCTGCCCTGTTACCAGACTTTTTGGACACCCTGTAAAATAACCTCTCTTCATCCTCGGATTTATCCTCCGCAGTATCAATTACCGCAGTTGAAACTATTAAATTTAAAATGTCAGGCTATAAAACAAGAATATATGTGCGAAATGATAAAAGCAGAAAACTATGAAATACGTCGAGGCAGCGATTCAATTGGAATAGCCGGCAACTCGTGCGATATGCCGCGCTCGGCAGCAAGCTGCTCGGCGCGCGGTAGTGGCTTAGTTGTTTAAGTAGTGATCTCAACGAGCAACATTTAAAATTTATTCAAGTTAGTAACTTCTATTTTTGTCACTTCATGTTATAGTTCTGCCTATTCAGTTGACTAGCCATTATTGGTCGCCGTCTAATTTAACCACGGTGATGTCACTCTTCAGAAGATTACCTTTGTACGAGGTGCCACCTAAAATTCCCGAGAATTTTCTTATAAAAAGCAGAAAACGTATCGTAAACCCTAATTTCCGCAGTCACCTTCAAAGTAGCCACCTCTGGCACATACGCAAAGATCCCAGCGATTTTTTACATTTTTGGAAGCACTCCTGGAAGTACGAAGACTGTAGGATGTTGAAGACTAGTTGCGATTCGGGAGGATGGGGGACCCTTATGTTGTTTTTTTGCGAGGAATTCCTGCACAACGAGCGAGGTGTGTGCGGGCGGGTTGTCATGTGGCAGGAACTGGTATTTAGCTCACCGTTTCTGGACTTTAGAACAGTGGAAGGATATTTAGTAGAGCGACAAATTGCGACTTACACTTTGAGTAGATATGTGTGGGTGTTGTGATTACCTGGAGAACGTTTCCATCCAGATTGTATCATCCCACGGAACCTGTCTTTGTTCTTCCTGGACGGCCATGCCAAGCTACAATGTCCCACAATACCGGCTATTTGCGCGAAAATTCCCCTCAGTCTCTTCAAACCTCGCACTAAAACTTCCTGTTAACAGTCTGGTCAGGTCGAAATATTTGGAAATTCGCAGAAGCATAAGAACACGTTGCTACACAACCAGCAATAATTCACAAAGAAATACCTTACGATTACGAAACCTAGAAACGAAGAGGCATCTAGCGCCGGAACGTCGTATTGTTTTTTTGTTGGGCGGAATATCACCCTTCCTATTTTTTAGATTTTTCTCCACCAGACATTTGGTGAAAACAATGGTGAAAACAAGTCTGAAAGGACACAGATTTGAGAATATAGAGAACATCAAAGGGTTAAGAAAGAATGGACTTTAAAGCATGTTTCCAAAACTTCTATGAACACTGCAATAAGTGTGTAGCTTTAGAAAATAACTATTTTGAAAAATATTAAAAAGTTTTGTCAGAATAATGTCTTGTATTTGTTCAGTTGCTCCCGTCTCGTTTTTTTATTGTCTTGTAACGTAAATGTTAAACGTTACTTTAATAGTAGTATCAAAAATAGTGTTTTAAATTTCCACATTAGTGAAGTTAAATTTAAAAGTTAAAAGATTGGCATTAATCAAGTGTAGCGGATTTTAAGCTTTAAACATCGTTTAAAGGAGACATTGCGTTGTGTATAAAAAAATTTAAGGAAAAAAAAATTAATGGAAAATTCAATCTTAAATAGTTGTACAGTCGGCGACATAAGTCAGAGACCACGGTGGAGATTTATATTCGTATGGTTTCTTTTTTAGTAAATAATTTGTTAACGATATTAATTTTTTTGTTTTATGTTCTTTTGCATAAAATAAGCGTTTTATGCAAAATAGATTATTAAGTTCATCAATATACCCAAAGAAAAATGAAATTTTCCTCCCAGCGTCTATATATTATCGCGACAATAATGAGAGACCGTCTCTGAAATATTGATGAAGAGAACTGAAAACGTAAAAGCGAACTATAAAATTGTGCGTACTTAATTATTTTACAATAGTAATTTCATTTTTGTTACACTTAACCACATATTTTATAACGTAGCAGTCAAAATGGCTCAAAGAAAAGAACTGTCGATTGATCTACGAGAGCGGATCATTGTTGATGCTGGCAGAGGACTGTCTCAACGAGCAATAGCAGAAAAGTATTCTGTGTCAAAGACTGTTGTCCAAAAACTGTGTGCAAAGCATAAAATCACAGGATCAGTGAAAAATCAGCCAAGAACAGGCCGTCCAAACAAAACATCAAATCGTGATGACACCATGATTGTCCGTGAAGTTAAAAAAAATTCAAAAACAACTGCTAGACGGATTAAAGAAACACTAAATTTGGATGTTTCATCCCGAACAATTAAGCGGAGATTACGAAAATCTGGATTTATAAGCCGTCTGCAAAAGCATAAACCGTTAATAACTAAAACCAATAAAACCAAGCGAATGTCCTTCGCTCGAGACCACATTGGGAAGGATCCTAGTTTCTGGAAATCAGTACTCTGGTCAGATGAAAGTAAGTTTGAGCTTTTTGGACCATAAAAACGACAAAAAGTTTGGCGGAATCCAGGTGAAGGTCTGGAAGATCGTCATCTGAAAAAAACTGTGAAACACGGGGGCGGTTCAATAATGGTGTGGGGCTGCTTTTCTGCAAATGGAGTCGGGGAACTGGTTTTGATTGAAGGGATTATGAAAGGGAAAGATTACGTCCAAATTTTATATGAAAATCTCCTGAAATCTGCACGAGATCTACGCCTAGGATGCCGTTTCGTTTTCCAACAGGACAACGATCCGAAGCACGCCAGCAAAGTTGCCAAGGATTTCTTCGATAAAAAAAAATTAAGCTACTAGAATGGCCCCCTCAAAGCCCAGATCTTAATCCCATAGAAAATCTGTGGTCAATATTGGACGAAAAGGTTCCTAGTGATAAAAGACGGAACAAAACTGAGTTCTTTGCTAATTTGAAACAAGCTTGGCAAAGCATAAGCGTTGACACCACTTGTAAGCTTGTAGAAAGTATGAAAGATCGGCTTTTAGCTGTTTATAAAGCCAAGGGGGGAGCAACAAAATATTAGAGGACAGTTAACTCAACATGAAAATTGTCAACTTCAGTTAACTTTGAATGGTCTCTCTTTATTGTCGCGCAGAAAGTTTCTGATATGTGTACTTCGTTCTGTTATATTAAATATTGAAGTTCAATAAACTATGTTTTGCTTTTTTTGTGAACTACATGACTAAATGACTATACAGCGTTAATTTTATCGATTTAACTTTAGTAGTTTGCTGACAATGTAAACTTAGAAGAAAGTCACAGCAGTGGTCTCTGACTTATGTCGCCGACTGTATGCTTAAGTAATGTTTTGCAGATAAGAAAATAGGACCAACAAGTTTTTTTAAAAAAAAACTTAATATATTATTTTAATTTGCAAGAAATATTAGAAATAACAATTTATATGAACAACATTATGTTAAAAACAAAATAAATTCCCAATTGGAATTTTAGAATAAATTAATTGGATAGTTCTGTATAACAGAAAAAACATTGCAGAAACAAAAGTATGTGAATAAGGGAAGCAATATAAAAATCTTTCACATTAGTGAAATACAGTGCTAAAGAGTAAAGAAGTTACTGTGCAGGAAATTACCAAAACACAACAAGTAAAATCTGTGAAAACAGAATAATTGTGTGGCCAACACAAATAAGAAAGGAAAAGATGCCTGAGGTATATATGCAAAATGATTAGCTTTGCAGACACATGAAATAATGCTCATGACAGAAAGCAATATGAAAAGCTTACAAGCATTCACACACAAAAGTAAGAGAAAGCACCAAACATTAAGCTTGACAAAAAGAAAATTGTAGATCAAGCATAAAGCATGAAGGGAAAAAATAAACCTCCTGCTAAAAATATTAAAAGAATTTGACTACTCACCTCTACCGTAGTTAAGTTGCAAAGACATAGAAAGGGGCAAAAACTAAAATGAAACGCCCCTTAAAAAAGAAAAAAGGAAATTTAGAATTACATTTTAATCAAAATTTGGAATGGTGTGCCATGAATGAATATAATGTAAAATTATTGAGAGTCGAAATTGGTTCAAAGGCACCTGCTTTTCATGGACCCATTATGGTTCATTGGAACTTTCATTGCTAAAATATGGCATGTAATATATCAAACGACTTGGAATGATGTGCCATGAATGAATATAAGGTAAAATTATTAATAGTCGAAATTGGTTCCAAGTAACCTGGTTCATTAGAACTTTCAATGATAAAATATGGCATGTAATATACACTATATGATCACAAATATCCGGATACATGCACGTTTGCGCTCTAGCCACGATTTCATGGAAATCAATAGGGCGTTGCACATCCCTTTGCCCGAATCACAGCTTCCACCCTTCAGTGAAGACTTTCCACCAAATGTTGGTAGGTACTTTCCGGAATGTTCCTCCATTCCTCCCGAAGAGCGAGAATCAGTTCAGGTACAGAAGTTGGCCGATGTGATCTGGCCCGCAAGCGTCTTTCCAATTCATCCCACAGACTCTCTATAGGATTGAGGTCGGGACTTTGTGCCGGCCAACCCATTTCTTCGACCCCTGAGTCCGCAAACCACTGCTGTGCACGCCTCGCTTTGTGGCACGGAGCATTGTCGTGTTGGTAGAGAAATGGCCCGTTTCCGAAAAATTGCCACAACGTTGGAAGTGCACAGTTGTCCAAAACATTCAGATAACGGTTGAAGTTCATGATTCCTTGCACAGGAACGAGCTGGCCCAGTCCGTACCATGAAAATGAGCCCCACACCATGACTCCTCCTCCTCCGAACTTGACTGTGGGCTCTGTGCACTCAGGTAAGAAGCGTTCTCCAGGTATGCGCCAAACCCAAACTCGTCCACCGGATTGCCAGAGTGTGTAGCGAGATTCGTCTGTCCACATTACACGTTTCCATTGGTCCATTGTCCAGTTTCTGTGGGCTTTGCACCACTCCAGACGTCGCTTGGCGTTGACCCTGCTGATGTGGGGCTTGTGGGCAGCAGCACGGCCGTGGAATCCCATCGTGTGCAGTTCCCGACGAATTGTCATGGTACTGGCATCATTTGTAGAGGCGTTTCGAAACTCTGTGGCAATTTTTTCCGCCGAGGACTTCCGGTTGCTGCGGGTGACACGACGAAGCACTCGACGGTCTCTGTCCGTTAGTTTCTTGGGTCTACCGGTTCGTTGTTGAACTGTTGTTGATCCCCGGGTCTTCCATTTCATAATGACATCGCCTACTGTTGACTTGGGTATCTGAAGAAGGCTGGAAATGTCACGCACGGACTTGCCGCATAGGTGACATCCAACAATGGTTCCACGTTGGAACTCACTGAGCTCTGCCGAACGACCCATTCTTGCCAATGTCCAAGCAGAATTGTGTCTGAAGGTGTGGGAAGCTATTTAAATGATGTACAAGTCATTATCATGTGACATTGGGCCAATCGATGATCTGTGAGGGGTGTCCGGATATTTTTGATTATATAGTGTATATCAAACAACTTGCAATGACGTGTCATGAATGAATAAAACGTAAAATTAATGATAATTGAAATTGGTTCCATGATTCGTGTTTTAATGATACCATTATGAAACTATTGGAAACTTTCACCGCTAACATATAGCATGTAACTACTTACGCCTTATATTTTCAATAATTAGTTTGTGTTAGGAAAATTTTAACAACAGCTAGTAGGTACTCATCCCTTCAATGATACATGTTTAGTAGAAAAGCATCGGCGATAGTTTTTGAAGAAAGATTATTAAATAGGAATGCTAACAAATTAAAGGATTCGTATATGTTCTAATCTATAGAGAAATGCTACTTTCTCCTTTAACTTTTCAGATAGTTTTATTCAGTTTGAACTATACGTTTCCCTTAGAAGTACGCCTTGTTAGCAACCAGAGGCTTCATTAGCAACCTCATCTAATTCATAACAATGAAAGACTTCTTTAGAAATCAAATGCTTTCCTTTTCGTTCTCGATTTCTTTAAAATCCTATCGGTCCTGGGCATTTCGGTTGCCTGACTTGTTTGGTAGCACATTAGATCTAAACATTTCATAAAAATACACTTTGACTATATTCTGTGGGAATGTATATATTTTGGAAACTGAGATGTTTATAATGCGGTGATTGAACGTTCGTTTCCAAGGATTATTAATAATATGCATAAAGTGATGATGCAATGACAGAACATTAATAAGGCAAGCGTCTATTGATGAGGCAAAGGAGTCACGCGTGTCTCCCTTGAGCTCCATATCAAACGTCCAAACGACTGGCAAAAATTTATGTGCCTGGAAAAGAAAGAAAAAGAACAGAGAAATTTATTGGTCAGAGAAATTCTGCAACTAAAACGAAAACGCTGTACGGGCATTTAAAACATCTGAACAACGGGAGTTTCGAATAGAGCAAGAGCTTTTACGTCAAGAGCAAGAAAAACTCTTAAATAATTATTGAAGTGTATACACTAAATTATATTTAATTATCCATATTCTGCCCAAAGCAAAAAATTCCAAATAATGTCAAGAATTCAATTTCTCAATTGAAATATAAAAAATACTACTAAAAGAAAATGAGTTTTACTCATTTAAAATAAATGACTATAAATGACACTTTGCCAAGAATAGAACATGGGATAAAATATTGAAAATTAATTCAATGAAAAATAATTGAAATTAAACTATGAAGACTAAAATTTTTAATATTACAATAAAACTACATGAAAAAGGCATAATGTGATGTGAAAAAAATACCTCATAGTCTCACCTTGTATAACAATCGATTCGTCAAGAATGAATACACTGTTAACGTTCTGCTTTTAAGCATTGTTGACATAGGCACGCGCACGTGACGATCGCTACGTCGCAGCTAAAGCTCTTTCTTGAAATGTTTGCAAGATTTTATCTTCTATATATATAAAGAAGGATGTTTGTGGGTTTGTTTGTATTGTATGCACTTGTAATAAAAAAGGGTGATACTGCGAGCTGCGTGCCTATGCCAAGCTACAACGATTGCTGAAGAAATCTAACTCAACAATGGTCAAGAACATTTAATTCGTTAATAGCAATGACGTATATTAAAGATAGACTCCGAAGCAATTGTTGTTACTTGAAGCAAATTGGGAAGCTCCAAGCCCAGAACTGTCATGGCCGAAAATGGGTGAAGATGATGCAAAACACATGGCTAAACATGAGAGTAGCTGATTAATAATTCTTTCACACGCCGATCACGGAGTAATAAGTTTATCTTTGCGTTTACTTTGTATTTGAAGTATTTTACTATATTTTATAAACAATTTTTTGATCACGGTTTTAATTTCAATTTCGTTTCGACCGTCTTTCAGTTATGTATTCTCATTTTAGTTACGTATTTTAGATTTATGCTTGTGGAAAATGATTCCTGATCCTTTTTCATGTATGTTTGTACAGTTGTACGCATAACAACTTTGAAGAATGGTTGTTCTGCGTCGAAACCTACGAAGCTAGCGACGGAGGCAGGTTATGAAGATGTCTTTCCACAAACCAAACGAACATTCTCTTGTATTTATCGATGTCAAGCAGAGAAACGTTCAGATACCAATTGTTTGAAGTAGCGCCTGCAGAGGAGGCTGGGAATGAAGGGTTTCAAGACCACTTGATGGCACTGTGGTCAGAAAACGAGCATGGAGTGACCTCCATGGAACGCGGAGCACCAGCGAAAGTGGCGTCTACAAGAATAAGGTCCAACCTCGAAGACACACACTGTTGGCCCTTGATGAAAGGTGGACCCACACTGGCTAGAATGGGAAGAAAACGCCCAAAGATCGAAAAGTGCATTCCGCTGGCACAACTGTTAGACACACCCGGACGAAAAGATGTCGTTCTCATCCGGATGGCAATTGAAGTCCCCAGCAACCACTACAGGCAAGGACGAGTACAGGTAAAAATCTAGGTCTTCAAAGAATGTCCGTTTCTCTGTTGATAAACACGGGGCGTACACATTAAGCAATCGGAATTTGAGACCAGATAGCAGGAGGTCCAAAGAAATTACCTTTCACTCGCAGTCAAAGACACAGTTCGACGCCACAATGGAAGGGTTGAAGATGATGGAGGCAACCCCCTGCCCATGTGGTGAAGATGAGTTGTTGAAGAACTGTGCAGATGGATAGGGAGGTTAGCAAGCTGTTGAGAATCAGCAAGCTTCACCTCCTGAAGAACAAGGACATCTGGCCTGTACAGGGTAATAAATGATGACAAAACCGATTGCTTGAAGGACGAGCCAAGAGAACGAAGGTTTAGGGAAAAGACCTTCACTACGAAATTAAGCTGCCAGAGACTGATCTGTATCTGAAGGAGACTTGAGCCTCACCGACGAGGGAGAAGGCTCAGAAGTCTTCCGTCTAGGGGAACGAGCACGTCCCGAAGAGGAAGAGGGGCTGCGATGATGATGGTCTGCGCACCTGTCTCTTTCAGAAGAAGAGGACACAGGAATCCCGTCCCTCTTGCTACGATGACGTCGGGCCTTTTTCTTGCGAGGGCTCTTAGGCGTCACAAGAAGTTCCCGCTGAGCTGATGCTGATGGCTTGGACGTCCCAGCTGATGAAGAAATTTTCACAGGCGCAGGCGCACAGGCGGTTCGCAGAGGCTGCGACGCCGATGAAAGCGCAGGTGGAGGAAGAGATGGGAATTCCTCCACAGCAAACACCGACCCGGAGCATAACGAATCGTCTGCGATGACTTCAGCAGAGGGACCGTCTATCAACGTCTATGGCGAAGGAGCAGGAAAGGCGGTCTTACGAACCACACGAGGCCGAGGAGCGAGAAGTGGCATTTCCTTTCCTGGCGTTTTAGGAAGAGGCGACGATGGTGAAGTCGCCTTCAACTTCCTCGGTGAAGGACAAGGCGTGGCTGCTCTGCTTTGCTCAGGTGACTTGGCCGGTGAAGTTATCTTTGCTGACTGCTGGGACGACATCCCTCGAAGCGGTGGTATTGGGGCTGCTGGTGGAGCACTTGACCTCTCCGGACACTGATGGTATTTGCCCATGATTTTTTTTACAGAAGTCGCACTTCTTCAGGAGAGTCCTTCCGGAAGTGGGAGGACTTCTTGCAGTACAAGCAGCACTGCCTCTGGTCCTTGCAGAAAACGAAGACGCGGTTCTCCGTGCAACACAAGGGAATCAGGAATGTCTTTCTGAAGGCGCATGTCCAACAAAATGTCACCATTTTTCTGAAGGGGGGAGTCGGAGTGCTCTGGGTAGAACACTCGTACCACCTCCCCGTAGTCGGGCATGTAGTCCTTCAGGTATGATTCCGCGATCAGCGGTGAGGCACCCCGGACATGGACGATGAGATGACCGGGATCGGCATGAAACAAGTGGATAATAGTCTAGCCAACTTTGACGTGGTCAGATTCTACAATCTGCTCAGCAACATTTCGGTTCCTGCAAAGCATCCTCGACTCAGTGGAGGAAAGCTTTTGCAGGACCGAAACAGCGGGAAAACCCGACGGAGGAACAGGGGGTATGCTTGTACGGGCATACAACCCCTTCATGAATGCGCCGGCGGTAAACGGACCATCGGCGATCATCATCACCATGCGTTCCATGGTGATGATGGAAGAAAGTCAATGTTTCTTGAAAAAAGGAAGAAGACCTCCCCCAGGAGACACCAGGGGGAGGGGACCTTACTACACACTACACGGGCAAGAACTGTCCGATGGTTGCAGAGTGGCAACGTAGATGAGTAGTCTAAATTTTTTGATGCAGTTGAATTTATATTCTTGGAGCAACAAAACTGAAGACACACGGCTAGCACGTAGTGACAATAAGAAATCACTCACAACAGTATGAGTATGCAAATGAAAGAAAAACTGTTAAGCTTTTCAACAACAATAAAGAATTAAAAGGACATTGTAGATAATATTAAAAGAACACAGAATTGTCTGCAAAATATCAACTAAATATCAAATGATCATAATATTACTCAAATAACATAATCAACACACATTTTGTAACTATCACCAGACAAAATGTTCTTAGTAGTAATTTGTATGTAGAATCCGAATCTGCTT
>JAHWFO010059642.1:0-13242 GCA_023313115.1 Rhysida immarginata
ACCCCCCCCCCCCGACTACGGGCCTGGGGAATATACATAAAAATTTTGTGACAGCATTTCGGATACACCCTGTATAACTACTTCCCCCTCCAGCTTTTTAAGAGAATTAAAATGACTGTCTTAAAAATGTACAGTCAAGTTGAAGTTATAATCTACAGGGGTTGGACAAAAACATGGAAACACCTAAACATATTATTACCTTTAATATGGAGTTGGATAACCCTTGGCTTGTAGAACAGCTTGGAGCCTCCTTGGAATAGACAAATAGAGATCCTGTATGATTTGTAAGGGAATCTTGTACCATTCTTCATGCAAAACAATGGCAAGTTCCTTCAATGATGATGGAGGTGGATAGCGTGCTCGCAAATTTCTTTCCAAAACAGACCACAAAGGCTCAATAATATTAATATCGGGTGATTGTGGGGGCCATGGCAGATGTGACACTTCACCCTCATGCTGAGAAAACCAGTCCTGGACAATGCGAGCTGTGTCAACACCTCCTAGAAATAAAGCCTATGCACTGAAAATTCATACAATGTTACATGATCATAAGAAGTCATAATTTAGGGCTTATTATTGCTAGAAATACGATTAACAATGCCTTTCTATGATGATGTAACAATGTATGAATTTTCAGTGCATAGGCTTTCTTTTTAGGAGGTGTTGGCTGTGTGATCCGGCGTCTTATCATCTTGGTAAAAGGCATCACCTTTGGGGAACAAAGTTTACACCATCGAATGAACCTGGTCACACAAAACGTTGAGATAGTCCTTGACAGTGATATGGCCTTGCAGGTAACGATAGGGCCAACAGAATACCACGATATTGCTGCCCAAACCATGACTGAACCTCCACCATGTTTTACTGTTGGCTGCAAACAATCTTGATCATAAGCTTGCTTTGGTGTTCTCCAGATGTAAACTCGACCAGCAGTTGGAAATAGTGTGAACGAAGACTCATCCGACCATATGACCTTTTTCCATTGCTCCAAAGACCAGGTTTTATGAACATGGCACCACTTTCTTCGGATTTTAGCATTGCGATCAGTGATCAGTGGCTTTGGGATTGTAGCACGTCCAGAAATACCCTATTTGTGGACTTGGCATTCAGTTCTGCAGTAACTTTTGCAGCTGTAGTCTTCTTATTACGTACCACAATCCTACTCAATGTTCGTTTGTCTAGATCATCCAACACATTTTTCCGTCCACGCTGATGTTTATCAGACTTGGTTTTCCCACTGCTGATGTATGCAGTTGTAATCTTGGATACTGTGCCTCTTGAAACACCAAACATTTCAGACACCTTGGTTACAGAAGCACCCAGCATACGGGCTTCAACAATTTGCCCACGTTCGAATTCTGTTAGTTCAGCCATATTGCACTAAAAACTCAACAGAATACAGCATAGAAACAAATAAAGCTTTTTATCTACTTGCTGAAGGTTTATTGCCAATACTAAATAGGGGTGATAGCAGCACATCACTCAAATTTGCATTTTACTTCAGACATACATTTTCTGAGGTGTTTCCATATTTTTGTCCAACCCCTGTATCTTAATAAAAACCTTATTCTGTCCGTCATCATTGACTTTCCCTTATTTCTGACCAAACCATAAGAGTTATCTTTATGAAACAAAAAATGCTCTATAGGTCGATAAGAGACAATTAAAATGCATTTAAATTTAAAAAAATAGTGGCTTTAGCTTTGGTCAAGATGGTCGATTTTATGCCAAATTCTTCACATGTTTTCAATTTAAAAGGAGGTTTTTTAAGATATCTCGACAAAATAAAAAAGGTAAAATGTAGCTTTTAATTAGTTTTATTCATCGAGGTATAATGTAAATGGCATCAATCAAATTTTTCATTAGAAAATTATAGCACTTTTTTTGAAACATCTATCATAATAAAAACGTTATTCTGTCTGTCATCAGACTTATTATCATTGATGTAGGTGTTGTTTATCTTCATTTTTTCCCATTTTCATATGGGGTCGCTGTTTTAATTATATGATTTGGCAATGATTTTTTACGGCCGGATGCCCTTCCTGACGCCAACCTCACGAGAGGAAAATGTTAGAGAAAGAACAAACACAAACATCCATGCCCTCAGCAGGATTCGAACCCGTGACTCGCTGGATCCGAGAGCGATAAGACCTGCGCCTTAACCCTCTCGGCCACCGAGCCGGTAGTAACACTGTTAAAAAAAAAAACACGGACTGAGATGCATCGATGTAGAGATGGAGTTCAAAACGATCTGACTAAACAAGAAAAGCCATTTGGAAATAAGGTGATAGTCATTGGAGGAGAGCTTGTCTCATTTAATCAAATCAGAAAAAAATAAAATAAAAAATCAATTTATTTTACAAAATTCATTTTTTACAAAACATCACGTAAATCACATTTTTAGTGAAAGTCCTATCACTATTTTTGTTCAATTTCTCTTGTTCTATACAAATTCAGTGTCCGCGCAGTCCGCTCGCCATATCGCCAGTGACGACAGTTCAACTAATCTGACGAATAAACAATCACGTTTGGCGAACATACTTGGCTAATTCTATTTATATGGAAAATTTTTATTTTCAGTCTCAAAAATGAGATTATCATGTGATTAAAATGTTATGTCCTTTATTAGGCTAAAATTTTAAATTTGGCTAAAAACATGAGATTCTGGCTTAAAGAAAATCTGTATTGGCTAAACCATTGGCGATAAAAATTTCAAGTACTGGGCGGCCACTGCAAATTTTTATATTGATTTAAAATTTTGAACGTAATAAAGCAATGAGAGAAGTAGACCATGAGAAAACACTGGTTCACTTAAAATTAAACCTACATGAGAAAATGATTCTTTTTGACTCTTATTTGTAGTCATAGTAAAATAAGGAATAATTGGAAATTAACGTCTTTCAAATATGAAAGGCAAATTGAAATCACTTGATTTCAAATCGATTCTTGGAATTATAACAATTTCATTTCTATTTGCCTCATTTACAACTTTTGCTTGAATTAAATGTCTTTGACATGATGTGACTGTTAAGCGTGTCCCATTGCATAATCCTATTTTTTGGATTCAAATTTCTTATCAGCATGGCAATCATTCCTACTTTTATGTGAACTATATGTGGTGGAACTCCTGATGGAGTCAATGAATTCCGCATTTCTCTCGTGAGTTGATTAGATATTTGATCATTTTGATCTGCTCTCACTGAATCTTTACTTTTGAAATGATCTATAATTTCGTATTTTCAATGTGAGAGCATCAATATTTGTTGAGCGTAAGATTACTCGATTTGATAAATCATCAAATGAGAGTGATTGTATAACACTCAAAAATTGTAGAAATTATATCAGTCTCAGGTGAGACAGTCATTTCATTTGGAATTTTAATTAAATCACGATCAAAATTTTTAATTCTTGAAAATTTTCAGAACTAATCTTAAGGAGCCACTCATTGAAATCGTCTCGATCTGCATTTCTCAAGTTATATATCAACGAAGGTTTTGTAAAATGTTGCCATAAATTTGATGATTTGATACATGCTTCGATAACTTCTGTTGCTGTTCCTCTTGGAACTATCGATAAGCATTGTCGAAATTCTCCTCCAATGACTATCACCTTATTTCCAAATGGCTTTTCTTGTTTAGTCAAATCGTTTTGAACTCCATCTCTACATCGATGCATATCAGTCCATGCTTTTTTTTAAGTGTTACTACATCAATGATTATAAGTGTTGATTCTATAAGTCTGATGACAGACAGAATAACGTTTTTATTATGATAGATTTTTAAAAAAAAAGTGCTATAATTTTCTAATGAAAAATCTGATTGATGCCATTTATACCTCGATGAATAGAGCTAATTAAAAGCTACATTTTACTTTTTTATTTTGTCGAGATATCTTAAAACTTTTAAATTGAAAATATGTGAAGAATTTGGCACAAAATCGACCATCTTGACCAAAGCTAAAGCCACTATTTTTTAAAATTTAAATGCATTTTAATTGTCTCTTATCGACCTATAGAGCATTTTTTGTTTCATAAAGATAACTCTTATGGTTTGGTCAGAAATAAGGGAAAGTCAATGATGACGGACAGAATAACGTTTTTATTAAGATAGATTTTATCTGTAATTATTTTGTTTTTGTATATATTTTTTGTGTAATTTATTTATATTTTTTGTACAGCAATATTTTACTTGTAATATTTTTGTATTATAACTTAAACTTTTAAGACAGTCATATTAATTCTCTTTGTTTATATGAGAAAGTTAAAAAGCTGGAGGAGGAAATAGTTATATAAGGGATCAACTCCTTTTCAATCCTTTCAACCTAAAAATGAAATGAACTCTACCCTCTGTCCTCTCCTCCAGCCGCCTTTTTATATTAAAACGATATTAAACCCAACGAGATAGAATGCATAGACTGTAGGCGGGGGGGCCGGGCCTCACCGTGCTATATTAATCTCAAATAACAGATTTATCTACCCAATTCCTATTGTGCCTATTTTAACGAGCTTAAGTTTGGTTTCGTTGGTTTGTTTGGTATTAATATTAACGTCCTTTTCAACAGCTATGGTCATTTCAGGGGGCCGCAAATTTTGCCTCGCAAAGGTTGCTGGCAAACGACTACACGGGACCAACGGCTTTACTTCCCTTCTGAAGGAAGTGCGTGATCTCAGGATGTTCCCCCTGGAAAAATCCTCGTTGTCTTCAGCCGGGGTCGAACCCCGCGTCCTCGGGCATCAGAGGCGATCACGCAACCACTGAGCCACCGAGGCCGATACGAGATTAAGTAGTAATTCAAGAATTACAGTACTTTTAATTGAATAATGGAACTCTTAGCAATAAAGCTAAATAGAAAATGTTGTACATATTACACAATGATTTAATAAGTGAAGAAATAAGCTCATTTATTTATAAACTAATAAATAATAAATAAAAGATTCCCGCATAAAAAGTAACTCCGACATAAAATGAATGAAGCAAATTGCTTTGCAATTGCAATAAAGATGTGTCAATTATAAACAAACAACGAGTTAAATATCTAAAACTCTTCGGTGATTTAAAAATCTCGATCGAATTTGCATTTCCACCGAATTGACGTTCACGGAATTGTCGCGTTCACCCAATTGACGTCCACCGAATTGTCGGGTTCCCCATAAAACTACCTGTATATGTATATTAGTATTCCATATAGTGTTTTTCCTGAGAAATGAAACATCGATGTTTACAGATATTCGGTATACAGGGTGGTCCATAAGTCTGTCCCCCCCTTTTATTTTTTGAACCGAAGCAGATATGGCAATTTTGAACCCACAATCAGAAGATCATGTTGACCATTTCCGGAACATTGTAGCTTGCCATCCTGTCTTCTGTGTGCTGAAACATGCCTTTTATTTGCTTTTCCGCATGAAAGTGAATGCGAGTATGGTAATTTATGTTAATTTTTTGATTTGCATGCTTTACATGGCGGAAATATCAACATTCAGTTTTCCTTGTGCAGTGTGACTGTTTGTAAGCTACAAACAGTCACCGCGTGATTGTGGGTGATTGGTTGGTCCGATTTGAATGATTTTTTGTTTTGTTTTGTTTGTTTTTTTATGCTAAACAACTTTGCAATTGGGTTTTTTTCTCTATCCCTTACGGTATTTGAGATAAATTTTGAATGTGTCCTAATTTGCATATTTGGGATGATGAAAAGTGCACCATGGGATAGGCCACCCACAACTTCCTATTTATTGGATTCATCAACATTTGCATTCCTCCTCCCTCCCCCAAACTAAGACGCGCCCCCGCATAGAGATATTTTTTTTAATATATTTCCCGTTGTATCAAACATTCGATGTTTCAATGAAATATCGAGTAAAACACGATGTTTATTCGCTTAAAACACAATATATTGGTATTTTAATAGTTGTTCTTTTTTCAACTACGAAGCATTCCGTTTTAAAATATTACAATTGCCATCTTTTCGAGAAGTTATTTTCATATTAGCTGTTGGCGATTGATTGAAATTTATTGTCGTTCATTTAAAGAAAACTGCATCCTTAATAAAACTTTTTCACGCACTCAGTTCTTAAACTTTTTAAGTGTTTGTATTCCTTGAAGCTATATTTTTATGCGGGATAAAAACATCGATGACATCGTACTGTCCTAACAGGGACCGGAAGTAGCAAACGATAACCCAGTCAATGCGATAACAAAGGAACAACAACCAAAAAAAGTACAGTAAACAAGTCTACAATAATTATACATATTGAACATTACAATTGGGAAGCCTAAGCGATCATTATGTGTTTTGAAAAAGAAGTGATATAATTTTTCAAAACATCGTACATCGATATATCTATCTTTGAAACCATCGATGTTTTACTCGATGCGTGTCTCATATAATATCGATACATCGAATGTTTAGGATATACCTAATTCCATAGTAAGAACCCTATTTGAAATTACCCAAATGTAGTACATCATCCGATGAATGCGAAAACACATGAGGGCCTAAGTGCATTCCAAATTGTGGTATATAAAAATACAGTACATATAGGCTAAGAAGTAAAGGAATTAACGATATAAGACCAGTGTTGCAAAATTAGCCATTTTTTCTAGTTGATCGATAAAAATTTTATTTTGCCAACTTAGCGGCTAGTGGGCACAAATTTTGTACATTTTTTAAATTTAATGTGGAGTAAACCGCACAATTCTTATAATTCATATATAATGTCAGTATCCGTTTTTTAATCTGTAAATTTGATTCGTGTGCAGAGCATGCAAACCCTCACACAACTTGAAATTAGATAATTTAAGTAATTTTTAAAGACAGTGTTAGTCATAAATAAGTAACCACATTTGGCAACGGTGCAACAGTGCCTAAGACAAATAAAATAATCCATTGTCTCATTGCTATTTTTAAATTCTACAGATCGAAATAAACGCTGGCTAAAGCGGAAATCATAACCGGACAATGCGCGTATGAATTATGTAAATTATCCTGCATTTCTCTCGTCTTCGTAGTCATTGTCAACGAACAGTTCTTAAAATCGAAGAGAGACGCTAGAAAAAGTTCCAATTTTCGTAGACTATTTATAGTATAATTTGCATAAATTTCAATGTTTATGTGTATATAAAATATTCACTTGTATACTTCCTGTTATGCAGATTTGAAATCTATTTATGTTGACAGAAGTAAGAACGAAAAAATAAAAAAATCTCTCCAATAAATATATATAAATTCCTTTAAAATTCTTCACGCCAGGGAAACACGTGAATGGAAGAACTGGTTAGGATGAGAATATGCGCGATGCGATTTTCCCATGGTAGATACGACCAAACTGAAACAACGTTTATTAATCCGGAGGTTGAAATTTCATTTTTTTGCTAAGAAAAAAGGAATGGTCCATGGGAGGGGTGTGTGGAAACTAACGGCTAGGCTCAGATATTCGCTCCGTGGGAAGCTCCAATAGGCAAGTATCACATGAGTCGCTGAATGCCGCTGATTGGCTGAACGCTGTCTGTCTCCGCCTTGAACTCCCAGCAACGCGACAGTCGTCATGCGAGGGGGGAGATTTGGATTTTCGTTTTCGAATGCGTTGTTGTTTCGTGCAGACTGGATTTTTAGCAATCGCTTTTTTTTATTCGATGTCAGCGCGATTTGCACCGAATTACAGCACGCCGTGACATATGCGAGCCATCGATCCGTCCTGACTTGGAAAGGAGACGGCGCGACACTTTAAATTAAGACGACAACGCGAGATTTTAAATTAGGAAATTAAGACGACAACGCGAGATTTTAAATTAGGAAATTAAGACGACGACAGGACTTTCGAGAAGGTGACAAATGGCTAACTGCTTAGAAGACGAGAGCCACTGGCTGAGTGAAGAATTGAACAGATTGTTTTACGACGTTGTCCGTCCACCTGGTTAGTATTTTGACTTTTTTGTTTACATTGATATTTTTGTATAAATTTGCATATGCTTTAACTATTAATTATTCAAGTTTCTTAATTACTATTACCCACGCATTACTTAACATCGTAATCTGCCATTAATACGAGAGATCGAGCATGTGTTTATTCATTATTATTATTATTATTATTATTGTTATTATTAAAGTTACTCAGTGTTTTTAAAATGTTAAACTACTCCCATAGGCATTTATGCGAAAAGTTTTAAGTTTAATTTGGAAATATATATTTATTGTCATAAACGAACGTGCTTGACGGTTCTACCTTTCGTACTATTAAAGTCTACTACTATTTACGTTTATGAAAATTAAAAATACAAATTTAATAACTTTAAAAGATTCAATCTCTTTTTTGAGTAAATGCGTACGATTCTTGCATATTAGTTATAGAAAATTTTTAAACGAATATTTATGCACTATTCCTATTTATCCGTTTACAAGATAAGTTTTAACAAATGCCAGACGTAAGGGACTAAGTGGGTGTGTAGTAAAAGGCAAGTTCCCACCCGCTGACACGGATTCGGACAAAATTCGAATAGCTAAAATTTATCCTGTATTATTGTTTATTTTCTGTTAATTAACCTCTTAAAATTATATAATGTACTAAAAGAAAATCAAAATAAAATATAAAATACTTTTGAGCATTTATTTTTACCTGTTTCCTTGTGATATTCCTCGTAGATGTTTAAGTACATAACGATAAATAATGATTAAATGAAAGATGACGATAAATGATTCTCTTTCCAAATGATTCGCATCTTCAAGATTTTGGTATTACAGTTTAATTTTTATGGCTTAAATTATACGTAGATTCAATTTAATACTTCTCAATAACTTTACATAAAAATTTCTTGATTATATATATAATACGTTATAATTTATGAGGTACTAAGAAATAACATAACCATTTAATAACCGATCTTGTTATTGTTTATTATTTTCATTATTATGAGGATTGTACTTAATTATTTATTCTGTAATAAATTTAAGGCTCCGTAAATTTAATGCCATATTTTCCTGATGCACGATGAAAATAAATAAATAACATTTAAATTATTTCATGATATCCCATTATAAATCAAAAATGTTATACAATTTTCTGTTATAATAATTATTGAAATTTCTATTCAAATTTAATTTTCCGATTTTGAACCCATATATCCCGGAGGGTTTCTTGTCCAAGTTTTAAGGGGCCGAGTGGGAGTGTTAGTAAACACGCTTACGCAACAATACCGAAAAAAAATGACTTACGGATACAGATTGATTGAAGTTACGAATAGTTAATTGAATCTATATGTTGTGAATAATTTTATTATTTTCTTTTTATTTGAATTTCGGTTATTGTGCTCACTGAATGCATTAGATGCCACCGTGTATCATCTATGATTTATTGTACAGTATATTTTTTCTTTTAACTTGACCAGACCATATTTCCAATCTGTTACCGAATATGCTTTAAATTTATAATGCCAGTTAGTAGTAAGTAAATAAGTTGTCTTATTTTTAGATCTTATTTACGCCATTAAAAATTCAGAAAAAAATGCTAGGCCGGCGTTACATTCTCATGAAGTCGGTCAAGATTTCTCCTTAATGTCAGAATAGCCGCTCGCAGGGCCAACGACGTTTTTGTAATAAATTTTTATAAGCAGATGAATTTACCGTAATAATTATGATCGAAAACCAAAGTAATTGAGTTATTGCTTTGTGTTGATAAAATGTTATATTAACAGGACGATCAGGGGCATATCGTCCGTGGAAGTAAGAGAACGTTTATAGAAATATTATTCGCAATGGCTCCTCAACAACATAACATAAAATAAATAATAAAATCAAAAATTGCTGAATAAACTACTCTATATTACTAGTCTCCGCTTAAGTCATTACGAATAATATGTCTATAGAACAAGTTTTTCCTCAACGTTTTTTTAAATGTAAAAAAAAACATCTGTCTGTCTCTTTTATCTTAATGTGATGTGGAAAGAATGATTGTAAAGAAAATCTGATTAATTTCCGTTTATTTTTTGTTTCCAAAGCCCTCTTACAATCTCACGATGAACCACGATCTCAGCCGCCCATTTGGGAGTTCACGAGGAGCGGAACTGACGGCGAGTACCACAACTTCATCCCCAAAGCCCTACTTCCAAATGACGAAACGCAGGAGTCCATTTGGCAAGATTTTTCGAAAAACGGGAGGGATAGCGAATACTGCCCCGATCTGACATGGTCGTCATCGATGCTGACATCGTTGGAACAGCAACCGTTAGGACGGGGATGCCGAGCCAAGGAGAAGAGGAAGCAGTCGTCCAGTAGCACCAGTCCGCCTCCGCACTGCGTTTTCTGCAAGAACAACGGCGAGGCCCCTTCCTTCTACCAATCGCACGTGCTTAAGGAACGCTGTGGACGCGTTATTTGTCCCGTGTTGCGCGCTTACACTTGCCCCATCTGCAAGGCGACGGGTGACCTGGCTCATACCATCAAGTACTGTCCGAAAAACAGGTCGGGTGAAGTGACCGCCGTCGGCTCCGTCAAAACAAGCCGCACTGCTGCCGGAAAGTTACGTAGGAGGGTCTGAAGGCACAACGCCGTCATATTCAATTTTTTTTATTTATTATTATTATTATTTTTTTTATTATCGGTGAATCGAGCAGATTCCAGGCTTGGTATTTATTTACAACTTTGTATTTCAAAGATACAATGATTTCTGAAATTTTATTTAATTATTTATTGAATTGAACATCGAAGATGCCATTCCAAAAGAATTAAAAGAATGCCTGGTACAATGATATTTTATTATTTTTAAATTATTTTAATTCATTGGCACAGGAGACTTGATGCCAAAATTTAAAATTAAATTTTATTACATTTTATGTCATACATCATTAATTTTTATATTTGCATTATCTTTCGACGTTTCATATCAATTTTGAATCTCATCATTTATTCTTTATAAGTATGCATTAAGTGATTTGTAAGTATAAATGCGAATTGTAATTTTTTTGTAAATTTTGAAAATATTGTACATTAATTGTAAGTAAATCAATTTCTTCTCATGAGTAATAAAATTTTTTGTTACATAATTACTTTGATTTTTTCCCCTTCAGTATTTTAATTGCTATGATTTAATAAGAAGTGTTCATGCAAGTTTCTATGAAGCTATTTAAATATTAAATATTTTAATATGTAAATACGTTCTTTTTTAAATTTTTGTTTAATTTTAATATTACAAATTGATAGTTTTATGTACGTTGGATCTAAAATTGACTTGACGAAGCTGTCAACAGTTTTACAACTGCACAACCCTTATCTTTGTTTACAATGCGTAGGATAATTTGATGGGGGTGATGTAAGAAATTTCAACCCCTACCGGGGCGCCAACCCATTTCGGGTCACACGACAAGTGCCAACTGGAAACCAGATGCCGAAACCACAACCTGTGAAGGTTCAAAGTATCCCTTTGGGGTTCGTGTCTCAATTGACAGACGAAAACAAAAGGGGAGCGGGCGTCAAAAATAAGGAAAGGTCGAAGGGGACGAGAGTGATAAATGCTGGAGGAGAGTTTAGGTCTTAAATAGCAATCGAGTGTCTTTCAACGAGCTAGTGTAAACATTAGCCCCCTGAGATTTTTTTTTTGTGTGTGTGATGTTAGCTTGAATTAGATCTCATTTTTAATTTCAAGCTTAAGTACATTCCATTCCTCTTCATTTCCGTACCTTTGAACTAGCCTACTTTGCACCTATTCAAAGCCGTTGCGCTGTTCTTGCTGTGTTACGCAATCGGATGATGTCAACATGATTGGCGGCAATTTTAATAGTTTTTATGCATTTTCTTCAACATTTTAGAATTCCAAAGAAATATTTAATGGTTATAATAAATTTGGGATATCTAGATAATAGAGACATGAATAAAGTTAGCGTAATTGTTTTCGAATTTTTAAATTACCGTATGTTAATAAGGGGGACTTGCTTTCGATATAGGGCATGTGTGTAAAATAATAATCATACGAGTAAAAAATAATCAATCTTTAAGAACTGTAGTAGCTACTTAAAACGTAAGACATGGACATGAGAACGAGTGCGGCATTTCATTTATCCACAGTGGAAATTTAATATGCCATTCATTCATGAGTGCAACCATTTTATTGATTACATGGCAATTGAAATGTATACGTTTATGGCGTACGAAATTTATATCGGTGTCGATCTCAGTCTCATCTCTTACGTTGAAAATAATCGCGTTACTGGTCTAATTTTTAATGCTGAGGATAAATTAAAATAAAATTATATTAAAAAGAATAATCAATATAAATAGCCTCACTGAAACATAGGAGCATTTTGATAAGTGCCTTGCGTTGCTGGATCCAGTTATTGAACTTTTTCAAGGTGAAATCTTAGAAATTATTTGAATTTTAAAATCTTTTATAAACACGTGAAAAATTGAATTACTTAGTGGAGTCTGATTCCTGACCTTAGTTTTGGATGAAGAGCATGCAAATACAGTTGGGTCACTTTTTATGCAATTTTAAAGGTTAAATTATACTTTGTGCCCACAGCCACCGTGCGATGTTCTGAGATTAATAAAAACGGGGGAATGATTAGTCGTTAGAGTGGGGGGGGCATGGCCCCCCCCCCCCCCCCTCCCAAGTTTTGATAAAATTATTTCCAATAATTTTTCCGCGTATCACTAATGATTGAATGGAACTCTCGACAAGTTATCGCAGCTGTTGGCACAAAGTTCTGCGGCAGCTAGCTCGGTGGCCAAGAGCGTTGGGGCGTATGTTTCAGTGTTTTCAAGATTTTTGAATCGCGGGTTCGAATCCTGCCTGAGCATGGCTATTTTCTTTGATACTTTTATACTGCGAAAGTTTAAGTAAATAAGAAAAGAAGCTACGCTGTGAATATTGCGAATTCGGGGTTTCTCCCTGTTGCACGAGGCATGCACAATTAGCCTTCTTCAAACGAGAAAGTGCGAGATTATGGCCACGCTCCTGCTTGATGGAAAATAAGGCTGAGTGGTGAACCTCAGCTTGGTGCGAAGGAATGAATATTCAGTCTGTTTTTAAATGCACTGCTACAGATATCATTGAAGGATGTAGAAGAAATTATTAGATCCAAGGTTTAAGAAGCTGAGTGAAATCTGGAAGCTATTGATCAAATCAAACTGTTCATTGTTTTCAGGAGATAAATCACAATTTTCAGTTCCTTTTTCAATGGTGCTCATTAGGGATTGTCCATCAATTACGTGGCCAGAAAATAGCATGTTTTTTTACCCCCTCCCCTCTGTGGCTACGAT
>JAHWFO010059642.1:15360-28966 GCA_023313115.1 Rhysida immarginata
CGATATAGAAAAAACAGACTTTTCAGTAAATTCCTCGTTTTCCGTCTTAAAGACATTCGAAAGTAATGAAAAAATGGCTCGACGTCTTCCTTACCTTGGATGGTTTCGTTCTGATCTAGAAAAAAAAATCATACATTAAGTTAAAAAAAAAATAATCAAAGCTTTGGTTAATTATATAAGTTTTCGATAAATAACATTTACGATATTTGAAAAGATTTTTTTTTCTTTTAAGAGAGAAAAGAGAGGACTATAATATATATAATACAAGCTGATAAAAATGAATTTGTGAACGGTAATTACCTTTATGAAACAGTGAAATTGCCGCCAGTCCTTGAACTTTAAATATAAAATTTCCTTTTTATTTGTTTCTGAGGAGAGCGGGCGCCAAAAGGTTTAGACACCTAAAAGTCTTAGATTAAAAGATTTATATTAAAGATTTACGTCAAAATTCTTGTATATTGACATGCGATTATTAATCTGGTATAGAGATAATTCTCTTCAATAAAGCCCCGTTCTTTAAATCAGACATATAGTGTTTTTTCAGTGTCTTTTGTAGCTATTTTTAAGATATATTCGGTGGCTGAAAAGGTATTCTTGTCGAACTTGAATAATGATAAGTTTGAAGGCTTCTTGTTAATTTAAAGGAACGTAATTGAGAGGAATCGTCACAATAAGAGAAACGATTTTCCCGCACGCCTGGCCGTTACAGCACTATACAGTAATGCAATTGCACAGAGGCAGCGGTGTTGTTGAAGGATAGAGTGGATTTGAATTGTGCATTTCTAGAGGGCTCTGTAAATAAATTTTTATAAGCTGGAATGTATCCGTAAGATACTCCAAACAGAAAACTGGAATTTCGCATGTTAATACCACCTCAACTTTTCGGGCGGCTCACAAGTCATTTGAGTCATCATACATCTGTTTAATTGCATATTTAATAAGATGTTCTTCATTGGGCTTTATTTGAAGCTCCTATTCACATAGAGCGGAACCTTGATATCTCGAAAAAATTTTATTTCCCTGCATTTTCACTATTAATTCGACGTGATTTTCCCTCGTTATCTCAAAGCATTTTCTGGGAAAATCTCGCTTTGTCGAATTTGGACTTTGTGTTCCAGCAAAATGCGAAGCATTTAAATACATTAGACAGTTATGTATGAGAAATTTTCGTACGAAAACGAAGAAAGTTAACGTCACGTCTGTTAAAATTAGACGATTCTCGTGCGTTACGAACAAAATTCACGAAAAAACTTTACGATCTCCTTGGCAAGTCTCTATTGCACTTTGCGGATTCCCTTTCTTTTTCAAAAAAAATTCCCAAACAACCGATGTCTTACGTTTCACACGTGATATTGCTGGGACAACTATTATATTGAAAATGAGAAGTACAAAACTTTAAGGCAGTGTTGCCAAGTCTGACGCGAGCGCCATCCCCAAAAAATTCCCTAAATTTCCCCAGATCTTTCCTATTTATCCCTGAAAAATTCCCCTGGTTTCGTGCAAAGGGAAGTCAAAGAAAAAAACAACTTCTACTATTAAAGATATTTATTTGGAAATAAATCATGATACAAAACATTATTTTGAAAATTATAAGGTTTCTGCTATCAAACTTACAACACTGTTACAATCATCTTCTTCATTTTTTGTTAAATGGTCATACATTGATTGATTAAATTTTGTGTACATTTGTGCTGAGGATTGGAAATTCACACAATTTAAGCCATTTTTTCGCAGATCGTAACGGATGAAGAGTATCGCTTCAGACATGTCAAGGCTTAAGCGGTTTCTTAATTTATTCTTTATGACATTATGCTGGGAAAGTACTCGTTCCACTGTGACATTTGAAACTGGCAAACAGAGACCCTTTTTAGCTAACATAGCAATATCATGAAACCTATTTCTAGCAGCATCAGTATCATCAGCAACTTCAAACCAAAATTTATCTATATCAGACATATTGATCCAGCATTTATTGGTGATGTTTTGCCACTGAGATTTTGCCAGGTGGCAATCCAAAACACTTTGCAAACTCGTAAATAGATTCTTTATGTTGTGAGGTGGCAATAGATGGAGAGAGGATTCTAAGCTTTTGTAGCAGAGACAGGTTCTCTGGCAAATATTTTTGAATATTTTTACATAAAGCTATCTAAAATTCTTTGCATCTGAATTTAACATCATTTACTTCTTCAAGTAACCCATTATGAATCAAACTGCTACAAAGAATGGTGAACTCGTACCCAAAATCTATTTCAGCTATGTGCATTACATGTTGTTCAAAATTGTACGCTATGAGAGCAGCTTCGATCACCCTACCTAATTGCGAAGGCACAACCATTCTTGCCAATAATTTTTTAAACAACTGCAGAAGATCTTCAAATAATTTCAAGGGATCAACATGATCACTTTGAAACATTTCGTTAACAGCATATACACCTTTGAGCACATTTCTTAAAAATAACAAATATAATTTGTAGGCACCATGGCTCATCAAATTGTACAATATTTCTGCTGCTGCACTACATTTTTGCTCCAATCCAAAAACTAACCGAAGTTCATCCCATTGTTGTAAAATCTTTTCAATTGCATTAATCCTTGACAACCATCGAGTGTTGCTTAACTTGGTAAGTGTTTTGGCTGGGCGTTGTCATTCATTGCTGCATACAAATTTTGATATTGAGCAGAAACAATGATATGACGTAATCACGCCTCTGGTCTTCTATTGGTCTTTACATCGGAAGAGCTTTGTAATGTGTTTGTTGAAAATTTCCATAGCGTTTCACGCACAGTGTAAAGATGTTTATTCAAAAAAAAAAATTCCCTAGATCCCTAGATACAAAAAAATTTGCCTAAAGTTGCACAGATTTACCTAGATCTAGGGATAAAATCCCTAACTTGGCAACACTGCTTTAAGGAAGGGATTAAGGAAAGTCTCACAGTTCAGAGTCACAGCTGACTGGTGGCATAGCAAGGATAAATGGCGTCTAGGGTATTGTGACCTCTCTCCCTCCCTTCGCTACACCATCACAGCTGCCACACCCATATCGATCGATTTTTTTTTGTTGAAACTAACCGATTTTACCAAACCATCGATTCTACTACACATCGATATCTCAAAACATTGAATTTTAATAGAAAGTTCGTTTAATCGCACGACACTAATAAAGAGGTTTCCTGGTCGTCATAGTCATTTTTGGTCATATTCATTTCGTCCCAAGATCGTTTCATCACTCAATCAAACTCGACATATTCTGCTCATCACATTTATTTTGATACTCACAATGCAACTTATCATGGATACAATTAAAATAACGTGGGGCTACTTGGATCCTGGGGGGGTTACTTGATCCCAAATCAAAACAACAACTAAATTAGGTTAACAGCACAATTATTATTATTAAGTACATGTAATGTCATTATTAAGAAGTGTCTAAAGAAGTTTGCTTTTTGGGTCCAAGTAACCCCAATTTACGGTAAGTCAAAATGCTTCCATTCTTTCCCACAAGATCAGTCACCTGACTTTGTGGGCCCTTAGTTTTCAGAAATTTGACAAAACAAAATTGGACTTAAATGTTTAAGAGACCCCACTTATCAACAATTGCAGTTGGTGGCAGAAAATACTTTGCTTTCAGCATTTTTATCATGAGTTCATCAGGGATGGATTAAGGGGTATCGTACAATGGCATGTAATAAAAACCCGTTGTTACAAGTGGAGACGTATACTACTGCTACTGGAGTTATTTCCACTGCCTGACTTCATTATTATGTGTAATGTACGCTAACTGAATTCGATAGCAATTATTGCAAATACATATTACATATGTTTTATTAAATATCTATAGTCACCTCTTTATCATGAGGAGCCCTAGAAAATTACGATCACCAGTAAAGGTATGAGATCCAGATGACCTGAATATGTCGAGTCGCCTAAGTGACAAAATGATTTTGGGATGATATGAATGTGGCGATTTAATGAGATTACATGTATGTGACCAAAAGTGACTGAACAAGTTAAGGGTGATGAAACGACTTGCTTGTTAACATCCCTTGATGTCCTAAGTATTGGCTATTTTCACTTTTGACATATACAGGGTGAGTCAAAAGTCGCAGTACACCCTGGTGTTTCGAAAACCATGCAAGAATTGGGAAATCTGAATATTCCAGTAAGGTATGGGTCTTTTACGGTATGTACCGAACATGGCCGCCATCTTGAAATCGGCCATCTTGAATCTAAGTCACCTTTTTTTAAATGGAAAGGAGATCGTGTGATATATCAAACAACATCAGCGTTTTCTGACAATTTCATTCCTGTAAACAGATTTGAAGTAGCAGTTATGGTTCAAAAGTTAGTACACATTTTGCTTCATTTTGTAGCAGGTAACTGAAGATTGCTTTGGAGAGAATTGAGGTCATTTTGTGTCTGGAGAAGGAAGTTTCCGTGTCATAGCTGTAGATTTTAACAACCGGCACCCAGGAAGACCTCCAATTCCACACAACACTGTCAGGTGCTTAATTAAGAAATTCCGAGAAACTGGGACTGGTTGACAAGGCACGGAGTAGCCGTCCAATAAGTGCTACTGACGAGACAACCTCAACAATGGTTTTGGCGTCGTTCTTCAAGAGCCCACAACACAGCACACGACGTTTGTCACCAGAATGTGGAATCAGCCAGTCATCGATCGTACGAATCCTTCATGCTCATCAATGGGCCCATTCAAGATTCAGATACTCCAGCACCTAGCAGAGGATGACCCAGACAGACGTATGCAGTTTTGCACGTGGGCCCTAGAGCAACATCTCCACTAGCTCCTCTCCCCGCGACCCAAATGACACTCTGTTGACGCTCCTCACCGATCTTGGTAGTGCCCTGAAAGACTTTATGTCAACACAAAGCCAACTTCTCGATGAAGTCCTATGTGTCAGTAAACATTCCGTTAAACTTCTAGAGCTTCTTAATACTCATCCTGTGAATGGTCCTCATTCCCTCCCTCCTAGCTTCACAAGCTATACCAACCAGATCCATCCGGAGTCTGTTGAAATAAATCAACCTATCTCTTTCGAGAATATAAACAAGCCACTCGACTCTCTCTTTATCCTCCCTAATATTGCTCCTCAAAATCATTCTCAGACTACTCATCCCATCACCCAAGTACAACCCTGCCTGCCTTGCTCCTCGCCTTATTTCCAATCCTTCCATAGATTTCGCAGTCTCACAGACCAATTCTCCCATTCCAAGTGTGCTAAAGCTTTCTTCAGTGCAAAACCCTAAAGACAAGGAAAAAGGTAAATAAATTCTAATTGGCTCAAACACAAAAAACAATCATATAAAGTCGACAACCAGTACCAGGAAATCTTCCGGCAGAAAACCTCGTGCAAGATTTTTTGTGTCGCGTCTAGACCCGGAAACAACAGTTAAAGACATTGTTAACTTCATTTCTACAAACTGTTCTGGCTGCAAATCCATCTGCCATAAGTTAAAGACTAAATTTCCCCACTACAGCTCTTTCTATTTGGAAACTGAAAGTAACTTCCATAGTGATATTTTTAATTCAGAATTTTGGCCCACTAAGGTACAGTATGTCTAAAATAGAAAGGCGGTTGGAGGGGAGGACAGGGGGTAGAGTTCATTTCAATTTTAGGTTGAAAAAGTTGATATAGCCACTTCCCCCTCCAGCCTCCCCTCTCTTTTCCCCCAAACTGATAAAAGGATTAAAAACTTCTCCCTTCTCATTACCCTGAAAAATCTCGGGAAATCATCTTTTTTTTGAAAATTTCATTTGTATTTTTTATAGATTTTATCTGTAAATTGTTTTGTTTTGTATATATTTTTTGTAATTTATTTACGTTTTTTGAACATATTTTACTACATGCTAATTTTTGTAGGGTTTTTTTTATCTTCTAATTTCAAAGCTAGATATTGTGATTTAATCCTCTTATTAGTATGGTAGATGAGAAGGGAAACTTAAGTAGCTGGAGGGGGAAATGGTAGTAACATTATATCAACCCTTATATTGACCCTTTCAACCTATAAATGAAATGAACTCTACCCCCTGTCCTCCCCTCCAGCCGTCTTCCTATTTTAGACATACTGTACGTGTTAGTAACTTTTTTGGCAAACTCTACCCGGCTCAAATTGTCGATTCTTCATCTGAACTAAATACTCATTCATCCATGGAGCTTGCTGACCTTGCACACTCAGATCAATAACTAGTATCTGTCCACAATCTATGGTACTCTTATGTGACTATTGCACATCTCTATAAGTTTTTTTCTTCTTTTACTTACCTTAGTTTTAATGGCTCCCTTAAGGGATATTTCTCTTTTTTATCAAAACGTTAGAGGTTTAAAAACGAAATTGTTCGACTTCTCCTTAAGTGTTCACTCCAGCTCATATGACATCATTCTACTTAGCGAAACATGGTTGAACAAGAAGATCCGTAATGGCGAACTTTTCGACGAAAGATATGTTGTTGAGAGAAAAGACAGGTCTCTCGAGTGTCAAAAAGCAGATGGGGGAAGTGTCTTGATTGCTTTAAATTCCAAAATCACTTACTCAAGAATTGATTTTCAGTGCGACATTTCTCCGATAGATTATATTCTTATTCTGGTTGACCTTAAGCCATTGAAAGTTCTTATTGGAGTAATCTATATTCCACCATACATAAATCCGGCTCAATATTAGCTGTTCTTAAACAAGTTATCTTCAGTCGCTCTCTCAACCTGTGATAACTTTCTTATTGTTGGAGATTTCAATGTGCCTGATTATATCCCCATTAGCCCCTGCTCAACTTTTTCAAATTCAAATTTATCTTCGTCAAGGGCTCTGTCCTTATACAACTTCATGCATTCCCTAAATTGTCAGCAACTAAATTGTATTCTGAATTCGCAAGGCAAACTGTTAGACCTTGTTTTTTGTTAATTTTGTAAGTTTCTCCTGTTTCAAAGACTGTGGACTAGTGCCTGAAGACATTTTCCATCCGCCCCTGCATATAATGGGGAGCGTCTTCAGTAAACATGAAAAGTATGCCCATATTTCTTATCGCTACAACTACAAAGCTGCGGATTTTAAATTGTTATATAAACTCTTATCATCTGTTGACTGGTCCTTCTTAGAGACATGTGATAAAGTCGATGATATGGTTCAAAGCTTTTATGATATTTTTCATCACATGCTCTCTTTTTGTGTCCCTATAATTAAAGATAAAAAAATTAACAGTTATCCCATCTGGTTCACAAATGAAACAAAAAAATTATTAAAGCTCAAGCACAAAATTAGAATGAAACTTAAAAGAAACCCTCTACCCTCTTATAAAGAAGAATTTAGTTAATTGCGATCCAAATCCAAAACACTCATAAAACGAGATTTCAAGAACTACATGTCATCAGCCCAATCTAAAATTAAATCAACCCCCAAAATTTTCTGGAACGTAATAAAAAAAGCTTAAGGGCTCCAATGATGCAAGCTTTAAAAACAAAATGTTCTTAAATGGTGAATGCTTAAACTCCGCGGAAGATATTGCAAATGGCTTTGCAAACAACTTTAACTCGGTATTCAATCCCTCTACCATTGATAACTCAAAATGCTTTGAGGAAGTCTTCCCACGCAATTATATTCTTAATGACAGGGTGGAATCACCAGGATCTCTCACCGAATTCTCATTCTCTGAAGTTCATACGGCCATCTCCAAAGTTAGAAACACAATCTCCATCGGTTCAGATGGCATTCCCTCCTACGTCTATAAAGCCTGCAGTGCTTTTCTCATCTGCCCTCTAAAACACATCTTCAATTTTTCAATCAAAACCGGCACTTTTCCTCAATTATGGAAAAATACCAAAGTTGTTCCTTTGTACAAAAACAAAGGCGATTCAAACAACATCAAAAATTATTGCCCCATTTCTATACTTTGTTTTCCAACAAAAATTTTTGAATATGCAGTCTATCAAAGAATCTATCCCACTGTCTCGCCTCATATTTCTCCCTACCAGTATGGCTTCATGAATGGTAGATCAACTCAATCGAATCTCATGGATTGTATACATCTCATTGGTGATGGGATTGCCCAAAACTGTCAGGTTGATCTAATATACATCGATTTTGAGAAGGCGTTTGAAAAGGTGGACCATTTCCTCCTTATTAAAAAACTTTTACAATTTGGATTGCATCACTCGCTTGTCAAATTTGCTCATACCTTACTGATCGAACAAACTATGTTGTCATAAATGGCACTACCTCCAAAAGCTTCATATCCTCCTCAGGAGTGCCCCAGGGTTCAATCTTAGGACCATTATTATTTCTCCTGTTCATTAATGACATACAAGATGTAGTAAAATCATCCTCTTTGTTTTTGTTCGCAGATGACATCAAAGTAGGCAAAATTATTCGTACCCCTCGTGACTGCTTTGATTTGCAACTAGCTCTATACTCTATTAGTTCTTGGTGTATCGAAAATAAAATGTACACTAATGAAAACTGAAACATTCTCTTCATAGCTTCTCATACACCCTTAATGGTTTTTCTCTTGAGAAACAAACTACCACAAAGGATCTAGGGGTCTTTTTTAAGCACAACCTATCTTTCACCGACCACATAAACCACATTATCTCTAAAGCCTACAGAATCTCTTATTTCATTGTTCCGCAACCATACTTGAAGCCAATTGGGAATATTGGGAAGCTCCGCCTCCCAAAACCCTCATGGCCGAAAGTGAGTGAAGATGATACAAAACACATTGCTAAACATTAGGGTAACTGATTAATAATTCTTTCACACTCCGATCACTACTAATGACTGTTTTCGTTTAAGTTCATCTTCGTAGTTTAAATTATTTGTAAATTCCATTGCAACTTAGCGATTAAAATAAAATATTTTTTGAACATTATTTTGTCTTTTATTTTCCATAGCACAGAGTTTTCTATTTTCTTATTCAACTCTCTCGTAAGACCCGGCTTAGAGTATGCTTCGACCATCTGGTCTCCGTACAATGTTATGTTACAGCGGCGTCTTGAGAAAGTTCAAACTGATTTTCTACGCTCCCTTCTTCACTTATCAAATCATAAATCTTTTAATGAAAATTTATATGCTACAAACTCTTACCTCAGAGATCACTTTCGTTGTGAAACGCTACTTAAGACGTATTTATCTCGACGCCTGCTGCTTATTCTAATTATATAATCATATAACCTATTCTGTTAGATTTCTCGAGTTCATAAAACTACGCATTCCCAAACTAAACTCAAGAAACACTGATATATTTTATTTACCACTGACTAAGAAATGTATTACAAACAATCTCCCTTTCAATCGTTTATGTAAATTAGGCAATATATTCTCAAATTTAATTGATATTAACTTTTTAAATTATAATGAATTTAAAGTTATAATTTATGAACATGTAAACTCTTTTTGTTATTACTGATGCTTATTGTAAATTTTTTTTTTTTGTTTCAATATTTGTTTTGATGTTTAAATTTTTGTTCTTGTATTTGTTTTTGTTGTGTTCAATTATTGTTCTTATATTTGTTTTCCTGTAAGCTGTCACTGGGCATTTCTAATAAATAAATAAACATCGACAAGATCCCTCTTTTGCACAAGGTATCTTGTTCAGTGATGAGGCAAACTTTTATGTCAGTGGTGAAGTCAACCGTCACAACCACAGGTATTAGAGTGACCACAATCCACACTGGATGAACCTTTACAGATAGTTGGTGACGTAAAGGTTATGGTGTGGTGTGGAATGTGGGGTATCCGTGTAATTGGACCCATTTTCATTGACCAGAACCTAAATACTCAACGCCAACTGGAAATGCTGCAAGAAGTGGTGTTTCCCTCACTTCTGAATGAAGATGGCAGCTTTCCCTCTTACTTTCAACAGGATGAGGCTCCACCGCACAACCACATAGTAGAAAGAACAGAGGCGAAATTGGGGCCGATTTCCGTATCTCGGATTTTATGCGCATGTGCGGAAGTCGGCCATTTTCTAAAGGTGTTTCCTGCAGCTCGTCTCCATTCAAGGTTGTTAAAGAGAAGGTGGCCTCTATCGGGATGATCGATGGTCATTGGCTACTGACGCATGACGTCAGCTGGAAGGTTTGGAGCAGACGAATGCATAGAAAACTATAGGGAATAGCGCGGTGACCTTTATTTTCCAGCCTATTTCTACTATTTATCACCAATATAAATGAAGAAAAACGTGCCAAGATTTTATATAAATATTTTATTGGAATAATATGTGTTTAAAATTCAGAGATTGCAAATAAAAGATGTATTTATATACATTTAGCACTGAAATACAAAAGCAAATACTGCAACAGCGACGCCACCTCGTCAAAGTAATTCTTGAACGATTAACCTGTTACAGTATTCAATCATTTAGCATTAAATGCTAGTACACCATTAAAACATCTGCCACTGCTTGTATGGTTATAAAAATATGATAGGAAGAAAAAAAAGTAATGCCTACATACCCAATTACTTTCTGTTTGAGTCTGACCGAACATTTTCGTTTTGTTCAAATTACAATTTGAGAGTGAAAGCGTATCCCACCTCGTCGTTTTTCCCAACTTGGTTTATAGAGTCTACAAATGAATCTGAAGCCACTGAACAGTTTCAATTACTTGGTACGAGTGAAGGAGGTGAAGATGAAAGCGAAGAGTCTTGTGTATATTTTATTTTCTAAATTTCTCTCTCAGGTTTCAAATTTTTTCTTAACTTTCGATTTTCTCGTAGTGCAATCTGTTGGATTTTTGCGTTTTAACACTCGTATCAAAAGCACATCTCCTGCTCGTTACGAGTGTGCTCTTTTTCATTATAAGAAGGGGTGGGGGGTTTGCTCATTTAATGAAATTTTGCTCGTATCTATTGCCATGAGAAGAATAAATGCATGGAAATATAATAAATCCACTCTATATTATAATATTGGACTAAAAGTAATAAATAATTGCGTTTAATATTATCAAAAGCACATGGAACTCCAGCCATCTCAGCTTTGTTATGTTAAAAGGGGCGAATCGCCTGCTGCCAACCTTCCAGGTGACGTCACAATCCCAGAAGGCAATGCGAGTGCTTTTGAGAGAATCGGCCGATAGAGGCCACCTTCTTTTTAACAACCTTGGTCTCCATTCGTTTACAATAGAACATGGGATACAAGTGGTGCGCTGCCGTTAACTGTTCCAATAATTCCGGGCAGAAATCAGAAAAGAGCAGCTTTTTTTCTTTTCCTAAAGATCCGCAAAGGTAAGCAATCAAAGTTATTAATTCAATAATTATAATAATAATAATTATAATAAAAATAATAATCGTGAAATGAGAACATGTGTGAACAATGGAGCTTTTTCTGAAACGCTGTGAAATGAATACTTTTGTATAATATTATACTTAAGTTTTATATTTATTATTGTTATTCTTATTATTATATTATTATTATTATTATTATTACTATTATTTAAAGAAGGTAAACGAAAACCCCTGTTAAGTTCTTCAGTTTTACTTTATTTCCTATAGTATGTTCATAAAACAGCACAGTGTACCTTCAAGAAAATGTAACTTCACGTTCAGACACTTTGACAGATTAATTAATAGAAAATTACTAATTATTAATTAAAGGCTGGTTTCCTAAAAACTCAAAATTTGAAAGTTTACGAAACAATAACTGAAAGCAGTAAATTCACTTTTGTCTACATGAAGCCACAATCTTATGAAAAAAATAATTTTAAAGTAATTTCTTTTTATTTAATATGAAAAGTTGAAGTTATATTTTTCTTTTTACATTGTGTATATCTCTATATTATTTATGTAAAATGATAGAAAGATCATAGTGTAAGATGACATAGGAAATTTATAATTTAATAACAGTAGTGGCAATTTTATATAAAATTTTTTAATTGTAAATTGAATTCGTAGTTGATATTGAAAAGCTAATCAATAACCATATTACTCTTGATTTCAGATGCAAAAATTGGGTAATTGCTTGTCGTAGAGCAGATTTAGATAAAAAAGATTCTGCTTATTTGAATAAAAGCTGTACATTATGCAGTGACCATTTCGAAGAACATATGTTTCTCAATGATTTAAAAAATCGCCTTCATGCTCATGCTGTTCCATCCTTATTCAACATCAAAAATCCTCCTCCATTATTACAGTCGGAGAGGGCAGCTCCAAAGAGAAGAATCAGTGAGGACTGTAATCAACACAACATGAATAGTTAGTAGAAATTTGTGTGATTATTATAATTTCGTATTAGATTGTTTTACTAAGCATTATTTTTCTTTAATAATAAAAAAAAACTGTATTTAATAGAAAATTTGCATTTCAGAGCGTGCTCGATTGAATAATGAAGACTCACCATCTAACCTTCCAATGCCAAGTCCATCACCTAACCTGGCTTCGATTCCATCACCTAACCTGGCTTCGATTCCATCACCTAACCTGGCTTCGAGTCCATCACCTAACCTGCCTTCGAGTCCATCACCTAACCCGCCTTCGAGTCCATCACCTAACCTGCCTTCTAGTTCATCAGCTAATCTATCTTCCAGTTTATCCATCTCTACAACAGCGAGGATAAAAAAACTTTCTCAAATAGCTGCCAAGTGGAAATCCCGAGCATATCGGTGGAAAGCAATTGCTGAAAAAAAAGAGTATAAGCACTGAAGTTTGTGAAGAAGTAAACTCAAATCTGCAAAAGTTACTGGAGCTTTTTAAAACTTCAAAGGGAAAGCGTTATAGTAATGAAGTTAAACAATTTGCTCTAAGCTTATATTTTTTAAGTCCTAAGGCATATGAATTTATTAGGACTTATTTGCCTCTCCCAACACAAAGGTTATTGCAAATTTTAGTTTCAAAAGTTCCTCTGTCATCAGGACTGAATATATGGGTTTTAGAAGCAATTAAATTTAAAATCAATGATCTTACCGTTTTAGACAGAAATTGTGTATTGTGCATTGATGAGATGTCTATTAAGAAGTATCTCTTCTACAATTACAGTAAAGACCAAGTAATAGGCTATGTAGACCATGGGACTTCAGAAGCAACTGATCATTTGGCTGGTGCTGCTCTAGTTCTTATGGTGCGTGGAATTTCTATTGAATGGAAACAGCCAATTTCTTATTATCTTGTAGCAGAATCTGCTCCATCAGAACTCATTAAGGCAATAATATGTGAAACAATCAATGAATTGACAAAAATAGGATTAAACGTGCATGCTGTGATTTCGGATATGGGATCAAACTTTGTTCAGTCAGCTAAGGAATTGGGTGTTAACCCAGACAATCCCTATTTTGATGTCGGAGAGAAACATGTTTACTATATTTTTGATACGCCTCATTTATTAAAGTCTATCAGAAATAATTTAATGGCTCACACGTTTCTCTTTGGCGACAAACAGGCCAATTGGAAAGACATACAAACTGTGTATGAGAACGATGGCAAAATGGCATTTCGTCTAGCTCCTAAATTAACTGATAATCATATATTTTTGAACAATTTTTTAAAAATGAAGGTGAAGTATGCAACACAAGTCCTAAGCCATACAGTCGCAGCTGCTATAAATACTAATATTGCCATGGGGAAACTTCCTGCTCAAGCAACAGGCACTGCTGAATTTGTTCAAAGATT
>JAHWFO010059660.1:0-33774 GCA_023313115.1 Rhysida immarginata
TGTTGGTCATGAGATATATATTGTTGGTCCGTGCAGAGTGTTTGTGAATTGCGTGTTGATACCATTGTTGCAAAAACTTTGTCTTGCATTGTTGGTCATGCGATATTTCTCATTAATATGCCCTGCCATAACCATGAATATCGATTTTTTATCAATAATTATTATTTTTTCGAAATCTGAAGTAGACAGTGACCTTCCTCATGCTTTGAAGGTCATGTATGCGAAATTTCATCAAGATCGGCATAAAACTGTAGATTTGTATAAAAAACGTACAGACCCACCCACAGACAGACCCACAGACCCACAAACATCCTTCTTTATATATATAGATAATGCTAGGCATATCAGTCTACAAAACAATATAGTTCCATCTCTCTAGTTTCAATTTTTAGTTGCTAATTTTTCCCTTATGAAAATCATTAAAATATCACAATCAGACATAACTCTATTTTCAATTCTATAACTTATATATTAAGTTAATAAATTTATCTGGAATTGGTATGCTTTCTGTAATTATTTCTCTTATACAAACTGTAATTCGAGTCAGTATATCATGGATTTCCTATTACGCAGCATTAGGAAGATTGCTTTTTGCCACAACAATGGCGCCGAGGCAGGAGTTGTCGCTACTCTCTACATCTAGTGCTCTAGTTTCGCTCGCTCGAATTCGCATCAAGCGTCCCAGACTCGACCTCGTTGTGAGCTGCTGCCCGGAGTTGGGCTTTGCTGCAAAATGCAACAGTCCACTATAGTACTTGCAAGGGGGATTATAAATCTTGTTGCAAAGTTCCAATTTGCCAAAATACACTCAAAAAGATTTTAAAAAAACTATAGAAATATAATATTACTTTCAGGGTATAAAAATAGGTAAACAAAATTTTTATCCCTCTCCTAAGGGATAAAGTTTAAACCATAAAACCTGCGTATATTCACAATTGAATAAAGAGAATCACGAAAACAGGACTTCAATTCACATTTTTTACGGAAAAATTTTTCCAACTAAAAATTTATAAGTTTATTTACAATAAATACTTGTTTGTAAAAGTAATAACGAATACACGAATCTAGAAGCTTGCGATCAGCTTCGTTTCAACATTTAAAACAGTTCATCCCACTTCACCCCTTCAAGGGATAAACAGAACCGAGCGAATGATGCTCGGAATATCCTATCTCATACCATTGATAAATCTGACCGAGTCTTTTTCACTCGTTCTATCATGACCATTTGCCATCTAGCGGATTTTATAGTAATGTTTTTCCGCTGAGCGAAAAATGTGTTAATGCAGTCCTCTAACATCTACCCAGGACGTTTTTCACTCGTACTCATCCGCAATTTTTCTCTACGTCTGGCGATTGTTTAAAACCATTATTTTTGTCTGACTTTTTGGCAATATTCTTAAATATATTCAATAAATACACCATTTAAATTTCAGCGGGCCTAAATATTTTTTGGCATATTTTTAAAATACAAATTCGGGGTAGTCGGGCCATATTTTTAAACCACCTAAAATGTTTTGGACTTTTATTTTTATGATTATTAAGATGTCTAATTTCAGATTATTTAAATTTTAGCTGGCCGAAAATATTTTTCCTGGACATAATTTTTTGTAACATTTGCAGTAGGGACGAGACCCCATACAATCAGCCAGACTTCCCATTCCTAACTTGAATAGCACGCTAGTATTAGTACCCAAAATTTCTAATGGCCTAAAATACCTGCTCAAAATTCGTTATGAGCTCTTGTGCTAGAACGTCCTCAGTTTTTAAGCATGTTTCTACCAATAATAAGCCCTAAATTATGACTATCTACCTTTTGCATGTCTGATGTTTTCATCTGAATCCACCAGATGTCTCACTGTGCGTCCGCCATTATAGCATGCCCACAGCGATGGATGAATGAAAGGAGACCATGCTATAGCTCAGTGCCTTCATAGTGCCTTGGCTTGGTTATTTTTTGTATTTGCTTTACAATTTGACTTTTAATTCAGCATGGGTTCGTACTGTGCAGTTGTTGTCTATTCAAACGCTCAAAAAATCCTTAGAAAATGGAGAGAGGAAGAATGTAATTGAGCATCGAAGCAGTGTATTAGTAGCAAGGACTCCACCCCCTCTAAGGCCACTGCAGTAAATAACTATTTATCATTTATTCACATTTCACAAAGTTATTAAACCTACTAAGGCTGTGAACTGCAAAGTTAACATTATTACACTATGAATGAGGCAGGTCTAAATTTAAACAATACTAAATTTATTCAATGTGAGCTTTATTAAATACGCTTGTTAATATTCACTATCCGCGATGATTAAATGCGACCAAGCTAAGTGAATTTTTTATTTAGCAGGCTGCATCCCCCCGATCCCTCTAACAAACAGATATATACCCCCTTTTCTATTTAGTCCCAGTAAAAGGCAAAGAAGTAATGGTTAAATTAATAAAACTTCATTCAGTCATTATGCGATTGTAGGGTTATTGAAAATTAGCCAAAACGCGTTTCAAAGCAGAGGCTTTGTTATCTGATGACGAAGTCAAAGCTTCGAAATACCTTACTCCTATATTTAATAAATTTTGTATTGTTTAAATTTTGGCCTGCCTCATTCATATTTTTTGTAACAATACAAGACACTGAGAACAGATGACCTTGTAATAGTTTTATACAATATAACCTTGTATTTTTACTTCACTGAGAAGAGATTACCTTTGGTTTAAGATATGTAATATGTTGCTTTTATGATAATACACTGGCTCAAGAAATACACTTAAAGAATAATTTTATGCCTCCAAGTTCTTATACGCTTTCACTTGTTCACGGTCAAATGCTTTTGATTCAATAAAATAATTGTAAATGTCGAAATATGAAACAGGTGCGCACTTCACATCACACATTCTGAAGAATTAATTTATGTTCATAATCTGAAATATAATTATGAACAGGTTTTAAAGTAAGTAAATAAAGATATTTTTGGCAATGCTGCCTAATTTTTTTTTTACCATCATGCTGCTTATACAATCGCGTTGAAAATAGACTAAAGAATGCAATCGCAAATAGTTGAAAATAGACATACTCATGTTCATCACTTGCCACTAAATATTAAAATTAGAGCAGGAATGTACACAATATTCGATTTTTAGGTATCTTTAATTAACGATGCGACATTATAGGCAGTAATGCTAAAATTTTCATAATTTCAGTAATGAGGCCTTTCATTGGTGTTGCAAACGGACAGAAAGCAATCACGTGCTCTACAACCTAACCACGCGGTTTTGTTTATTTATTCAGTTTCCGAACCTACCGTGCAGTACCGTTATGATCGCTTTGATTTCAACAAATGAGCGGAGCTTCACTTCCCACTCCATGGAGTAATAAAAACTCTTTCCATGGTTTATTACTCCATGTCCCAACTACCTCTTCCCTGGTTCCCTGAACGAACTGTAAGAGGTATGAAGTTTTGCCGACAGATGGTGTTAGGCAGAGATCCGAGAATCTCGGCAAGAATTTTGGCCTTGATTCTTGCTGAGAACTGTAGTGTTGCCGCCTGTTCTCGCATTCGCATCTGCTTTGTCTCGGGTAAAGAACCGACAAAAATTGGAGAACCCGCGAGAACGAGCAGAGAACCAGGCGAGAACCCGAGAATCGGGTCCACATTCACGCTTCTTGTGTTGTTCTTGCTTTCTCGCCTGATTAAACCCGAGAGCAACACAAGAAGTATAAATGTGGAGCCAATTCTCGAGTTCTTGCCTGGTTCTTTTCTCGTTCTCACGAGTTCTCCGATTTTTGTCGATTTTTCGCCCGAGACAAAGGAGATGCGAACGCGAGAACAGGCGAGAACACTACAGTGTGGATGCAGTTCTCGGCAAGATTCTCAACAAGGTTCTCATCGAGATTCTCGCCGAAATTCTCGCCGATATTCTCGCGAGAGTATGGTGCAGCCTACATACTTGATGAAATGATATATCTGGTAGTATGTTTATCATTTCGTCAGTTAAGCATCAGAATTTATGAGTTGGATCTGACAGATAGTTGAATATTTGCAAAACGTGGTCGTGGGGGTATTTTGCCATCTGCTTGGATGGCTTGTAGCTTAATAATTCTTCAAAAACGCCACGTAGCGTAATAATATCTTGAGTTCACCTTTCGTAGGATCTAGTGTTTTTAAAATACTTAGAATGTCATCCTTTTTTGACCTTGCTAAATTATGGATAATGACTGCTTGCTTTAGTTGCAACACGAATTACTTATTGCGGGCGCATTTACTGATGGATCGGAAGTTTTCCTGCCACCCAGCGCGTGCAGTGCATATGCGCGAGTTAGAGCGTGAAAATCATCTATTACTATATTACTATTAATGGCTCTATGAAATTCTTAATGAAACTATTTAAATAGAAAACAGCAACTAACTGAAAACTGTGTAGATGCTGAACATTTAAAGAATCGGATAAAACAAATAAATACATGTACAAAAAGAAAAAGCAAAATTGATCGGCCTCGAAATTCAAGCAACCAAACAAACAAACTGCAGAAATATCGTAAAACATTTTCTTGTTTAAATTTAGGGCAGGAAGGAATTTAAAGTTTGATATTAAGGAGTAATGTTTATTTTTTTCTCCGTTCTGTTGTTATTGAAATGCGAAACTGGTGCCTCCATTCCAATCATTGCTGAATTTATATTCACTAATTAATCTTGAAAATAAAAAAAATAAAATCGAATATTATTGATTGACTTGTTATAGAAAACTATAATGAAATCGGATGTAATTAATAATTCGTAGATATCAATAAATTTTAATGTTCACTATCTGCACATCGCACGATGACTGAGCATACGACCAAGCTAAGTGAAGTTTTATTAATTTAACCATTACTTTTTAGCCATTTAGTTTGACTAAATAGAAAAGGGAGTATATATCAATTCGTTAGAGGGGGGTCTGTGGGGGGGGGGGGATGCAGCCCACAGTCTTTAAAAAATAAATTCACTTTCCTTGGTCGCATGCTCAGTCATCGCGCGATGTGTAGATAGTGAACATTAACTGCACTAAAATATCCATTGTTGGGGACAGAGAAAAAAATTGTGGTGCATTACTTTCTGGGTTACCTTAACATCTCCTAGACAGAAGGCCTGATAATGGAAACATCAAACATTGTTAAATGATCATTAGTCGACCAAATTTTGGGCTTACTATTGGTAGAAATAGGATTAACAATGATCAATTAATGATGATGTAAAAATGTACGACGTTTCCGCTATCAGGCCTTATGTCTAGGTGGTATTGGCTACCCTCGTATACAGAGTGATTCATATTCAATATAAAAAAACTTTTAGGGGAGGTAGTATGGGTGATTCTAAGCAAAAACGTTCATATGAACATGGGTACTCTAACGAGCAGTTTACGAGTTACGCACTCAAAATCGTAACACGTGCTGGTCAGTATTCGTATGTGACCACTGCTACGATTTTGAATGCATAACTCGGAAACTATTTGTTGGAGTACGATCAAATTTAAACGGTATACACAGCTCTATGTACCCTATTATTCCTCTAAAATTCATTATCCTAGGCATTACATAACCTGAGTTATTAACCTGTTGATTTTAGTGGCGGCATTTTATATCTGTTCATATCTCAGTTATCATTCAAATTCGGACCCATGTTCATATAAACTTTTTTGCTTAGAATCACCCATTCTACCTCCTCTAAAAGCTTTTTACATTGAATTTGAATCACCCTGTATAAAATAGTTACAAACAAATGTAAAAGATACACTATTTCAAAAATATCAATAAAGCCAGTGAATTAAAGAAAGTAACAGTTGATTATACTCTGTCCAACGAAAGAAAAACTGGGCATGACTCATTAAATTTCCAATTTCTATTGTTAGACATTGTTGCTAAGTAAAACTAAAAATTTTTTACAATTGAAATTGAAAATTTCACTGGACACGCCCAGTTTTTCTTTAGTTGAACAGAATATACGTATCCAGGAATCTAGGAAGTCGGCCTCTGTGACAGCCTAGCCTCTATTCTTTAACATGAGAGCACGAATTTAAGCAGTTCTCACAAAAATATTTTAATAGATATCAGCATACCAGAAAAAACGTATCTGCATTCGAGCTTTTTCTTTCAATTGGTGCGTTTTTCATGCTCGTATGATTAAAACTTGATTTTTTAGCAGGTGTCTGCAATTTTTTTTTGTATATTATTAGCTTTTAACCTTATGTCTATGTTGAAAAGTTCAACACTCGCATCAAAAAGGATTTCTTTCTCCTAAACGAAAATGCAGTGCCAAAAGCGTTTTTTGTCACTCAATGTAAACATTCCAAGGAAAATTTTCCTTATTTTTAAATGAAAAATTAAACGTTATTTGAAGGTGCAAAATCGTTTTATTATCAATTTTATACATAATTATCGTTATTACTGATCGTTAATGTGCATGTCTGCACCTATCTCAACTTCCGCTTTCTCTAGTAGTAAGAGCTTAAAATGGACGCCAGCTGAACTGACGCGTCGATTAAATTGAAATTTTAGAAGACTGATTAAAGAAAACATGTATTAAATAGTTGTCTAAAAGTACATAGTATACGTACATAAGAGTTCTTTTTGATTTTATGGATCGTGCATGTTTTGTTAATTGATACAAGCTCTTGGAAATAAGTAGAAGAAGCAGCAGCTGCCGTTTCTCTCACCTTATCTTACACCATAATCTCTCCAATCACAGCATGTGTATTTCCAGGAGACAAGTTTCTACTCCAACCAAACTGAGAGAAGATGGATCCTAACGAAAATAGGACAGGATATTGGCATTACATAACAACTAAATCCGTATGTACATTCATTGATTTCGGATAAACACATTTAATGCTAAACATGGCCTCATGAATGGATAAAAGGGAGGGAGGTGCTTTGTTTTTAAGTGATGATAGCTAAGTGATAAATTAAGAGACTGTTAATCTGTAATCTATGTTTATTTCTATATATCAATAATAATGAAAATTATAGTAAAATAAAATTAATAAAATAAGTTCATGTTACTATAGTCTATCCCGCTTTAAGTTGATAACACTACAAGTGTTATGAGAAAACGAGTCTAACAATTTACCTGAAAATGTGTATCCTTACCCGCCCTTTTTTGCCTCAGGTAGTATAGAACACTTTGCTAAGCAGCTATTACGAATTAATTGAACTTTATTTAATAGAAATACAACTCAAACGGACGTATGTAAATCTCTGAGGTGTTGTAGTCAAACATTGTTTATTACGATTATATTCTTTTACATTTTCTTTGTACTGAAGGAATGGTGTTTAAGTTTATTGAAAATATTATACTTATTAAAGTTCTTTAATGAAATATGCAGTAAATATGCAAAACTACATGGTTTTGTCTGTTTCCTTAATCTGTTGGCACTGAAAAGGGCCTTTAAGCACAAAAAAATTTAAAATTCATCAACACCGCTCATTTCATTATTGGAGTCTGAAAGGGCAACTGACATCAAAATTTGATATATATATTGTTTGTTCTAAAATTATAGAGGACATTGAAAAAATAAATTATGCACAAAAAAGTTTTCAAATATCACTATTATTTTCGGATTTATTTAATTTTAAAAATTAACGCCTACGCCAGCACACTTGACTGTCTGACCTCAGAGGCGAATAAGTCGCTACCGTTCACACAGATTAGTATTTTTCAACCGATTCAATCAGTTTTTTTTTCAGCGCTATTCATCACCTTGCTGTGCCTAATTTTTACCGTTTTTTGGCAGCAAGAACTGCAGAATATTTTATTTTCACGTTTTATGGAAAGATGATAAAATAAGGAGAATTTGAGTACTACTTTATGTGCTCCTTTGAAATATTAGGACGGGAGGGGAGGGGATAAATTTTACCTTTGCGATATAATCGTTTTTATATTTAGTTATATTTCATTTTGAAAAATAACATATTGTTTTGGGAACAGTTTTAATCAAATGAAATTTATTTTACTAATAAAATTTTCTGTGTATTTTATTCTATTTTAAGCATTCTTTTTTTTTTTTGGTTGAATGATTTCCATTATAATAACAACGCTCGACAGTCAAATAACGATCCAAATGTTATATTAAGGGAAAATTATGACAGATTTAAAATCGGAGATGCTTGCTTTTTTTTTCTTCAAGCATTTACATATGATATAAAAAAATTGATATTTGTAAGATTAGGAAAGTTATCAATTAGAAAACTGTTATAATGAACTTCGTTCTGATTCAAAAACAGTTCTCTCCTGTATATCCGTCTTAACCCTAGATTACTAAACTTCGTCGAATCGACTACGCTGTTTTTTAATTTTCTTTATAACTCTCGTGCATTTGTATATAAACCCCTAATGCGATTATCTAATCGCAGAGTGTCTTCTACTTTAGTAAGAGATGCAGGTATTTTTTCCATAGGCCTAATAGTTTCCTATAAATAGCGACATGACTCGTCGAATCTTTTTTCAAATCCTTCAAAAGTATCAATTAGGGTGTAATTGACAAAAAAAATAATCTTTGATGATCTATGTTACTTATATTATTCTTTATATCATTCTTTTTCATTAATTCAATTATAATTATTAATTTTATAATATTATAATAATTTTATATTTCAAGCTGTGCAAATAGCAATTAAATATTAAATTCTTATACAAATGCCAAATTACGGCCAAAATCTAAAAAATAATTTCATATTTTTGCTTTATAATATACTTTTATGAACCAAACAATGATAATAAAAAAAGAAATTAACATTTCACAAAAATTTTATATATAAAAATGTATATCACTTCAAATGTATCACTTATTGTGAAATTAGCCAAATAATAAATTTTTAATGATATATTTTACTTGTATCATTCTTTTATATTAATCTTTTTTTGTAAATTCAATAATAATTCAAAAAATATTACATTATTATAGTTCGAGATATATAATGTGTTAAATTTTTACACCACTGTAATAAACCTGAAAAAAAACAGACTATAATCATAAAATAATTTCAGTCTTTTTGCTTTATAATAAACTATTAGGGACAAAACAATGATAATAAAAATAGAAATTAACATTTCTATAAAAATTTTATTTATAAAAATACGTATTATTAAAGAGTAGTCGAATCGACGAAGCGCTGTTCCAGGAAGCTTTGTGATCCAGGGTTAAGTATTGAATAAGAGATTAGTATGATGTGATTTATATTTTTCATGAAGAATAAAATCTAATAAAAACCTTTGGGCATTCTAATCCATAATACCGCAATTATTGAAAATGTGAACAATTAAAAACAATGCAACTAAACCGAACTTTATATTGATTTTTTTTCTTTTTTTGTTTTATAAATCAAAACAATTAAAAACAGGGTTGATAAGACGAAGTAAATTAATTCTTTTTTTCCTTTTTATTCTGCCTCCTTCTGTGAATTGTATAGCGTACTGACTGAGTGAGCAGTTTCAGAATATGTTCGTTCGGAATACGTGCCTTGCTCGAGTCAAACGTATGCGCCTCCTCGCCCGAGCGTTGTCGGTTTTTATCGATGATCAAATGTGCCTCAGTATAAATCAGAAGCTGTGATGGCTACTCATACATGTGGCCTCATGCCATCTTTAAATTACCGAATAAAATGAGAGTAATAAAATAATTGAATGGCTGAAGCCCATCTTTCCCGCACACCTCAGCCGATTATGCAGTTTCCTCCAAAGCTTGGCTGCTTTGTCTCGAGGTAGCCTTGCGAGGTTGCACGCTCGGTCCATACGCAGCTATAAACAAGGCATAATTTTTTAAATGTTTCATCCTTACAAATTTGGAAGTAGTCACCTGGAATTATGCATAAGTATTTTCTTCGCATAATTAATGTGAATTAAAATGTTAAATAAAATTTCCATAATATTCATGCATCTCCTAGATCGCTTTTTATGGGATAATTTTTTTCAAAATAATTTTTTTTTTAAATTTTTATCACTGGTTTATTTGTAAATAATATCACTGTTATTTGTAAATTCAACCTTTCAATATGATCAAATTCATTTTCATAAACGATTTTCACCAGCAAACCTATTATTGTCTGATGCGAAGATTTCAACTGAATTTCGCCTTTGACGTCACACCCCGATTCAAGATGGCGACGGCAATCGTTCATTTTCGTGCCGAAAAATGCTTTTACTGTATAAAAATAATGAAAATTTAAAAAACTGAAATTTGTTTCAATGTTCAGCAGTTCATAAAGAATAGATCTAGCAAAAAAATTTTTGATGTCAGTTGTCCTTGAAGCTGAATTGGTCAAATCACCAACAGAGAATGTCAATCGCTCCACCGTCGTTTCAACCAGGCCACCGAGCTCCCACAACATTTCTTCTTCAGCTTTCACATGTCGACCATAATTCTCCCAATTTTCTTTTGTACCTCGTGATATAGCATCCAAAGTTAAGCGTTCGACTTCTTCTAATTTGAAATGACGATTTTCACGAGCCACAAATCCTTTCACTTGGCTTCAAGCCATGTCGATTGGATTTAAGTCGCAATGTTAGGGGGGAAAGATGAAGTACAGTATGACCAGCTAATTTTGCAATGTTATTAATTCTATAAGTATTGAATTTGTGTTTTATAGAGTCAACAACATGCATGAGTTCTTGTTTTACCAATGTTGAATCCCATGGCAATTCTTTTTCAGTAAGCCAACACTGAATTTCGCTTATCCAATTAGCCTTAGTTGGCACTCATTCCAGCTTAACAGAGTGATACAGTGCGTTGTCCATGATAATGACACTATGAGGTGCAATATTTGTTATCAGCTTATTTGTAAACCATTCATCAAAATGTGGCCCGTTCATTTCATTATGGTAATCCGCTTTACCTTTTTTTGCTCGGAAAATTTCTGCAGCCCCCTGAACAAATCCCTGTTCATTACCTGCATGCGTAATGATTAGCCGTCCCCTTTGCCTGATGGTGATTTTAGGCCTAATGATAACCTGAAAGAAATGCTTGCTGCCGACTTCGTACAGTTGAGTCTTGCCATACTTTAAGATTTGTATGGCCAGCATTCACCCAAGTTTCGTCTATATAATAAATATTCCGTCCTTTTTCTCTGTATTGTTTTATAGATCGGAGATAATTTCTTCTCCAGATCACGATATCATCACGGTCGAGCAAACATGTTCACGTTTTCTCTTACTGAAAGTGAAGCCTCTCTTTCAATACACGATGCAAAACTGTTCGTGAAAACTTTGGCATATCGTCTTGTTCATTTATATATTTCAATACTTTGTCAATCGTTGGTATTTCATTTTGTATGAAAAATCCATGAACAATTCTGTGTATAGCAGACAGGGTAAATTCCTCATATCGCTGTGAAATACAGTGGGCTCCTTTGGCAAGTTGACGTGTCTTCACAGAAGTGCTTAACTGCCCTTTGCTAATGATTTCGGCTTTTGCTCAGAAGATTGCTGTTGCTGAGATGCCAGTTAATTCTTTCATCATTTTTACAATGTTGTTCACAGACTCTGATGGATGAGCTACGCAAAGACCTCTATAAACATTCAAAACAATCTGCTTGCTTGAACTATTAAGGGGCTTACCGCTTTTATGCTTGGAAAAATAGCGCTGGGGAGATGAAACCTCGGCCATTGCTATGTGAAAATGAAAACATCTGGAGTGCAGTGTGCAGGTCAAAGTACTTTAATTATAATAATCATGAGAGAAATATAATATTAAATAATAAACAGAATTCTTAATAAATGTAATAATCTTTCATTTATTTGAATGTTTTGTATACATTCTATCTATTGTTGGAACTATTTTTTTTGGTGAGAGAACACAATCTTAGAGCGTGGCAATTTACACACTGTAACAGTTCCAATGCTATCAGCTTAAAGCGGGATAGACTATAGAAGATTTAATATTTTTTATTTTCAATGCTACTGTGTCGTTTGTCATCTTAGATAATAAGTAAATATATTTTTTAAGAAAACAAAAATTCACTTGCATACAATAGGGTAAATATTGGGAGAAACTTTAAAGTGATGTGTATATCCTAGGCTTGAAAATTTAGGCTAATTTTCTTTTAAAATTATACTTAACTACCAGAATACCAGGTGTTCAATTTATCTGATACCTATTTCTTGAGATATCGCCATTTTTCAACGATTTTTTACCCATTTTGATTTTTGTTGATTACAGCGCCATCTGTGACCGAAATGACTCGATTCGTAGGTCAAATTGGGGTAATTTTTTCTGGAGAATCCGAATCTGCAATAAAAAATGGGGGTTCCCATTTAAATTTTTTAACTCCTCCCTCCCCCACTTCCAGGGGTTAGGGATGGGGAGTCGAGTTTGGTATCATTAGATGTCCCCCTTCGAAACGAATATTTTTCATTCCACACTTTTTTTGATCCGATGTGTGATTCTCGAGATATTTCAATGTCTTCAGATAAATTGAACACCCGGTATGTTCACCCCACTCCCCCCTCAACTAGTCATTGACAGATAAAGAGAGAAATACATCCATCATTCTTCCCCAAGCCACTGTTATATATTTAATTGACAAAAAGGCATTTTCAATTTTCAGAGGATGGAAATGCCACTTGAATGCTAAATCAAGTATTTCATATATCAGAAAAAGTTTAAGATAAGATCTCCTGTAAATATTGAATTTGATATTTATATAGTGTTTCAAGTTTTCTTAAAAAAATTAAATTTTACCCTAAGAAAGATTTCTCCTTATTTTATGATTTTTGTTAAACTTATTTCATCCTTAAAAAGTTTTGAAAAAAACCATTATAAGTGAATTGTGGTATTCTCAATAATATATTACAGTAATTCATTTTGCTAAAAATCTACTATATTTATAAGATTTAACAATCAGCTGTGTAATCTTTGCAAATTGAAGTTTTCTGAAATTACTAAAGTATGCATATATCCTATTTAGCATCCTGAGTATGCATATACACCCTTCTTATAAGTAGGTTTAATAACTTTTTTTTAAAAAAATGAGTTCCTTAAGTTTTCTTCTGTTAGAATGAGGATTGTCAAAAATATCCCTAGAATAATTGTAATACTTAGTTTTGGAAACATTACAGTTGGTGATTTTGGTAATATAATTTATATGGTACATGTGTCTGCTACATGTTATATGGTATATAATATTGTTATTATTTCCATATTATTACCTCCATATGCAAGGTTCTTATTAAGAGCATTTTAATGTAATGGATTAATACATGGATTTAATATAATGGACATAATCCAAGTCGGATATTTTAAAATTTCAATATATTTTATTGATGAAATGATAAGCTATCCCCTGGATTTAATTTATTAACCTATTAATGAGCATCTCCCCTTTAGACTATTAAAGAAAATCTGTGCAGGTTTATGGAACTTAACTGTATATTGATTGTTGCATTCAGGACATCATTCATTAATATTTTTTCATCTCATTAGGGTTTTTGGGTGTTCTAAAAGCTTGTAAGAAGTCTATAATCTTAAGTATAAGTCATCAGCTATAACATTTAAAATTTTTCTTTCTGACTTGTACAAATAAGCAGAAGTGAAGAATTTAGTATTTATTTTTCCAAAAGTTTCATAATCATATAGTAATAATCAATGAACGATTAATACATAATTTGTAAATATGTATAAGACATGGACTGTTTAAGTTATTCAATTATTAGTATATAAGTGCTTTGACATATTCAAAATAATTTTAATGTGCAATAGATACTTTGGATTCTTTTAAATTGAATAAGTCAGATCAAAAGGGTATTAAGCCACCTTTATGGCATATACTGGTAAAAAACAAAAAAAAAAACAGGAATCTAATATGCATTATTCTCAATACATATTATTTATTATACATTTAATTTTAACACAATTGAAAGAATACTATGTTATTTGTTCTAAATAACTCCAAGTAATATAATTAAAAATTATTAAACATTTTTAACGTGTGTATTTTGTCTGAATTCACTTTCAAAAAACTTTTTAACCATCTTTCTCAAAGTGTTACTTATATCCAACATCTTGAGTTTGTGCAGTATTAAATGACATCATTAAATAAAGATATGTTAATAAAAATTAGTATACTAAATGAAAGAAATGAGGAGTTCAATCCATATGTCTTTCAATGAGAAATAATCCATATTTTTTATCACAATTTATAAAAATTATTTATAAAAATTATAAAAATTATTTTCTATGTAAAATGGTGAAAAATGTTTTTTAAAATATTCTTTTTTCCATGAAACATTATTAACAAATTAATAAATATCTTATTGAGTAATATATGGTTTCTACTATAGAAATAAAAAAGAATTTATTTGTTTTATAAGAAATTTGTTCATTGCATTTTTGTTTATCAATTACATAAGAAAGATCCAAAATTTCACAATAATGGTTGTATCTTTGAAACTATTGAAGATAGTGAAATTGGCAGTGACTTTACAGTATACCAGAGAGACAACAGAGTTTCCAACTAGTTTTGCCATTTATTCCTGGCTTTATCAAGGATAACACAACAAGAGGCTTGCAGGCCTTTATATACAGAATCATGGTACAGAGTAAGCAAAGAGATTGGAAAATGGAAATACAGAAGAGTAAACCAATAACAGAAAATACAAGATGGACATCCAATGAATAAAATGAAAAAAGAGAAAGGAAAACAAATCACGGACCGAAAAAAAAGCATATCCGGTTGTCACAAGACAAGAGGATTTACAAAAGAGAATTAGAGTAAAACTATATAAAACATATCTGAAAAACCAAGAAAGAAAGAAATAAAAAAATTATATAAGGTCGGAAACAGAGTCAAGTATAGCATACACATCAAAAACTGTTTGGCAGTTGAGGAGGAGGCCAGGGGTAAACCTCTTGGCTTTAAATATCTGGAGTGACTCAAGGGTCGCAGTCTTGAACAGGTCGTAGTGTGACAAGTGTCAGTTGTTTAAATTTTTTTTTTGATCCCTTGTAGGGTTACAAGGCCCTTTTCCTTATGTTTTCTTGTTGCAAGAACTCTTGATCTCACCTTGCTAAGTTATGTTCATACTTGACACTATAGTGATCGATTTTAAGCCTATGGATGCTTTGGATGTTATGGATGCTTGTTTCCCACCTTAGGTACAAAACCCCCACTGCGATAGCGAAGTTCGCCATGCGGCCGTTAGGCCTAACGCCCGTCGAAGCTCTTTTGAAGTGATTCTAAGTTAATAACTGTCAAAGATCTCTATATTTCATTATAGTTATTGTACTTGATGTATAGAATGGTATTATCTAAGATTTGGAATTTGCTTACTCAAATTTATTATGTTTTAAAGCTTTTTTCTGTGCTTGGTCGTAGTTTATTGTTGAAATGCATGCTGGGAGGACTGAACTTCGATGCCTTCTACAATTGTGTTGTCACTTTGAATTCCGGAAGTATTGTGTGTACTTCCAGCCTTGCCACCAGAGGGCGATCCCATGATTCACTGCGGGATTTGCCGTGAATATAAAAGGGGGAAGCGCGAACCTTGAATTCATTCCAGAATCAGGTTTCATCAAGTAAACTTGCGTCTTCGTCTTCTCCATGGTCAGTCGAGTTCAGCCCAACCCAGTATGTAAGGTAGCTATAACTGTTAATTTTGCATTGTCTTGCTTAGTTGTTTTATTTCTTAGACACCTCTTTTTTATTGTGACTAGTTATTGGAGATTTGTTATAATGTCATTATGCTATGGGAGAACTTTAATACATATAATGGGATGTTGAATTTAAAGAAAATTTTATTTCTTGATTAAGCTTGGAGCATATGTTTTACAAATTGACCCTATTGTAAATAAGCCTAAGGGATTTGTCTTATTGTATTTCTTGTGAATTTGAGAGTTGAATAGAATTTTGATGCCTATCTTGTATATAGAAATAATGTATATCTAAGTTTTTTTTGTAAATTTTAAATCTTGTCTATTTCATTATTCCGAAAATTTCACAACCCATATACCACAACTGGCGCCCGAACAGGGACTGTGAAATTCGAGAAATAATGGAGGATGATAATAATAATGCGGAAGTAAGAACAGCTGAGGTAATGTCTCTGCCGTGTCGGGATTCACTCACTTGATCCCCACGTTTTCTGGCGATGATAACTCAATTGATTTGGAGGGTTTCTTTTGTGCCATTGATAACGTAGCTGTATTAGCTGGCTGGAGTGAAGAAATTAAGACTAATGTCTTGAAGGCCAAGCTTAAAGGGACAGCAGCACGCAAGTTTAATGAACTGCAGCTGTATAAAGTGGATGATTGCAACAAACTTAAGGAGAGATTGGTCAGGGTTATGGGAAAAAGGGTGGATAAGAAAGATGTCATGAGGGATTTCTTTTTGGCTCAACAAGGAAAGAGGGAAAGTGTGGAGGAATTTGCCGCCCGATTGGAACACCTGTGGGATAAGTTAATTGAATATGAACCCAATATGAAGCCTCAAGGGGGGACTTTATTGCTTAAAAGATTTTCTGTAAACCTGCTTCCTGTACACATGAGAACTATCTCGCACAAGGAGCCCGATACATTTGAGAAGGCAGTTGAAGAGGCAATTAAATCAGAGGCCCTAGAGATTAAAACCAGTATCGGAAACTGTAATGTCAGGGAAACCAAAGAGGCGTCAGATCAAATAGAGGCTCTCGAGAATTTAGTGTTACATCAGGGTAGGATGCTGGAATTAAGGGAGAAGGATAGGGACAGTAATCAAAAGATTATGCAGGAACTAGTTGAAAAATTGGGATCTCTCGAGGGTAAACTAGAGGAAAAGGCAAGGAGATCTAGTTACAGGCCTAGAAACGGGAATTGTTATGCCTGCGGGGAGCGGGGACATTATGCAAAATTCTGTAAAGGTAAGCCATTAAACTAGATAGAGCCGATCCTGCAGACCAGTATGATTCGGCTGAGGTAGACAAGGTAGTGAATCTGGTCGTTTTAAGAAACCCTTATGATGGATTATATAAATTATTGATCTAAGGAGTTTAAATGATTAATTTAAATTTAAAATGAGTTTAGTATCCTTATAATGGGGAAAATCGTGAAATTATAAAAACAAAAAATAAAATTAAAGTCACCAATCTTGAAGAAACTTGGGAGATAAAAGAAAACTCAATGGATGTAGTTTATTGAAGATGTTGTTGATGGTAGAAATAAAACCAGCCTATTGAGGATGTAGATGAAGTTCTTGTTCAGATAATGTTGATAGGGGAAAACGATAATCTTGAAGTACTGATGAAATTTTGAAGGGTTGATCCAAATATTTGGGATAAATTTCATATAACAACGTTTTCGAGAATTTTTTTCTCATCATCAGTTGATTAAAATTTTATTGATCAGTATTGATCAGTATAGAGAGACAGGCATTATCGAACCCAGCAAATCCCGTTGGAACTCTCCTGTATTTATAGTACAAAAGGATAATGGCAATATATGTATGACCCTTGACTTAAGAAAGGTCAACAGCATCACACAGGGACTGGATTTTCCTAAGCCCAGACCTCATGAGGTCTTCCAAAGCCTTAATGGAAAGGTGTATTTCTCAGTGCTGGATCTGAATTCTGGATATTTCCAGATTCCTCTTGCCGAGCATCTGCGGGAATGTTACGCGTTCTAGACGCCTTGGGGAAAGTTTCAATTAACCAGGCTTCCTCAGGGTGGAAAAAACTCGGCCTCGGCATTTCAGAGCTTCATGTCAGATATTCTCGGTGAATACTTAGGGAGGGAACTATATGTGTTTCAAGACGACGTTCTGATCTACACGGATTCTTTCGAAGAGCATATGACTCTACTGGAATGGGTATTAAAAGTCTTCAAAGCGAAGAACTTGATAATGAAAACATCGAAATGTTCCTTTTGTGTTCCCAATGTTAAGTATCTGGGACACATCATCTCAGGAGCAGGTATAAAACCGGATCCCGGAAACGTTGAGCACATTGAAAGTATTCCCCCCCCCCCTTCGAGCGTTAAGGAAGTGCGATCCCTGTTGGGAGCCATAAACTTCTATCGTCCTTTTGTTGATAACTTATCAAGTACCTTACTGCCCATCACCAATTTGACCAAGAAAGGGGTCAGGTTTAAATGGTCTGAAGAATGTCAGGAGGCCTTTGGGAAGGTAAAGAGGGTCCTTAGCAGTCAGCCGGTACTCATCCCACCTGATTATGGGAAGGAATTCATCCTGTTTACCGATGCTTCAATTGGAGTGACTGGAGCCGCACTTCATCAAATCAAAGATGGGTGCCTCAGGCCTATTGCCTTCTACAGTTATAAGCTAAATAAGGCCCAGTTTAACTATAGTACCATAGAGAAGGAAGCTCTGGCAATCCTTATGGGGCTCAGACAGTTCCGTCACATTATTCTGGGCTATCCGGTGATCTTTCGGAGTGACCATAAACCTCTGGCATTTATTAAAAATTTAAAGCACTCCAATCAGAAACTGCTTAGATGGTCATTGGAACTAGAAGAGTACAATCTGGAAGTAGAACATGTAAAAGGGGAGGACAATGGAATAGCTGATCTATTATCTACGTGGCCTGCCAAAGAGGTCTGGCTGTTATCCAATTAAACAACAGAATACTGATAGCTAAAATCGTAGACTCTCAACATAATGACCCATTTATGTCCCCACTGGTAAATAAAAGGAGAAGGCAAAAGGGTTTTATTATTCAAGACAAGGGGCTAATGAAGAAGGGTCCTCACGATCAAAACAAAATGTGTGTTGTGGATCAATGCGACAGGAACTCACTTAGCAGGTCATCAAGGGGTTGGTCGGACTCTCAAATCGCTCAGAAGGTGGTATTTTTGGCCCAATATGGAGGGGGATGTTAAATATTTAATCAAAAATTGTCGGATATGCCAACAATGTAAGCTGGTCAAAGGAAAGGCTCCTTTCCAGGAGGGGTTATCCGCCTCATTTCCTTTTCAAAAGGTATCGGTTGACCTTATAGGTCCGTTACCTCAAAGCCTTAATGGCAATAAATACATTTTGGTGTGCGTGGACGAGTTCTCCAGATTTCCGGAGGCATGCGCACTCCCTGACCAGTCAGCTCTCACTGTAGCCAAGGCTATACTGGAGCGAATTATCTGTATATATGGGATACCACAGGAGTTAATCTCGGATAGAGGGGCCAACTTCACTTCTGAGTTACTCAGAACTTTATGTGAAGACCTGCGTATTGACCTACATCACAGACCGAATTCCAACGGTCTTGTAGAACGTCTTAATCAATCAATCACCAAAATTTTAAGAACCTTGTGCGACGATGATTCTAGGAATTGGGATGAGAGACTTGAGGAGGCCTTGTTTGCTGTGCGCACAAACCCCAACAGTAACACTGGGGAAGCGCCTGCCTATCTCCTCTGTGGCTTCGACCCAAGAACTCCACTGTCTTGGGAGGAGGGGTTTGAGGAGAATGTTTCTATTCAGAATTACCGCTCTGAATTGTTGGCCAGGCTCGCAAAAACTAGGGAAAGAGCAGAGAAGCTAAGTCAGGAGAATAAAGCCAAAGGAGTAGCTCATAGGAATAAGTATAGAGGAAAGTTGCAATCATATGCTCTGGGAGAAAGGGTTTGGATGCTACGTAAAGGGGGAAGGAAAAATAAACTGGGACACAGATACTTGGGCCCTTTTCGTGTAAGAAAAATTATCTTCAATGTTAATTATGAAATTGAGGGTATTTGGAAGAGAGACAGGCAAGTTGTGCACGTTCACAGGCTAAAACCATGCTATGGGACCTACACCAAAAGACAATAGGAGACCTTGGTGAGAATAGAAAAGGGCAGGATGGCTGAAATGGAGGAGTCCGAATTGAAGAGGAAGACATACCATTGCCGACTCAGAGGGGACAGAGCCTGGGACAGGTAAGACATGCACCTGGCCACAATAGGCCTGTACAACCCCAACTTGACCCTGAAGGAGAAGAGCACGAGGAGCAATCCCATTCACCCATGGAACAGATGCCTGATCTGGAGTCTGAGGAACCAGAAAGCAGCATCGACGGAAGCTCAGGACACCACCAAATTCAGGATGTTGAGGAGCACCAATACGCCCACGACCCTGAGGCCGATCAGGAACCATCAGATGGGGAAAGCCATTACTCCTTGAGAAGAGGACCCAGAGTGGATTACAGACGTTTACACTCGGAAGGACACTAAAAGGGAGGTTTTTCTCTCTGAGGGAAAGTTGTGTGACAAGTGTCACTTGTTTAAATTTTTTTTTTGATCCCTTGTATGGTTACAAGGCCCTTTTCCTTATGTTTTCTTGTTGCAAGAACTCTTGATCTCACCTTGCTAAGTTATGTTCATACTTGACACTATAGTGATCGATTTTAAGCCTATGGATTCTTTGGATGTTATGGATGCTTGTTTCCCACCTTAGGTACAAAACCCCCACTGCGATAGCGAAGTTCGCCATGCGGCCGTTAGGCCTAACGCCCGTCGAAGCTCTTTTGAAGTGATTCTAAGGTAATAACTGTCAAAGATCTCTATATTTCATTAGAGTTATTGTACTTGATGCATTGAATGGTATTATCTAAGATTTGGAATTTGCTTATTCAAATTTATTGTTTTAAAGCTTTTTTCTGTGCTTGGTCGTAGTTTATTCTTGAAATGCATGCTGGGAGGAATGAACTTCAATGCCTTCTACAATTCTGTTGTCACTTTGAATTCCGGAAGTATTGTGGGTAGTTCCAGCCTTGCCACCAGAGGGCGATCCCATGATTCACTGTGGGATTTGCCGTGAATATAAAAGGGGGAAGCGCGAACCTTGAATTCATTCCAGAATCAGGTTTCATCGAGTAAACTTGCGTCTTCGTCTTCTCCATGGTCAGTCGAGTTCAGCCCAACCCAGTATGTAAGGTAGCTATAACTGTTAATTTTGCATTGTCTTGCTTAGTTGTTTTATTTCTTAGACACCTCTTTTTTATTATGACTAGTTATTGGAGATTTGTTATAATGTCATTATGCTATGGGAGAACTTTAATACATATAATGGGATGTTGAATTTAAAGAAAATTTTATTTCTTGATTAAGCTTGGAGCATATGTTTTGCAAATTGACCCTATTGTAAATAAGCCTAAGGGATTTGTCTTATTGTATTTCTTGTGAATTTGAGAGTTGAATAGAATTTTGATGCCTATCTTGTATATAGAAATAATGTATATCATAGTTTTTTTTTGTAATTTTTAAATCTTGTCTATCCAATCCTAAAACCTTGACCTAGTCTATTTCATTATTCCGAAAATTTCACAACCCATATACCACAACAGCATTAGTGTATGATGGACATTACCTCGTCTTGAGTTTTCAAAGCATGTCCGGAAATGGCAAGATGGTTGGCATAGTGGGAATTACCGTCTTGTTTCTCGTAGGAGTCGACGTGCTCCTTGAAACGTACATTGAAGTTACGTGTGAATAAGCCTATGTAAAACTTATCGTAAAAGGCAGAGTTTAGGCGATATACTCCAGATCAGGAGAAATCGTCGAACGCGGTTAGAGTAGACAGGTGTAAGGTATGCAGAAAAGGGGTAGGGGAACGGAAAGAAACTTGGAGGCCACGGGAAGAGAGGAAATTGGAGAGGCGGGAGAATTGGGAGCCAAGGTATAATACAGAAACCCACTTTTGTCGGGTTATATCTGGGGGTGGGAGACTCAGAATAAGGAAAGCCCGTCTGCGGCATTGAAGGGTACGGGAATAAAGTAGAGGACCTGAAGCCATTCATACGAGTCAGGGCATGGATGATACGGAGTTCGAAGGTGCGGGAAGGGGAGATGAAGGGTAACTTCAGGGCACTGTCACTGAAGAAGCATAGGGAGGCTTGTTTGTGGACGGTGGGGTGTGAGGAAGAATCGTGGATTAGATTAGACAATGTGGTAGGTTTAAGGAAGACAGTGAATGAGAAATGGTTAATTTGAAGGTTGTTAGTAATGAGGATGTCATAGAGTAATTAACAATCCATCATTTCTGTCGTTAATAAATCCCCTCGCCTCAGATACCTTTAATGTCTCACCCCCCCCCCAATCCTCGCCCCCTAGCCTATATGCCCTCGTCCAGATACACAAGCATAACATGCCTTTACGATTGTTAATTATTCCCCTGCCCTTGCTCATCTCGTTGCCTAGACCCTCTTCGCATTCCTCTTCAACCTTAAACTCCTTCCTAATACCTACAATGTCTGGATCCCTTGCTGAATCCCTTTCCTCCTTTCCTACTAACGAACACCTGTCCCTTATGTCCCTTAACATCACTAACTTATACACTAATATCCCGGTCCCCACCTCCCTTAAAATCCTCGAATGCCTCATACGTGCTGCCTTCTTTCCTTAAGCCCGATGCTATCAACCTTTTATCCATCCTGTCTGTCATTTCCTCACAAAACTACTTTTCCTTTAACAACACGTTCTATTCTCAACCAACTGGGTTGGGTATGGGCTTCCAACTTAGCAGTTTATTATTAGAAGTCTTCCTACAACACCTCGAACTAACCTTCGTCATACCCCCTCCTTGCTAACTCCAGTATGATCTCATATTTCCGATATGTGAACGACATCTTTATTATTTACGACCGCCGTTCTTCCTCCCCCACTGACATCGCTGACACCTTCAACTCCTTCTCTCCCCATATCCATTTTACATACGAAAGAGAAGTTAACAATTCCATTTCGTACCTTGACATCCGCATTACTAACAAACTCCAAATTAACCGTTTCTCGTTCACTCTCTTCTGTAAACCTACCACATTGTCTAATCTAATCCACTTCTCTTCCTCACACTAACCGTCCACAAACACGCCTCCCTACATTTCTTCATTGACTGTGCCATGAAGTTACCCTTCAGCTCCCCTTCCCGCACCTCTGAACTCCGTATCATCCACGCCTTTGCACGTATGAACGATTTCTCGTCCTTTACTTCCTCCCGTACACTTCAACGCTACAGACGTGCTTTCCTTAGCCCGAGTCCCCCACCCCCAGATATAACCTGACAAAAGTGGGTTTCTCTATTATACCTTGGCCCCCAATTCTCCCGCCTCTCCAATTTCCTCTCTTCTCTTGGCCTCCAAATTTCTTTCCGTTCTCCTACCCTTTTTTCTGTGTACCTTACGCCTGTCTACCCTGATCGCGTCTGATGATTTCTCCTGATCTGGAGTATATTGTCTAAACTGTGCCTTCTGCGATAAGTTTTACATAAGCTTATCGACCCGTAATTCTGTTTACCTACAAGCGTAATTATCCCGAGCAACGCCGGGTCCTCTGTTAGTTATATACAGGGTGTTTTTGAATTGAGTACAGATTTTTTGGGAGATAATAGAAGAGGTCCTTAGAAGTATTTTTTGTCATATGAACTTGGGGTCCCCGCAGCTCCGTTTACTTACAATACTGCATTGAACAATCAAATGACACTGGGACACAGTGTGCGTTGGTAGGCCTAGATTATTTTATTTTTAACAATTAACACAAGCAATCTACTGTAATAACTTTTAAAGTAATTGTTTGCAAAGAAATTTCAAGGTGCACGTGCCTGTTTGTTGAAAAGTCTTAGGACAAACTTCGTCAAGGAGATTCAATGGTATCCAAACCCTTTGTAAAATACGATTAGTCCATATGTAAATGAACAAATCGCATTCTGGGAAAGCAGTAGGTAAAAATTTGTTTTAAAAAGTTCACTTGATGTACCTTTTACATGTGTAAAGTTAAACAAACAGTATGAATCGTTTTACATGGAATGATTATGCAGACATGCATCTGTGTCTCGGTGCTGTTGGTACCATGGATGGTGCAAAGCGTTTGTATGCTGAACGTCATCCCAACAGAATTCTTCCCAATTCACGAACATTTGGTGCAGTAGATCGTCGTCTAGGCCTACCAACGCACAGTGTCATTTGGCTGTTCAATGCAGTGTCATTTGATTGTTCAATGCAGTATTGTAAGTAAACGGAGCTGCGGGGACCCTATGTTCATATGATAAAAAATACTTCTAAGGACCTCTTCTATCATTTCCCAAAAAATCTCAATTCAAAAACACCCTGTATATAGATAGACTAGCAGAGGACCCGGCATTGCCTGGGATAATTACGCTTGTAGGTAAACAGAACAACCTCAATAAGCTAAATTAAACCTCCAAATTGGTTAAATAACTCGATCACTACAATATAGAGCGCAGGGACTATCAAGTCTAAGAAAAATACGTAAGATAGGAATTTACCTCTTCACTGAAAAAATCCATTCTAGGTGATATATCGGGACTTGATGTACTGAAAAAAAATTTTGAAAGGCTCACAACGGATGGACCTCTCCAAGGATGCCTTCTAGTCTAAATAATTTTTTACTCACATAATCTTACTTTAGATGTACACTTGATGTTGTTGCAATTTCCTTTCTTCTTTCGATGTCTTGAAGCAAAAATTGGCCATTCATCACTTTGTGTAGTCTAGCGGTCGCCGATTCTTCTATTTACTTGCTTACCATTTGCTCAATACAGCACGGAGCTGAAGGAGTGCTTCCTCTATCGTCTTTCACTCTTTCTCAATAGTCTGCTAACTCATTATCTCCAGTTACTGATCATTTTAAAAGATTTTCAAGAAATTATTAAGTACTAAGAATTCTCTTTTCTAAGAAAAGCCTGAATAACAGAAATTCTATGCATTGAATTCTATATTACACAAACTTTGCCTTGCATTGTTGGTCATGAGACATATATTGTTGATCCTTGCATACTGTTGGTGCATTGCGTATTGACACCATTGTTGATACTTATTGTTGCACAAACTTTTATTTGCATTGTTGGTCATGAGATATATATTGTAGGTCCGTGCAGAGTGTTTGTGAATTGCGTGTTGATACCATTGTTGATATGTATTGTTGCAAAAACTTTGTCTTGCATTGTTGGTCATGAGATATTTATAATTAATATGCCCTGCCATATCCATGAATATCGATTTTTTATCAATAATTATTATTTTTCGAAATCTGAGGTAGACAGTGACCTTCCACTTGCTTTTAAGTTCATATATGCGATATTTTATCAAGATCGGAATAAAACTGTAGATTTGTATAAAAAACAAACAAACAAACAAACATACATCCTTCTATATATATATATATAGATAGAAAGTAGAAGGGTGGATCATATTACTGTTCCTATTGATTAAAAAGGTGGTGGCCTTACAGAATAACAGAGGGACATCAGGAGGGATATATCCTTGACAAAGCCGGGAATAAATGTCGAAACTAGTTGGAACTCCTGAAGTCCCTCTGTTATACTGTAAGGCCACCACCTGTTCAATATATAGAAAGACTAGTTGATCCACCTGGCATAGCCCAGGATAATTATAGTTATAGGTCAGCAGAAACCTCAAGAAGGATGTTGATTTGCTTTAGTTAAACACCTGCAATTGTTTCGGGTATATAAAAAAAAATTATCATGGTTTCTGGTGCTTGCATTCGCCAGCTGAGGTTCGAATGCGCTCTCCGGACAATTTTATTTATATCCCAGCTTTTACTTCAAAGCTGGACGGTACACTATGTCTCCCTTACCCCTGATGTTGCAGCTCGCATACGCTCCTGTTGCAGACGAAACTCCCGTTGTTCAGGTGTCTCTGACGCCCGGATAGTTTTCTATCTCTTAGTTGCAGGGTTTCTCTGACCAGTGTTCTTTCTTTTCTTTGGTGACATTACGATAGGTATGAATTAATATGGTTCCTTCGAACGACTATTAAATAGCACAACACAGATAAATCGTATGCTTTTTGGTTTGATGATTCGAGTTGATGTATTTTTGGAAGTAAATTAATAGGTTATGCACTGCTCAAACGTGCCAGACACAGAGAAACACACACACTTTTCCGATTCGTCTGAAAGCTTGTTAGGGAGCTGAAGGAAGACAAGTGTATCTCCTTTGCCTCATCGAGAGAGACTGCCCTCTCTATATCGTCTATTATATCCATTTCCTGTTCATTGTTAATAATTCATGGAAACGAATGTTCTGTCATTGCATCATCATTTTATGTTCATTGTTATAATTCTTTGAAATGAACTTTCTATCATTGCATCATTTTGTGCTCATTTTTATTGGTGAATTGCGTGTTGATACCATTGTTAATAGTTACTGTTGTACAAACTTTGCTTTGCATTGTTTGTCATGAGATATTTCTAATTAATATGCCCTGCCATATCCATGAATATAAATTTTTTATCGATAATTATTATTTTTCCGAAACCTAAGTTAGACAGTGACCTTCCTCGTGGTTTGCAGGTCAAGTATGCAAAATTTCATCAGGATCGGAATAAAAGTGTAGATATGTATAAAAAACAAACAAACAAACCCACAAACAAATCCACAAACAAACATCCTTCTTTATATATATAGAACTAGCAGAGAACCCGGCGTTGCCCGGGATAATTACACTTGATGTTCTTACAATTTTCTTTCTTCTTTCGATGTCTTGATGCAAAAATTGGCCATTCATCACTTTGTGTAGTCTAGCGATCGCCGATTCTTCTATTTACTTTGCTTACCATTTGCTCAATAGAGCACGGAGCTAAAGGAATGCTTCCTCTATCGTCTATCACTCTTTCTCAATAGTCTGCTAACACATTATCTCCAGTTACTAATCATTTTTAAAAATTTTCAAGAAATTGTTAAGTTCTAAGAATTCTCTTTTCTAAGAAAAGCCTGAATAACATAAATTCTTTGCATTGAATTCTATATTGCACACTCTTTGCCTTGTATTGTTGGTCATGAGACACATATTGTTGATCCTTGCATAGTGTTGGTGCATTGCGTGTTGACACCATTGTTGATACCTATTGTTGCACAAACCTTTATTTGCATTGTTGGCCATGTGATGTATATTGTTGGTATGTGCAGAGTGTTTGTGAATTGCGTGTTGATACCATTGTTGCAAAAACTTTGTCTTGCATTGTTGGTCATGAGATATTTCTCATTAATATGCCCTGCCATAACCATGAATATCGATTTTTTATCAATAATTCTTATTTTTCCGAAATCTGAGGTGGACAGTGACCTTCCTCATACTTTGAAGGTCAAGTATGCAAAATTTCATTAAGATCGGAATAAAACTGGGATTTGCATAAGAAACAAAAAAAAACAAACAAACAAACAAATAAACGCATCCACAAACATCCTTCTTTATATATATAGAAAGAAGATTGTGCTAAATTCATTTAAAAATGTATTAAATCTATGTGAAAGAGTATTAAATTCATTTGAAACCGTATTAAATTCATTTAATATCATTTTAAATCTATTTAAATACGTATGAAGTTCATTTAAAAATGTATGACACCAATTTGTAAAAACTGTAATATAAAAATCGAAGACATGATGATAGAATCCTGAAAAAAAAAGCTGACGTTTTGGATAGAGGCTATTCTTTGTCAAAGCACAGAATGAAAGTCTAAATTTCTCTTAGGATGCTATAATTAATATAGAAATATTAATGGACAAAGTGATGAATGGACAAGTTTTGTTTCAAGACATCGAGAGAAGAAACGGAATTGCAACAATATCATGTGTACATCTAAAGTAAGATTACGTGAATAAGAAATTATTTAGACTAGCAGTTGTATCCTTGGAGAAGTCCATCTAAAACTTTTTTTCGAATTTTCATTAAGAATTTTTACTGTATTAATTCTAAGCATTTTCATGTGTTTATTTTTAAGATATTGCAAAATTTAATCCCAAAAAAAACAACGTTCGAGCCACGCCGGGATTATCACCTAGCTAAATTCGTAGCACAGCAGATCCGAACATTTCATAAAAATACATTTTGACTAATTTAGTTAGAATGTTTATATTTTGGAAACTGAGATGCTGATAATGTGATGACTGAACGTTCGCTTTCAAGAATTATTGATCATGAGCATAAAGTGATGATGCAGTTACAGAACATTAATAAGGCAGCGTCCATTGATAAGGCAAAGGAGTCACGCGTGTCCCCCTATCAAACTTCCAGACGACTGGCAAAATTTATGTGTCTGGAAAGGAAAGAGAAAGAACGAGTATTGGTCAGAGAAACTCTGCAACTAAAACAGAAAAAGTTATCCGGGCATTTGAAACTTCTGAACAACAGGAGTTACGAATAGAGTAAGAGGGTATAAAAGATTCTACGTCAAGGGCAAGAAAAACTTGGGTCTAAAGTATCTGGTTATGCTCCGCAGTGGTGAGGCAAGTCATGAAGAGTTTAGATAAAGTCCCGGTATATCACCTAGACTTTCCGTTTTTCGAATATTTTTAGAATAGATAGTCCTTTTGCTTTGTGTTACATTGATTGATTTATTATTTAATCAATTTAGAGTTATAATTTAATTTTTTGAGATTGTTCTCTTTACGTACAAGTGTAATTATCCCTGGCAACGCCGGGTGCCTCTGCTAGTCTTTCTATATATGTAAAGAAGGATGTTTGCTTATTTTTTTTTGGGTTGGTTTGTTTGTTTGTTTCTTATACAAATCTACACTTTTATTCCGATCTTGATGAAATTTTGCATACTTGACCTGCACACCATGAGGAAGGCTACTGTCTACCTCAGATTTCGTAAAAATAATAATTTTTGATAAAAAATCAATATTCATGGTTATGGCAAGGCATATTAATGAGAAATATCTCATGACTAACAATGCAAGGCAAAGTTTGTGCAGCAATAGGTATCAACAATGGTATCAACATGCAATTCATAAGCACTCTGTACAGACCAACAATATATATCTCATGACTAACAATGAAACGTAAAGTTTGTTCAATATAGATAAGGTTGAATTTGTAACAATACATAGAACTCTTGTTATTCAGGCTTTTCTTAGAAAAGAGAGTTCTTAGTACTTTACAATTTCTTGAAAATCTTTAAAAATGATCAGTAATTGTAGATAATGAAGATTTAGCAGACAATTGAGAAAGAGTGGAAAGACGACATTGGAAGCATTAATAAAGCATTAATAGAGCAAACACTATCCGTAGAATTCTAACCTCAGTGATTGTTGATTTAATAAAGTCATTTTTTGCGGAATGATTGTTGAATAAAAACATTGTTCATCACCGCTTTGCATTATTTTATTAAAATTACCTTTGTTGTGGTGTATTATCAACGCCTCCTAAAGATAAGGCCTGAGCGCGAAAACGTCATACATTGTTACATCATCATGCGAAAACGTAATTTAGGGCTTATTACTGGTAGAAATGAGATTAAACATGTCTTCGGATGATGATTTAACAATGTATGACGTTTTCGCGCTCAAGCTTTATCTTTAAGAGGTGTTGGTATTATGTGGTTTATATTCTAGAAATATTTATTCTAGGGGGCTTTATATATTTACGGTATTTTTTTTTTTTGGTTTTTTACCTTTTAGCAGATGTATATGGCGGATTTGATTCCAACTGCAGTCGTTTACAAGTACGAAAATTTCTCTAGCGTCCTGTAGACTTTTTAGTTTCCGTTTTTTGTTTTTTTTTTTTTGTTTAATTTTTATTTGGAATTGCTTTTTCAGTTCGTCTACGATCTCTGTAGGCTCTCATGGGTTCTTCAGCTGTTTCTGGCGCTGAACTCTCCATTTGATTCACATAACTACAATCTTATTATTATCATTGTTTGGGGAAGCCAAACTCGGATCAAGTCCGGAAGCCAATCCCAGAGGCGGACCCAAAAGAGGGCCAAAGCCCAAGGGACTCAAATGCGAGGGAGGGAAAGTTATGCACTCGTGGGAGTATTGATGTTTGGGTGTAGGCATTTCCTTACTATGTGACAGGTGTTTAGAATCGTGGCTTTCTGTAAGGTTTTGTATAAGTGTGGGTTTAAATTTAGTGTTGACAGGCTTTTGTGTAGCGAGTGTGGAATAACCCCAGTGGCAGAAAGAACGATAGGAACAATGTGTACTCTGTTAACTCCCCAAAGGCGTTTTATTTCATGTGCAAGATCCGTATATTTAGTGATTTTGTCAGTGTATGTCTTTTGTAAATTATGTGTGTTGGGGATGGAGATATCAATTATGTAAGTCACTTTGTTTTGCTTATCTACTAGTGTAATGTCTGGTCTGTTATGAGGGATAGTTTTGTCAGTGATTATAGCTCTGTCAAAATATAGTTTATGTGTGGGGTTCTCTAAGACAGTCTCGGGGATATATTTATAGTAAGGAGTGTGAATGTCCCTTAGCTTGTGTATCTTAGCTAGATGTTGATGTAGGATGTTGGCTACCTGGTTATGTCTGTGTAAATAATCTGTCTGTGTGAGTATTTTGCAACTGGATATGACGTGTTGGATGGTTTCTTCTGTGATATGGCATTTCCTGCAAGACCCGTCAGTCGAATCTTTGATAAAATGTTTTCTGTAGCTTTTAGTGTTAATAACCTGGTCTTGTATGGCAATCATGGTTCCTTCAGTTTCCCCAAAGAGACTCCCTTCACTCAACCAAAAGTTCGACGCTTTTTTGTCGACGTGTGGCTGGTTGAGGTCAGAAGGATGTCTACCGTGGAGTTGCTTTCCGAGCCATGACTGAAGTTTAGTGCATGTTGTAGGAATGTTATGGGTGTTCTGCATGCTGTTCAGATTCAGAGGTGTGTATTTTGTATCAGCCATGCAGACTGCTTTGTGTAATGGTGACGTGTGTTGTTTAGAGTAAAAGAATTCTCTGAGTGACTGAGTCTGTTTCTGGTGTAGATCTGTTATGTCAATAAGACCTCTGCCTCCTTCTGAACGAGGCAGGGTGAGTCTTTCAATAGCTGTGTGTGGATGGTGCTTTCTGTGGTTTGTAAACAGTTTACGTTGTTTCCTTTCAAGTCCCTCAAGATCTGTGTGTGTCCACTGTATGACTCCAAATGAGTAGGAGAGTATCGGCGTGGCATAAGTATTGATGGCCTTGATTAAATTTCTGGAATTTAAATGCGTTTTAAATGCGGAATTATTATTATTATTATTATTATTATTATTATTAACAACTATACGGGAACGCATTTTTTGTACTACACTTTTACCTGTGTGAACGTGGACGAATATGCATGAAAGTTATATGGTTGGAAAGGTCCTGTGATGCAGATGTGCACAATATATTTTGTTTGCGTATTTGTTCACGTTAACACAGGTAAAAGCGTTTCAAAAAAGGTAGCATTAAGGAACAAGTTGTGCGCCATATTTGTTAACGCATGTAGCATTGTCTTTTTTATTGTTTCGTTTGTTAAATATTAAATTAAATATCAAATTAACGCAAATCATAGTTTATGTTCATTCGAGAGCATTTTAATTGTTGATTTGTTGATGTTCATTTGAAAGCATTAGAAAACCGTATAAGGAATATGTGCAGGAACTTGATGAAGATACTTTGCAGCTTTTGAAAGTCAACGAACTGATTTCAGAACCTGAAGATACCCATGTATAATATAGTACCTATAATATACCTATATATTATTCCATAGAAACAACTGCTTAAAACTTGTTATTAACCAACTTTTCAAAATATTTCTATACTTGTCACCAAGTTTGGCGACTGAGATTTTGGCCAAGGCTCCCGATCGTACATCACAATCGGGGAGCAAGCTTGGCATTGGAGTCACGCCATCTATTAACAAAAATCACAGGCTAAGCTCCATTTCACACGGAAGCGTGTTTTAAGTTAAAAAAGCGGAAGCGGCGTAAAAGAATGTGCAAACAGAGAGAAAATGAGCGGGCAAATTCTAATCGAGGAGAGAGCTTTAGACACCGAGCGGAAAGGATGCTTAGGAATCGCTCCCGATTAAAACGACGCGGAGAGCGTCCTCATAGGTTTTGTGGAAGCGAGAACGAAGCTTCTAAACTTCCGTCGTATTCGCCTTTTGTGCCCGACTCGTCTACGAATGGACTCTGCCAAAGAGAAACGCTTCCGCTGCATGAAGCGAGCGCATATGTGCGTATGTCATTGCTAATTGTGTTCCTGCCCTATGCTCTTAGCCACCAGCAATTACGAAGAGGGTCTGCCCTTGGCTTCCCAAGACGAAGTCATCGAGCGAAGCCTTGCAGCAGGTGAGCAGAATTGGAGTGCTGAAACAGCGGTTCGTCCGGTTAGCGTAGAACTCTTCGTCCCACCTATCGTCGCAGCTCCTGTCTTTGCCCTTGCTACCCGAACGTTGGTCGTAGCAGCGGGGTTCGAATCCCATGACTGGCAGCAGCTTCATCCCATTGATGGCCGGCTCATCCCAGTTGGTTACAGCGTCTAGACACACCCTGGATCCAGGAAGCCTTTTGGCAACAAGGATTTGGCGCCTTTGTGCCCTATATAAGGTGGGTGACGTTTTCTTGTCCTCTAATTAAGCTCGGTTTAAAGTACAGGAGCTCTCTCATAGATTACGTATCTTGTCCCGCTCGAGCGCGTTGTTTAGTGCTGAGAATTAAAGCGAGCGAGAGGGAAGGGGAAATTAGAATAGTAGTAGCTTAAAAAAAAAAGTTCTCGCGCTATTCGCTTAAGCACCGCGCTCGAATGGCGGTGTAATACTTGTGCGTCTAGCATATCCATGAGTGTTACTTATCTTTCCCTATTTAATCTTTCCTTAGTTCTTTACGGCTTGAAGACCACAACCAGAAACGCTAGTCGTCGCCATTTGTAAACGGTACAGTGGAGGTAGCGTCCAGCAAGCTATCAGGAATATCCCGGACCTGCTTTGAGCTACCCGAGTTTCTTCCTGGCATTTAGGCGTTTCTACGTCCGCTGTCGATTTAGTCTTTCAGAATTAAATATATTGGTAATGTTACTAGTTTTAGCCAAACTCTAGCCATTATTTGTTGCATCAGTCGTAACATCTGGTACGGTAGTTTAGAGCTGATATCTTTAAAAAAAAATGAAGATAAGAGAGTTGCTAAGCAACGTCTCCCTAATCCTTGTAAATCCTTTACTTCCCCTGGAGGGGGGGGGGGGCGAGCATCTTAGCTCGTAACATTATATATTTTCGTTTGAAAATCTGGGGGTTGTCCCGCAGATTGGTCTGGACAGTTTTATGGTCTCTCGTTGTCGGGGTAACGTATCCACTCGACTATTGGCCTGCTTGTTATTTTTCTAGTTTATCATTCTTTTATTTACTTGTAAAACGGAGTTTTGTACTGCCGTTCGGGCTAGGCACTGTCCTTTGTCGTTTCTTGTGTGTAAATAAGATCGCAGCCCATAATATTAAATTGTTGTAAGTTTGATTATTTATTTGTAAAACGGAGTTTTGTACTGCCGTTCGGGCAAGGCACTGTCCTTTATCGTTTCTTGCGTCTAAGCAAGAACGCAGCCCATTGTTTTAAATTATTGTAGAGTTCTCTCACTGTAAGGTGAAATGTAGAAGTTCACTTTATCGCGTTCAATAAGTAGTAGGTAGTTGTCTAGCGGGAGTGTCTCGGCACAAGATCTGCTGATTAGGAGCTTTGCTTTAGCAATGCGATTGTGTTGTAGACAGTTTTCATCGAGAGATAAAATAGTTAATAAAATTATTAATAAGTTATTGTATGTCTAATTGTTTAAAAAAAAAGAAAAAAAATTAAACGATCACATGTGTTTCATATTTACATGTTTAATTATAAATTCTGTTTTTAATTAAAAATTAAAAATTCAAAACTGTAAAGAAATATAACATTTAGATAAAATTTTTCATAGATTCCTTCTAAACTATGTATATTTGGAATCGACAAAAGGATTAAATATTAATACAAATTTTTCCAAATGTTCCATAAGCAACGTTAATCCATATAATTAATCACAACGTTAATCCTTTATTTTCAAAAAAATTTTCAAGAAAGAATTGAAAATCTTGGATTTAAAAATTTTTAAGCGC
>JAHWFO010059697.1:0-14641 GCA_023313115.1 Rhysida immarginata
TTGAATTCTGAGGTTATAATTGCATAATTCTTTTAGAAGGGTCAAGAATACGTTCTTTAGGTCTGTTACAACTATGGATCAAGGGGTATATTGATGAAATATCTTGGTATTTTGAGACATTTAGAGTACGAGCAAAAAATCATCTCGTATACATGGCATAATCTTTGGATTAAATGCTTCATTTTACTGTTAAAGTTAATTTTATGGATAACGTCTATTGAAGTGTGTATATTTTTTTGGGCCCCTCTGTGTATTCTAGAAAATTTTCATGAAATTTGAGTAAATTCCATGAAGAAAATTACGTAAGCTTATCATTTCATGAGCGGATAGATAGTCGTCATTTAAGAACTTTTCAATATTGATATTATAATACCCGTCAACAATTTTGATTAAGATGAACATAATAGTCCACTACCATAATTAAAAAGGAGATTAGCCGCGTCGTGGCAAGTGTAGTCATTGATTTGCATAGAGCGGGCCCTTCTTTTCGTGAACTGAAAATATAGTATCTACAGCTAGAAAACGTACTTGACGGTTGGAGCAAACTACTGCTAGAGGATCAACGAATGATAAACAAATTCTATTTATTTTTACATAATACTTTCGTGACTCAAGAATATTGGTACATTAATACATAAATTAATAATCAATGTTGGACTGACGACCAAACCTGTGGCTCATTTGGCTTAAAAACATACATACATGTATTTTAGCTTTTCCAAAGTAAGTGATATTTTCGATACGGGATCCACGCCAATGCCTATTCGACACGTGATAACACCTAATCTATCTGCGCTTCGATGCATTGTTGCGCGCCTTGGTGAACAGTATTTCTGTCGACTGCTCTGACAGTCTCAACCTTCCGTATTGTTATTTCTCCCGAAACGTGACAATTCCACCATATTGCTATTCGTGAACTAGCGCATGCTATCTATCCTCCTGTCGATTTTCTACAATTTTAAGTATGACGATAATTTATAGCTTATTCACAAGTATCCAGAACAAAGGAATATCGCAGTTGTAGAATTTTTTTAATTCTCGTAGCGATGAAATATGATAAATGTTAGATTGGATGAAAAAAAGCACCGTCCGAGTTTATGTAAATTGCATTACAAATGGTTAAGATACGATCCCTGGGTGCCAAGGAGCTGAAATGACCCTTTAACATTCCTCTTTCTTCTCTGACACACGTTACAGTTCTCCGTGGGCATTACGGACCTGGAGAAACATCGTCTTAAACTGCTTACGCAATCGCCGGAAAACTCAGATTTTTTTATGTAAAAATAGATATAATTTTATATGTAATTATTTATTCTATTTTTTCTATTATTTAAGTTGTTTTTTTTACTGTTTTGCAGACAGTGATTGTCGAGTATATATTGTTTTAATAAATGTTAATTAAAAAATCTCCACGTGATTATCACTGTCTGCAGCTAGTTGTCCCTCGCGAATAATTTTCGTGATCACGAGGATGTGTCCCACTATTGTTGATGTTCTTTCCGTGGTTACTGTTTTTTTTTTATTTCAGACAGACCACTTCCAGCTTCTGGCTTGACCAGTCGTCCCTCCTTCTGGTCCTCCACGTCCTTCCTAGCCTGCAGCATGACGTTCAACTTCCATTTATCATTTTCATTCCAATGCTCTGCAAATTACCCCTACCCTGCCGTTCGATGTTTAGTTTCTTATTGAATTTCTCCCTTTCTCGTGGCAGCCATGATTCTTTACCGAGCAGTATTGTTTTGCGGGTTTACCTATAAGGTAATAATGAAATTTCTTTTAATGCTATTTCAACAATATCGCGCATAAGGGACGCCATGCTGAACATTTCAATTCTTATTCCCTATTAATAATTAATTATGATTTCGCAGTCTTTCTTTAGACATTAAATGGGAATTTTGAAATTTCTTTTCCTTATTCTTTATAAGGAATTGGTCTGTCTCATTTTTTTTATATTTAATCTCAATTCGCTCAATGTAGCGATTAATATTTCTCGTTACAGTGTTTTGCTGTATTTAACGTACATTTAAGTATTTCTTTATTTTTTTCCGAGAAATATTTTTCCTTTGTAATTGAGATCGCAATGCCTATTCCTCAATTAAATCATATTGTATAGACCATTCTTTTGTACAGAATTTTTGTATTTTATAAATAAATATCGCAATTTTTAAACCAAAATAAAAGTCTTTTAACGAGCCACGTTTACTCTTAAGTTTTGGGGTTCTTTCTTTTAAAGTACCACCCATTAAATTCTATTTATTTTGCTTCCCCCTCTGAACACTTTAACATTCCTCTTTCTTCTCTGTCACACGTTACAGTTCTCCGCGGACATTACGGACCTGGAGAAACATCGTCTTAAACTGCTTACGCAATCGCCGGATTTCGTTGTTGGACAGAGAGTGTGCTTAGAACTGTTCCCAGAAACCTTATACACAGTTACCAACAATGCACATTTCGTAAACTCGAGGACGCAGAAACATTTACGAATGGCGCGCGACGCCATTCTCTCGACAGTGGCATCGCGCGCAGCAGTGTGAGGAAAACAACAGATGCGACACATATGCTTAGAATCTTTCATCCAATGTAACATTGGTTTTTCATACACCATCGTTACAGAAATGAAAGAAATGTTCAGTGTGCGATATTCTTTTGTATACACTCTATAGTATTACATTTAAATATTTGCGAAGCTCTCATGACATTAACAAAGACCAAGGCTTTTTAATGAATCCCTTCCTACAGGGTGTCCCACAAAGGACAGAGATCGATAGAAGAATGAAACAAGTGGTATGTTTATTTCGGAAGCCGTAAAAATTTAATACGAATGTTTCAAAATTAGTTACAAATTAATTACAAAAGTTGCCAACTGGTGGCGCTGTAAGTAGCATACTGAAGGAAGTGGCGCTGTACGTAGTGGAAAATGTTGTCCCCAGACAATCTGCAGTTATTCCTGAAAATATCGAGACGGTTTCTGGAGTTATTCAGCGTAATTCAAGGAAATTCATCCAAAAGGTTGCAACGGAATGCTGATTAAAGCGATCCATCGCCACCAGTAGGCAACATTTGTAAGTAATTTAGAAACTTCTGTATAAGATTTTTACTGCTTTCGAAATAAACATACCACTTGTTTCTTTCTTCTACGGTTCTCCGTTTCCGAGATATTTACTCTTAAAATGCGGGAGTCCTTTGTAAGACACCTTGTAGATGGATACATCCCTGCGCTTTAAGATTCGGCTATTCCTATCATTAAAACTTTTATTGTTGTCTGCAAAAATAAAAAGAAAAATATCATAACTTCGATTACCAAACCCAGCGAATGATCTAGCTTGTCCACTAGCTATGGCAATACACACCGAAAACAAGTTTTTCTCATCGAAGCTTGATATACGTAAAAGGCACGAACTTTATTAATGCGGAACGAGTAATTTTAAATGTAATTTTGTGTTCTGATCGAAGCGAAAATTTTGATGTACGATGCAGAACACGATAAACAAATCGAAATAGTGGAGTAGTACATTTTTACCGCGGTCCTGGGGAGTCAATTATGTCAATTATGTCAGCGGTACATTTTGTTTTTCTCTTGGTGGGGGAGTGAACTTTTGGAGGGGAGAGGTATATTATTAACTTCAAAATGGCTCATTAGACCGAAACAATTTATTTACTAAAATTTTTGTCTTGATGAAAGGAGTCCGAACATGTCGAATTTATTGATTTTGGTTTGCTGAAAAGAATGCTATAGTCATTTCTTTATTTTTAGAAAAAATGTAATATCTCTAAAGTCTTAACCGATAGTAATAAATAATAAACCAAGGCGCAGTTTAAGGAACCCTCTATCAGTGTATTAAAAGATGGAAAAGGAACCCTGTATTAAAATCATTTGGTTCTGCTATTTGCCGTTTTGGAAAAGTCAGCTGCACGAAATTGGTCGCAAACTTATAGATGGATTTTTTTCCTTCAAAATTTCAACATATCTTCTAGAATGATGAGTTTTTAAGTTGATTTCAGTGATGAAAAAAATTGTTTTTGGGAAAGGAAAACCCAGGCCACGATTCTTGGGGAGAAGGAAGATAATTTAACAGCTAATTTTTAAGGGTTTGTGTATTTTATTAAGGGTTCCTCATAATAAGCAACGATATATTAACAAATGATGCACTGAGTCAAGATCTTTTATTTTTAAGTAAATAAAGGGAGCTACAATTTTTTTTAAATAATACATTTAATTTTCTCAAAGCAATTTTTGTGTTTTGAAGTATTTTCTTTTAACAAATTAAAAAGAAAATTAGTGTGTGCATCTTTTTGTAGAAAATGAAAATATAAAGAAAGAATTCTACGGTTTAGTGTAAAAAAATATTAAAAAAAAACAAATGATGATCGATTTTGATTTCAAAATTGCTGTGAAGATGACGATGGAGTAATTACGGAATTTTCTTGTAAAATAATTACTCTCATGCATAAAGAATGAGAATTCTTAAAAACATTTTCTCATAAATAAACATTAACTATATTATTTTCTCGTGTCGTCGACCTTGATCTGCTGAATACCGACTAGCACATGCTTGATTTTAAATAAAAAGGACTACAAATGCATGTCAGTCAGTCCTTGCTGTGTCCAATCGCATAATTGCCATTTGTAGGAAAGAATAAGTATGCTATAAAACTATTTTCATCAATACAGAGGGCTAATTCAGATAAAATGAGACGACTTTGCAGTTCTGTTACGATGGTGTAATACCATGGCGCCACCATCGGTTGTGTTCGATGTGAGAGCCACGTTGTTGGACTATCGCCCGGCACCGTAATTTCCACTGAAGTAGGCTGACTTTGAGGGACTCCATGGGAAGTTCGTTCCACACCTGCTGACACACTTTCCACAGCCCATCAACGGTTCTTGGTCGGCGACTTCCGAGCCGTCGTTTCAGGAGACCAAAACCACAGAAATCCATCGGTGATGCCACAGGAGATTTTACAGGCACATGAGAGAAGGGAATAACTCGTATACCCGTCTCCTGTTCCATCTTCCTGTAGTAAGCCACAGATGACTTGGCAGTGTTCAGTTGTGTTCAGTCACTCAGTTGTGTGACCGCGCGCTTTATGACGTTGCTCCAGCCCAAGATTGTCAGGAATTATTCTGGAGATTGTTGCCTGTGAAATACCTTTCCTTTGGGCTAGACTTCTGTGTGTGGGGGGATTTTCTTTCAGCACTTCAGACCGGATTTCTCGCACCACCTGAGCTGGGCGTGTTGGCTGGAGCTTGTTTCTGGTCTGCTTCTCTGCTCGTCCACGTTCATTAGATGTTCGCAATTTGTTCTTTTTGATTTTTCGACCCACAGTAGCTTTGGATACCACAATACCATTTCGTTTGCATAATTCCACAATGCACGAAAGACTGAAGTTACCGTCGAAAAGGCCAAACATATACCCTTACCAAAAAGCTGTGATTTTGGAAGCCATGTTTCAGCACGAAATGTCCCAAATAACAGCAACAAGTGTATACAAAGCTAATCCCCATGAATAGTGGACGAGTCATGCAAATCATTTTCTATCAAGGTCATATGCGGCGTTTAAAGTCGTCTCATTTTATCTGAATCAACCCTCCGTAATTTATTATCTGAGTTAATGCGTATGGACGTTATTCTTTATAATCATACAAGCAGAGAACCCGGCGTTGCTTGGGATAATTACACTTGTAGGTAAACAGAACAATCTCAACAAGTTAAATTATAACTCCAAATTGGTTAAATAATAAGTCAGTGAATATAACATAGAGCGAAGGGACTCTCCATTCTATGAAAAATCCGATAAACAGGAATTCTAGGTGATATACCGGGACTTTATTTAACCTCTTGTTAACTTGCCTCAGATTAAAATGATATCAATCTTCACCACCGGGGAACATCACTGAATACTATAGACCGAAGTTTTTCTTGCCCTTGACCTAGAAGCTCTTATCCTCTTGCTCTATTCGAAACTCCCGCTGTTCAGATGTTTCCAATGCCCGTATAGATTTTTCTGTTTTAGCTGCAGAGTTTCTCTGACCAATACTCGTTCTTTATATTTCTTTTCCAGGCACATAAATTTTTACCAGTCGTCTGGACATTTGATAGGGAGCTCAAGGGAGACACGTCTGACTCCTTTGCCTCCTCAATAGACGCTGTCTTATTTATGTCCTGTCACTGCATCATCATTTTATGCTTATTATTAATAATTCCTGGAAGCGAACGTTCAGTCATCGCATTATCAGTATCTCAGTTTCCAAAATATTCACATTCACATAGAATATAGTCAAAATGTTTTTTTATGAAATGTTTAGATCTGCTGTGCTACCAAATAGGCTAGGTGATAACCCAGGCGTGGCTCTGACTTTTTTTTGATTAATTTTTGAAATATTTTAAAAATAAGCACATGTGAACGCTTAGATTTAATACAGTAAAAATTCTTAATGAAAATTCGAAAAAATTTTTTTTAAAGGCTCACAATGGATGGACCTCTCCAAGTATGCCACTGCTAATCTAAATAATTTCTTAGTCACGTAATCTTACTTTAAATGTATACTTGATGTTATTGGAATTCCCACTCTTCTCTTGATGTCTTGAAGCAAAACATGGTGATTCATCACTTTGTGTAGTCTAGCGGTCGCCGATTCTTCTATTTACATGCTTAACATTTGCTCAATACAGCACGGAGCTAAAGGAGTTCTTCCTCTGTCGTCTTTCCACTCTTTCTTAATAGTCTGCTAACTCTCCATTATCTCCAGTTACAGATCATTTTTAAAGATTTTCAAGAAATTGTTAAGTAATAAGAACTCTCTTTTCTAAGAAAAGCCTGAATAACAGGAATTCTAGGCATTGTTACAAATTGAAACTTATCTATATTGCACAAACTTTGCCTTGCATTGTTGGTCGTGAGATATATCTTGTTGATCTTTGCATAGCATAGTGTTGGTGCATTGCGTGTTGATACCATTGTTGATACCTATTGTTGCACAAACTTTTCCTTGCATTGTAGCTCATGAGATATATATTGTTGGTCCGTGCAGAGTGTTTGTGAATTGCGCATTGATAACATTGTTGATAACTATTGTTGCATAAACTTTGCCTTGCATTGTTGGTCATGAGACATTTCTCATTAATATGCCTTGCCATAACCATTAATATCGATTTTTTTTATCAATAATTATTATTTTTCAAAATCTGAGGTAGACAGTGACCTTCCTCATGCTTTGAAAGTCAAGTATGCAAAATTTCATCAAGATCGGAATAAAAAAACAAATCCACAAACATCCCTCTTTATATATATAGACTAGCAGAGGTACCCGGCATTGCCCGGGATAATTTCAGTTGTAGGTAAAGAGAACAATCTCAAAAAATTAAATTATAACTCCCAATTGGTTAAATAATATCTCAATCAATATAACATAGAGCAAAGGGACTATCCATTCTAGGGAGACACGCTTAATCAATAGACGTTGCCTTATTAATGTTCTATCACTGCATCTTCACTTTATGCTAATTATTAATAATTCTTGGAAACGAACGTTCAGTCATTGCATTTTCAGCATCTCAGTTTCCAAAATATACACCTTCCCACAGAATATAGACAAAATGTATTTTTATGAAATGTTTGGATCTGCTGTGCTACCAAATAAGCTAGGTGATAACCCCGGCATGGCTCGGACTTTTTTTTGGAATAAATTTTGAAATATCTTAAAAATGAACACATGAAAACGCTTAGATTTAATACAGTAAAAATTCTTAATGAAAATTCGAAAAAAATTTTTTCAAAGGCTCACAATGGATGGGCCTTTCCAAGGATGCCACTACTAGTCTAAATAATTTCTTACTCACGAAATCTTAATTTAGATGTACACTTGATGCTGTTACAATTCCCTTTCTTCTCTCGATGTCTTGTAGCAAAACTTGGCCATTCAACTCTTTGTGAGGTCTAGCAATCACCGATTCTTCTATTGACAAGCTTACCATTTGCTCAATACAGCATGGAGCTACAGGAGTGCTTCCTCTGTCGTCTTTCCACACTTTCTCAATAGTCCGCTAACTCGCCATTATCTCCAGTTACTGATCATTTTTAAAGATTTTCAAGAAATTGTTAAGTTCTAAGAATTCTCTTTTCTAAGAAAAGCCTGAATAACAGGAATTCTATGCATTGTTATAAATTGAAATTTATCGATATTGCACAAACTTTGCCTTTCATTGTTGGTCATGAGATATATATTGTTGGTCCGTGCAGAGTGTTTGTGAATTGCATGTTGATACCATTGTTGATACCTATTGTTGCACAAACTTTGCCTTGCATTGTTGGTCATGAAATTTTTCTCATTAATATGCCCTGCCATAACCATGAATATCGATTTTTTATCGATAATTATTATTTTTCCTCATGCTTTGAAGGTCAATTATGCAAAATTTCATCAAGATCGGAATAAAACTGTAGAGTTGTATAAAAAACAAACAAAGAAACAAACGAACATCCTTCTTTATATATATATAGAAAAAGAAGAAGATATTGGTTGTTTATAGCCCAATGAAAGAAATAAGAATTTGCTGACAAACTAAGAAAAATTCCTTCCAAGCGCCTTATAGCTTTAGTCATTTTCAGGAATAGTGATGATAAAGATTAAAATGGCCCTTCTGTCGATCGCCATAAGCACATATCCGTAAGAAGGAATTGGATGTAAAGACAGGATAGTGTTCTAATTTGCATATTTAGGTCACCCACAACTTCCTATTCATTGGATTCATCAAAATTGACACAGCTGCTTCGGTTACCAAAGTAAAAGGGGGGGGGCTCATTTTTATATCCACATTACAGTTCAAAACGGGTTAATTTCACTAAGAAGAATGTTAAGTATTTGTCAGCAAAATCAGGAGAACATGAAATTATGTAAGTCTTTTAAATTTTTTTTTCTTTATTGTCACACTTATCAAGCTTGTATTCGCGCAAATGCTCTTGTGAGAATTTGGATGCACATTGTGTAGAGAAAAGCTAATTTGTAATGTAATATATGTATAGACGCCAAACATGAGTCACTAACAAAAGAGGAAAAACTTTGAAATACTGACATTTCCTATTGAATTGAATCTGAAAATGGCATTCAAAATATAGGGTGGCCCAAAAAAAAAACTTTACTCAGTTTGAGAGCTGAAAACGATTTTATAATTGAACAGATTATAATTAAGTTTTAACATGTTCATATTGGCATAATGCAGAAATGTTTCCAATTATATAATAATTGATTTACATTTAAATAAGAGATTTACATTTTTCATTGGATAACCAGCTGAATATGACTGCCTTTCTCTTCTATCATCAAATACGAGATTCTCGTATAAGCGGTTATAGATATTGAAAGCGGCGGATTGCAACATTGTCTGTGAGATTTTTGCTGTCTCTTTTCTGATGAAGTCTTTCAGGTCACATAGAGTTGTTAGTCTGGTCAAATAACCATGCTTTTTAGAAATCTCCATAACCAATAGTCACAGGAATTAAGGTCTGGAGATGGAGGAGGACACGCTATTAGAACATTGCGTCCAATCAATCTGTCTTCTGTAAAAACAGAAAGCCAGGAATATTTTACAGGGATGGATATGTGTAGCAGCGCACCGTCATCATGTTAGAATGTCACGTTTCCCAATATTCGGCATTGCCTGATGTAAGGAATAACATGATCCTGTAAAATCCGTAGGTAGCGGGCACCTGTGATTGTCATTATTACAAAAACAGAGATCGTTCGAAGAACCTTCGAAGAAAATCGATCCAATGATGAAGTTTGTAGTGAAGCCGCACCACTTCTGTGCTTTCTACTCACTCTAACGGCCAAAAAACTAATTTGCATATTTTATGATTGGAAACATTTCCGCATTATACCAAGTGAACATGTTAAAATCCATTATAATCTGTTCATTAATAAAACCGTTTCAGCACTCAAAGTGAGTAAGTTTTTTTGGGCCATTCTGTATTTTCGCTTTTTATTTTCCTTATGGCGTTAACCGGTAGGAACTTGAGTGAACTTTTGTCTCTTTTTTAAATTCCATAGACTTTATTTGCTACAGAATGCATTTCATAAAAATACAAAAAATAAAAGTTTCCTTTATGTCGTATCAATTTTGACTAATTATCTAATTTGTTATCTTCAATTTTTTGGCGTTCTACTCCCTAAGGTTGATGACGGTAATTTTCTAGTCAAGAACTCATCTTCTAAATGGAACAGGAGGTAGAAGAAGCTGTAATTGCAGGCGGTTTTCAATCTCCCAAAAAAAAGAGAAAGAAAACCTTGCTATTTACGTAATAGATATTTTTTTACGAACTTACAGTTCAAACATGGCTACCGTTGAATTTGAATTGGATTCTTTTTTAATTTCTCCGCCAAAACCGAATAATACTATACGATAATATGAAACTTTTACAAAATATGCTGACTGTTTAGAAAATCATCAAGAAAGAAATAAGATCATTTAGGATATTTTAAAATTATAAATTTCGAAATAAAATTATAAACTTTCCGAAAAATAATCATTGATACCTTAAGAATTGATACTAATTATTGGATATTACAGGGCTATTAAAAATGCTTCATTCAATTTCAAAACATTGTATTTGCCAAAGTATTACACTTACAGGTACAATGTAATTGATACATGAAAAGAACCGTAAACTCACCAAGTTTACGTTTGGCTCCGTTTTGATGTACAGGGTGGCCCAAAAATAATTCACTCACTTTGAGAACTGATAACGGTTTTAATATCAACACATTTTAAAGATATTTTAACATGTTCACACCTATTGAAAGTGCGAGTACCATGCAGTTGGGGGAAAGCAGGAAAAGAGTTTGTGTGCTGGAATTTGCGAGATGTACGCTGTTATTGCAGTGCAGCGTATATTCAGAAGAAAATACAGAAAAGAGCACAACATTTTGCGGTAGCCTCGCAGTTTAAGAACACATGCTGCTGTGTAAACGGAAAAGCACTAGTCTACCAAGCGTGCTTGTTGAAACAGAGGAGAAAATGAAGGAGTATTGGACATAGAGCACACATAGAGCATTCGTAGAGTATAAGGAAAACTGGGTGAGTATCAGATTTTTTTCAGGTAAAAATTATAAAGGTATATGTAATATCTTGGAAAATCCAGTGTACAGAAATCGAATGAATCATTTTAGTAGCCCGACTAGACAAAAGTCCTGCAACATCTGTTGTGTTTGTAAAGTTTTGATTTTGTCTAAGCAAGTTTTTTACAGTAAAACAAAAAATGACTCTTTCAACAAAACATTTACAATTGTGTAGCTCAGATGGGTGCGTCAGTTCATTTTATTACCAAAAATACCGTTACAGGCGACTGATAATTTTGTGGAGCTCAGATGTCGACAATTTCCCGTTCGCCCAGCTTATGCAATGACAATTAACAAGTCTCAGGATCAAACCTTAAGCAACATTGGTATATACCTAGAGTAGATTGATACCTAATTGATACTGATACCCGCCTTCGTTTTGCCTTGAAAAGCTCGGCGAAGACGGGTGCTGTTGTACACGTGAAAAATAATAGAATGCTGCTTGTTGTTCGTTTATTTTTCTCTCTTTGTTTAAACAACAATGGTCATGCACCTCAATCAATAAACACTCAGCAACAATGTCACAAGCATCAGTTACATAAAATTAATTTATTATTATTATATCATTAGCATTATCATTTATGTCTTTATGATACAAACTAAATTAAATAACAAAAAATTATTATTAACCTACAACGGGCATCTCAGCTAGTAGATTATTATAAAGTATTAAATCGCATAAAATTCCGCTTTGTTATGTGAAACATTTTTCATAGGAGGAAACAAAATCCTGCAACATATGAAAAATCTGTCTAAAGCCATTGAAGCCTTGTAAAAAATATGAAAATATACGTTCAGTTACTGTTTACTCTCCCCTTACTGTCTATAGAAATAATTGCATTATTTTAATGCATTCGCATGCTAGAATTATCCTGAATTTTATATTATCTTTTCATTTTCATTGTTTTGCAAAATGACAAGAACGTGTGTACAGAATGAGAATGATGTTCACAAATTAATGATAAAAAATATTAGCTATGCACCGTAAATAATCAAATTACCAAAGATATTGATCGATCTACGGTTGGCAGAATCATCATAACGTTTGCAGAAACTGGAAAAAGTAATTTGCAGCCTCGACCTGGGCGCACAAGAAAGACTTCCAAGGCTCAAAACGCGCCATTAATAAGTCTTGTGAAAACATCCAGATATAAGACTGTCAGTACGATAACCAAAGAATCATTAAAATAGGTGTATCGGGACGATTGAGACGCCATTGTGTTTTGAGAGCAACAGGTAGGAGCACTAATCATTAACCTTATATTGCATATAAATTTTGGAGAACTTTTGTCACATTTTCATTTGTTGCAGGGTTTTTGTCCCTCCTACGCAACTACTTTTGTAAATGTTTCACATTAACAAAGCGTGACTGTTTGATTTAAAACTTTAAAATAATTATCTATTAGCAATCGACCAATTGTATTTATTCTTTTGAAAACGCTATTTTTAGTGTACAAACATGCTTAGAGAAAATCCAAACTATTCAAACACATGAGATGTTGCAGGACTTTAATTAAGCGACTGTAGGTTAGGTTAGGTTTGTTCTCTTCATCTTTAATTATTAAATTAATTTAATTTTTAATAAGCAGTATTTTGGCATATTATCACTTTCGAAATATAGGTGAACAAGGCTTCAAAATTTAAACGCTTCTTAGATAGTTATAAATTATTTAAAAGAAGATTTTTAATTAATTTTTGCATTTAAGACTTAGGAAAGCTTTCATTAAGCGTTACGTGAAAGAGAATATACTAAAGCCGTCGATATAGTAAAATATGTGTTTAAAAAAGCGAGCTCCGTAATCAAAAAACTAAGATAAATCAACGAATTTTGTAATAAAGATATCAATTTATATGGGTCTTAAAGGCAAAGATAAGTTTCTTTCATGATAAAAACGGATATAATTTTTATAAACTAAACAATTAACTAATTTCATGTGTTAGATATATAAAAATAACATTGGCACACAAATATCATATAAAATTTCTTTTAAAATTTTTATTACAGGAATTGGGAAAGAAGGTGAACATCAGGGTCCAATATTCATTACCGAACCGCCTTCGTACGTCGAGTTCTCCAACTTCAGCGGAGCTCGAATCGAATGTGTTGCTCACGGCAATCCACTGCCCACCGTTCTCTGGACTTACTCCGATGGAACGCCGGTTGATGATGTCCAACACATAAGGGAGACCCTTCGCAATGGATCTTTGTTGTTCCATCCATTCCGTGGGGAAGACTACAATCCCTCCATCCATGCGGGGCTATACCGGTGCCACATCTCCAATTCTGTTGGGAAGATCCTCAGCCGAGTCGTCAGTGTCAGAGCAGGTGAGATTCTCACATATAAAAATATACATATACATAAATTTTTGAAGTTGAATTTGATCAATTGGACATATAATTTATTATGTTGGAAACCGCTTCTAGGTATTAAATGCTTGCCTAGAAATTTAGAAATTGTGCTCAACACACTCCCCTGTTTTTTGAAATGGGAATACTCTTTTTAAAATGCTCATGCGAGAACATTTTGACAGATATCAACAAAATGAATGAAACCCTAGCAATATTTAAATTAGCTCTATCCAATGGTGTAAACTTTTTTTATCCATACATTTATATTTCGAATTAATAAGCAGTGTCAGAATATTTTTTTGCATACTTTACAACTGCTTGCTGACTATGGGGAAAATTTCGACTCTCATGGAATAAAAATTTATTTCTCCTCAAGGAAACGCAAAACACCATACATTGAAATTGAAAGGAAAATGTTCAATTTTTTTAAGTAGAGAAAAATGGCTCTTTGGTAGGATTCTGAAATGGTTCATATCTGAAATATCCAGCCATCCCGACGAAATAATCTACTCAAAAATACCTTTCAATACGGTTTTTTTTGGTAGGATTTTCCCTTGAAAATTTCCCCAGAAAATTAATTTGCCTCCTTGATTATCAGTGCCCAACATTTTTATTTTCACACTGGCAACTGATTTAGCCCTTGAACTTGCAACATAAAATTGCCCATGGCTGAAAACGAGCTCCGCCGGAACTCTGTGACTTATTAATAGCCATGGCAGAAGCCAAAGTACGGGGAAAATGTTTTCTCCTAAATTCAATAAAAGAATCATAGGAATTTAAATCAATTCAGAGAAAAAAATTACTTACCGATTCTTCTTTCAATACCTTACATTTTAAACAATATTTTAACCATCTAATAATAAATATCTTAGAAATCACCGTAAACACCCGTAGAACACTGTATCAAGGCAAGAATGCACATTTAACGTTTTATTCGCAGATTTATTTCTTCAAATTATATGCACGTTTCGAATATTTTGGAATCAAAGTTAAAATTTGAAAAATACAGAATACTTACTGTCCGCTTCCCACGAAAATGCCCCTGCGTTGTTGAAAGTGCTCACTGCGCGCGCTGCAGTCGTGGATGCGTCCACAGCACTGATAGGGAACACAAATACGAAAATGCATGGAGGGTAGGCAGGGAAAGCAGCATCTGGAGCCTGCTGTTAACTTGC
>JAHWFO010059702.1:837-16369 GCA_023313115.1 Rhysida immarginata
GGAATCTGCTGCTGTTTAACCTGCATTTCTATGGAGCATACTACGACTTTTTCTAGATTTTTAATTATTTCTCGGTCTGTAATTAACGGAAACCGCCAAGATCATATGGAAGCTTGAAATGAATGACATGTAATCTATCGGCGTCAAGAAAAATTTTTTTTCTACGGTGGAAAAATAGATATTCGCCTAATTAAATGCACTTGAGTAACTTGCTTGGCAATCAGCTGACTGGCTGTTAAGTTTACAGCATACGCCTAAATCACTTAGACTTTGCAAATGTATTAATATATTTTCAGCAATATAGTAATTTTACTTCAAACCAATCTAATTTCAACAACAGAATTAATTTGACTTACTTTTAATTTGTTTTTATTGAAAAAGTGATAAGCAAAATAAGTGACAAAAGCCATTAGAATGCAACTTTTAGATATATTATATACACTTAAAGATATACATATAGATACACTGTATATTTTAATGATAAAATTACATTGAAGTAAATGATGTTGACAAAAATTAAGAAGGAACAAAAATAACAACAAAATAATGTAACAAAAAACAAAATTCATAGAAAACCGACAGTTGATTATAATTAATTTACATTTCATTTTAAACTCCATGGGAAACGAATTACTATTTATTTTGAATTCATAAAAGGCCAAAAATTAAAATTTTCAAGAAATTTTTTTTTTTTTTACAATTCCCAAGCCGAATAAATTTTATTTTGAATTAATAGTCATTTTAATAATTTTATGTTTTGGGGATTAAAAATATAGCATTATTTAGCTGAGCACGGAGAAATTTCTTATAACAGGGCAATGATGTTGAAAATATCCTTAAGCGCCAATCTCCACTTGCAAATGAGCACAAGTTAATCTTGGACATTTCTTAGCATTCTTCAAGCGTCTACATTTTTTTACAATTAGGAGAATGGCGCTTAAGGATTTTTTTCAACATCTTTGCCTTGTTACAAGATATTTTTTATGCTCAACTAAGCAGCGTTTTATTTTTCACCCTCAAAACATATAAAGTTATTCAATTCCTTGTGGTTGATACAATTCTGCGGGTTGATATAAATAATAGAGATTGTTAATAGGAACTTGAAATAAATATTTAAAAAAATCTAGTCGATTAAGGAGTTATTAAACCAGCATACAAGATACAAGTAAAAAAAAATAAAAAAATAAACTCAATTATTTCTGCATCAGACTAATGAAAAGTGTTTTGCAGATTTTATTAATCCACCAGGTAAACGCTAAAGTTTTTAATTTTCATTAAGAACTTTGCTTAATTAATCGAAGAAAATGGCTTTATTTCAATTTTGAAAATAAGCAAAATGTAAGTTTAAAATGCTTTTATTTTCATGGTACACCGATAACAATCCTGATCACAGTTTCTTTAATGATGTGCGGGGTTAAAAGATAACTCTTCATTTTTCATTTAATGTAATGAGCATAAGAAACTAACAATTTTTTTTAGTTATACAATTAAACAAACATCACGAGTAAAATCTTTCATTTTCTTTATAAACATGCAAAAACTCTGAATACGCTTTCATAAAAGATAGGTTAAATCAAAAATTAACTTTTTATTTAATAATATCTAAGAAACGGGTCAATTTGAAAGTTTTCATAGATAAGCAAACATGTCTTAAAGGTTTTTATTTTCATTGTATACATGAAACAAATTCGTATACAAATTTAAAATTAACTTTTTTATTTATTGAAATTAAAATGAAGAACGAAAAATAAATTTAATAATGAAATATATTCGAAAAGCGCCTATTTCCCAATGCTATTCCTATGCTAAGCGAACCCACGATTCCACCAAGCAAGTTACTCGAGTGCATTTAATTAGGCGAATATCTATTTTTCTTCCGTAGAAAAAATTTTTTTCTTGACGCCGATAGATTACATGTCATTCATTTCAAGCTTTCCTGTGATCTTGGTGGTTTCCGTTAATTACAGACTGAGAAATAATTAAAAATCTAGAAAAAGTCGTAGAAACGCAGGTTAAACAGCCGGCATATTCCACCCATGCGTCGGAGGGCGCCACCGTCTGCTCACTACCATCGCTTAACATGGGAAACGGCGAAGCTGTCCATTCTATGTTATTCTATGGTAGTTGATCGAGTGTCATACTAACACTAAGAGGACAGATTTAAACAATAGACAGCCCATAAGTAGTATCAAAATTGTAATGCATTTTGAATGTACTAAAATGTTGCCGAGGATTAAGATGAGAAATTTAAAGTAAGATATTCGGTAAAACAATATTTTTTACCGCTTTTCTAAAAATTTGATAAGAAGGTAAAGAGCGAACCTCAGGAGGTAAATAAGACCAGTACGTTATCCCAATGTAAGATATACATCGTCTAAAGTAATTACTTTTTGCTATTGGTAGGCATATATAGTCTGCTTTGCGTGTTGAGTAGTTATGTCTATCTAACTGTTTGCATGTGTTAAGAGGAGAGGATAAATATAATTGATTGTTAATGGCCTTGTAAACAAAGGAACATACTTGGATAAAGTTAATCTGATAAATAATTTGAATGCGAAATAAGTCAAATTATGGGGAAACAGATTGTGACATATGTAACTTTAAAAGAATACGTAAGAACCATTTCTGTATGATTATAGGAAGTGGATGATCCCCAGAAAATGATATCGTAGCAGAGCGAAGAGTGTATCAGAGAATAGTATAGAAGTAACAGAATATGATTTGGAAGATAATGAAGTCTGGAAATCATTTCTAGGTTAAGATTACTTAACAGATTAGCAACATGCTGATCCCAAGTAAGATTCCTAGTAATAATGAGACCTAAGTATGTGAAAGAATTAGTAATTGATAGCGGATGAGAACCATAATAAATTAAGGGGTTAATTGAAATGTTGATAAACGAACATAACTTCATTAGAAATTGTAGGAAAGTTACAGAAAAAAATTTAACTTTTGACAATCGTTGAAGAAACATCGCATTATGCGTGTCAATTATAAAAATTAACGGGTAATATATAAGTAATTCCACCTTGATTTCTTGAAATAACCTTTCAGCAACAGGCGTGCATTAGCCTGAAATCAACAACGATTGAGGAAGCTCTGAACTGTGCATCTTGAAGGGAACAGAAACCCAACGATTTTTAATATCTGCTTGTGATTAAATTATATTTGTTATGCAAGAAAAATATTATGACTTTGTTGCAATAAAGGATTTACCCACAATCTTTTGCAAAAGTTAACCATTATGGCAGCCGACACGTTAGAAATAAATTCATTGTAATTTATATTATATACTGTATAACGGCTTTGGCTTTTATCTCTCTATCATTATCGAGACGTAACGACAGGTTTCAAAACCTCTCTTCGTCAATCGATAAATATTTGATCATTGAATGTGGTCGAAATCGGTTCGTACTCAAACGGTACTAACTTGTTAATACGAATTCCTAATTAATAGACCAAGCAATTCGTATTAATAAAGAATGAATAAATTCGCCGCAGCAGGCGCTCGTTTCGTTCAACAGTAAAAGTTATATAGGAACGCTTACAAATTATGAAAAGTTAAAATTACACCAATCTCAATGGTTTATGTGATTGTGGCTATTTAAATCTTCTAATACATAAAAAAAACAAGTATCGAAAGCTTTGTGTGTCTGTCTGTCTAAAATGTAATTTGATTTTCTCGACATGTATGAAAAATTTTCAAAATATATTTTCGCCAATCGACAAATATAGATGAATGCTTGGACAAGGCTGAAGATGGTCAAAATCGTTCAATTGTATGTGTTCTAATACAATTGCATTAGCGCTTTGGAGCACACGTATATTACGATCGCTTTGTTAACGTATGATAAGTAATATACAGGGTGTAATAAAAATAGCGGGCTGGCTAGAGATAGTCAATTTCTGCACCTAAAAATAAGGGAAAAAAATTTATACAGATTGGATACAAAAAATGACCCCCCCCCCTTTTATTTTCGTAACCGAAGCAGATATGTCATTTTCATGAATCCAATGAATAGGAAGTTGTGGATGAACTATCCCATGGATCTGTTACGGTTTTTAAGATAGGATTTGAATGTGTCCTAATTTGCATATTTGGGATGATGAGAAGTGCACCATAGGACAGGTCACCCACAACTTCCTATTCATTGAATTCATATATGTTTCGGTTACGAAAATAAAAGGGTGGCTCATTTTTGTATCCCCCCTGTATAAAGATATCCTATCCAACAATAATTGAATGGACTGTACACAGGTAAGGTAAAAGTGATATCTTATTAAGAGCTTTAGCAAAAAGTTAATTATCAGAATGAACGCTTGGTCTGTACGTTTATCCGTCCGTCTGGCAGTCTGCCGTTTGCACGATAACTTGAAAACGGATTAACTTTTTCAAATTCTGCTTTCAGAAATATGACCATCAAGGTCTTAGACTAACACTCTTATTTGCAGTTCGTTTTCTTTATAAATGCCATACTATATAAAAATTTTATTATCCGTCTTCTTTGAGAAAGGTAAATAAAATATATGATTATGTGCGGAATTTAGTTTGGGTGAATTAATAGTCAAGAAATCTTGCAGGAAAACATATCAAGTGTCTCCACCTGGTCTTCATTGACATGGAAAAGGCATATGACAGAGAGCCAAAGCAAGAAGTTTGGAGAAGCCTCAGAGTTAGAAGCGCACCAGAGAAATATGTCAGGTTAATTCAAGAAATGTATAGGAAAGCCAAGACAAAAGTGCGAACCTGCCTGGGAGAAACGAGTAGCTTTGAAGTGAGAGCGGGTCTCCACCAGGGTTCAGCACTGAGTCCTTCCCTGTTCAACATAGTGATAGATGTCATATCAGAGAAAGTCAGGGAAGAAGCGCCTTGGAACATGATATAGTTTTATGTGCAAGATCTAGAGCAAAGGCCGAAGAAAATCTAGAGAATTGGAGGAAAGCCCTGGAAGACGGGGGACTGAAAATCAGCAGAAGCAAGACAGAATATATGGCCTGCAACATAGAGGCCTAGAAAAACGAGGAGCTGAAACTAATGGAGACAGCAATCAGGAAAACTGACCACTTCAGATACCTTGGTTCGACAGTTGATGAATGGAGTGAGACGGGTAGGGAAGTAAGTGACGAGAAGAATACAGACAGGTTGGAAAAATTGGAAAGAAGTCTCTGGAGTCCTCTGCGATAAGAAGATCCCTGTGCGTCTAAAGGGCAAAGTTTACAGGATGCTGGTGAGACCTGCAATGGAATGGAAACACTCTCTCTAAAAAAAGTCCGATATACAAAGGATGAAAGTGGCAGAAATGAGAATGTTGAGATGGATGTGCGGAGTGACACGATTATACAGGATTAGAAATGAGCGCATCCGAGGGACAGTGAAGGTTACAGATACTGAAAACAAAATCCAAGAAAATAGACTGAGATGGTTTGGCCATGTAATGAGAAGAGACGAGGACTACACTGGCAAAAGAGCTATGAACATGAAAGTGGAGGGAAGGAGAAAAAGAGGACGACCCAAGAGAAGGTGGCAAGATATTGTGGACGAAGATCTGAAATCAAAGGGACTCAGAAGGGAGTGGACAGAGGACAGAGAGAAATGGAGAAAGCTCATCAAAAACAGCGACCCCACGTAGAAGTGAGAAAAGCTGAAGATGAAGAAGACGCAGAAGATAATACAGATCAAGAGTGCAATACATCTGTTAATCAATGTACAGGGTGTTGCAGATAACTACAGGGCAGTATAACTTTTGAAAACTTTTTTGTTCAAAGCGCTTTTGTTCAAATTACAAAGTAAACAATCTAAGAAGTGCGCGAGTTATTGTTCAAAGCGCTTATTTTATAAATTTCGACACTTAAGCAATTATAGATTATATGTCTATAAAAGCGGAAATCGAGTACACTGTGCCACACAGTCGGGCTCGCACTTGCCCAATTTATTTTATATGCAGATGAACAGTAGCCTATATTGATGCAGAATATAAGTTTTGAAAACCATTGATGCTCCACTTTCATTTCTTTACCCTGTACGGTTGACATTTGTCATGCGATGGGTTGAATTCTAGCTGCTAATAATTCTTGGAAACAGATGTTTTATTGCCAAGGCAACATGAATCTCTATGCAAAGAAATCTATCGCTTAAACTTTTTCGCTGGTTGTTTCACCTGTTGTGGGGTTTGACTTGCCTCAAATTAAAATAATGAAAACCAAGAACTTCATGTCCACAACGATTTATTTTGTTTGGACACAGCAAAACAAAATTATGTTTTCATTATGTCATTATCCACAGCAAACTCATTCTTCTCATCAGATTAAAATGATATCCATTTTCACCACAGGGATCACTGGAAACAGTAGATCACATAAGATCGATGGGTTTCCAAAATGGGCTGCAATGATTCGCCTCGTTGAATTACGATATCCCGTTGATCAAACTCATCGCCTGATACCACCATCGCGACTTTATCTACCTGAGAAGCATTGAAGCGCTGCCTGTGTTCGAATGCTAGTCTTCGCTCTTCGGTCTGTTAGCATACATTCCAATCAAAAATGTGGGAACTCTAATCCACAAGGAGAAATGAAATATCGGATACGTATTTCGGCTACCAAGTAGCTTTTTTACTTTGGTCTCTCACAGCTGAAGACGGCTACTTGGTAGCCGAAATACGTATCCGGTATTTCATTTCTCCTTGTGGATTAGAAGCTCCCACATTTTGGTTGTTCCATTCCACAGCTTTTGTTTGTTTTTGTACACATTCCAATGCTCAAAGCGAAGATAATAATATACTGAAGATATACTTCAAAGAAATCGTGAATACAAAGAGAAAAGGGAAGAAAGAGAAATAGCTGTTACAATGTGTCCAATTGTACTTTCTTGAAGTCACTAATTAACTCAACTGGCAGAGCAGCCCCCTACTCGAAGGTTGGGAATTCTCCTACTCTTAAACCATCAAATAAATTGATGAAAATTCAAATCAAAGAAAAGATTAATTGCGATAAAGATATACTTCAAACAAATCGTGAATACAATTGTAAATTATTTCTAAGTTTGGTTGAACATCTAGAATTATTGCGAAACATACATGCTGTAATGTCCATTTTTGTGATTAATTAATTTTTCCGATGGACCCTGATTAATGAGCCGAGTGGGAATGGATTTGAACTTGATAACTTTACTAGATTCGACAAATTCTTCCGTGTTGGTGTTTTTTAAATATGCTCTGTTGTGATGGACTTAATTTTAAGTGACGATAGGCGGTTTTTTAATCTGCTTGTATGCCAACTTATAAATTTTATTGTTGAAGGCTGCTTCAGAGTGATAATTGTTTAGCGCTTGAACTATGTTATTTCGTGCTCAACGGAAAAGCCTGTCTTTTAGTATAAAGTTTTATTGGATTGTTGCGAGTTGCATGTCGCGCGTTTTTGATATGAGGATTGTTGCGAGGGAAAAAACAGAAGATGCTAGAAAACGAAAAGATTGGGAAATAAATTGGAAGCCATGGACAAGTAATGAACAGCAGTGAAAATTTTGATTCAGCGATGAGTCTTAGTCTCTGCGTTGAAGAATGATAGAAGAGGAAATAATATTTTTCTGAGAGCTACCCCATTAACGATAGCTTAGTCTCTTGACCGAAAAGACCGTTTTTTGGCTGAAAAATGAATGATTACACTGTACATCAAATTTGAACTTTTTTTTCTGTCCTTTTGATGAATGTATGTGATTCTGTATAAACAAAAGGTGCTTGGTTCGTATATGAAAACCAAAATGGTGCATCACGTACCGTTTTTGTAGCAGACCCACTTCTCAGAGAAATGTAACAGAGGCTTGATTATAGAAAGTACAAACACTAAAATGACTTTTTTGGCCCTTTCCTCCTGTAGGCACCTGTTGGTGTGTCCCTGATAACAGACCAGCAATATTCAGCTAGCATACTTCCAATCCATCGTTAAGCTCTAGCTGTATGAGTTAATGATGCGAACATGTCATGGATGTAGATGGTTGAAAGTCAGGATCTTGATGGTTTGGATCATCGGAGGTGTCTTCCTCTGAATCAACAGTATATTTTTCTGGAGCTGTAAGAATAGGAAGATCTTCAGAATGAGGAACTGGTCGCATAGCGCTTCTATATGTGCTAAAATATAGATACGTAAAAAGCTAAAATGTGGATTTTTTGGAAAATGGTGCGTGGTAAACCAAAGATAATTACAGATTTGTTACGTTCAAAAACATAGATCGGGCGGAAAAATAGGATAATAATCAATAAAAGATTTTGGAAAACCTCAACAGAGGGCGGCAAAAACGAACTAGATATAAAGCTCCTAATCTAGAGCTTTAACTAGATAATGGAAAAACGGAAGTGGAGTGAGTGCCGGGTTCATGCTCATGTAAAGAACGGAGGAGAGAACAAAGGGGAATTTTCAATAGGCGGACAGGTAGTATTGAATATGTCGGCCGAGCTAAGGAAAAAGAATACTGTTTGTTAAAAGTATTTGAACAGAGGAGAGACGAATTAATTATGAAGTATCCAAAGCGGCCAAGAAAATTATTACGGCAGAGACGAATAGACTAAAGTACGTGTCAGTATCAAGGTGAACAAAATTCTTTTCTATCAAAATAAAGCCCGGATAACGGTTGTGAACCTCATGCTACTTATAACAGAGTATTAACTAATTATCCGCAGGAGAAAGAAATAATAATTGTGCCAAGATTAACTTTATTAAATAACTAGCTGATATACCCGGCGTTGCTCGGGCTCTTTTTTGATGAAAGTTTGCAATATCTGAATGGGAATATACAGTAAAAATTAACACATTAAAAAAATAAAAATTCATATAGAAAAACCGAAAAAAATGTTCCTAATGGATGGCCCTCTAACAGTTCTCCCCGGTTCGTGTTGGAATGTTGTGTATAGCTGAGTTTACCATAGTGCCGGAGAAAATATATGTGCAATAATGTGCATGGCTACGAAAGTGGGAGGAAGTAGAATGAAAATGAAACAATAGTTTGATCTAACATTTTTTCAGCCCTTGCTATGGCTGTAGTTCTTCGATTTTGTGTGACCTGACCTTTAAAAATTCATTTGTTTATCTAAAAATTCAACAATTCCAAAATTCTCTTCTTGGGTGGCGATGGATGTACATGATCGTTTGTGTCTGTGTCCTCTGCAATTCCAACAATTGATAAACTGTTAGGAAATAAAGAAGTTAAACTGGAGCAAACTCCAAGCATCAGGTAAATGATATTAATTAGAAAAATGGATAGAAAAATTCTGCGACTTGGATTCGAACCAGGAACCTCGACTGTCATGGTCGACGCCTCTACTAATTGGGCTATCGCAGACACCTGAATAGCCATGCTGTCACTAAGTGTCTTAAAGACAACCAAGTAGTCTTTACCTGATGTTTGGAGTTTGCTCCAGTTTAATTGCTTTATTTCTTATTGTGTGTTCATCAAACTTTCTGATGGTTTGGATAGGAGAACCGGGTCAAATTCACGATCTGTGAACCGGGTCCCCACCTCCCATTGGGCTTTCCTTCTTGACAACCTGGTTGTCTTTAAGACACTTAGTGACAACATGGCTGTTCAAGTGTCTGTTATAGTCCAATTGATAGAGGGGTCGACCATGACAGTCGAGGTTCCTGGTTCGAATCCAGGTCGCGAAATTTTTCCATCAATTTTTCTAATTGGTAAACTGTTGCAATTCATTCTGCTCTCGAGGTCTTGAAGCAAAACTGGCGCATTCATCACATGGTGTGATCTGGCAGATGCAGTTTCTTTTGTTGACACATTTGAATCGACGGCCACAGGGTCCCTCACCACTTGTTTAGTTGAAGCAGTGTGCTGGAAAAATCGATACAGCACCGAGTGAAGGGGCTGCTTTCTCTGCCGCCTTTCCACTGTTTCTCAATAGTCTGCTAACTCTCCATTTACTGCTCATTTTTAAAGCTTTTCAAGAAAATGTTAAATTCTAATAAAATAACTATCAATTCTAAGAAAAGCACAAAGGACAGGAATTATATGTATTGTTAAAATTTCCGACGCCTTCTCACTGATTCTCAGAAGAGGAAGACCCTTCCAGCTATAAGCTGACGACCATTACGCGAAACTTTAAATTATGGTCAGGAATTAGAAAGACCGAAGAATATTACATTTTATAAGAGGGTGGTCTTCGATTTATGCATGTAAGTCGTGTGTCCTCAAAATATTTTTGTTAATGAAGTATACAAAATGATCAGTCTTGAGATTCATTTACATGTCTTAATGAACATGTCTTACATACATAACTATTTGATTGGCTGAATCTGGTATATTTTCTCCAATTTTTGTATTTAATGCCATAACATTTTTAGAATTCTGTGTTTCTATCACTACTGTTGAAACAAACAGAGCAGTCTATTGTTGCACAAACTTTACCTTGCATTGTTCGTCATGAGATATATATTTTTGGTCGGTGCATATTGTTTTGAGATACCTCCTATCAGTATGCGCTGCCATCAATTTGAATATCAATTATTATCGATAAAAATATTATTTTTTCGAAATCTCATGTAGACATTGACCTTCTTCTTGCTTTGAAGATCAAATGTGCAAATTTCATGAAGACTGGAATTAAACTATAGATTTATATAAGAAAGAAACACACAAACAACTTTCATCCTTATCTATATGTATATAAAATTCTCTGTATGTCTGTCTGTCTGTACGCTATGCATTTCAGAATGGCTTGACCAATCTTGATGAAATTTTTCATGGTAATTCCGATGGACCCTGGGAAGGTTTTAGGTAGTTCATGGTGGAGATATCGCGCTTCATGGATAGCACACTCTACAATTCGTTATTCCCCTCCCTAAAACAGGCTAATATGGTTAATTATGTAGTGCCACACCAGTAAATGTGTTAAGTTTGTAGTGCAACATCACCAGTGAATGTGTTAACAAACTTTCAACCCCCCCCCTTTCTCCCCCCTTAGGGGTAGAATTTCCAAAAACCCCTTTTTAGTGCTCACTTACATTTTGTAAAGAACTTCTGTACAAAATTTCAAGTTTCTAGGCCTTATGGTTTGGGCTGTGCGTTGATCACTCAATCACTCATTCAGTCACTCACTCATCAGTTTCTTCTTTTTTAAATATAGACTAGATGTGCCCATGGCTCCGCTCACGTAGAACTCGAAATATTCTTCCGGGGGAGGGAATACCGGGATAAAAAGTTTCATATGTTATCCCTTGATGAAAGAGATAATTTAATAAATGAGCAAGAGAAAATATAATATTTATTTTTATTGTGTACAAAAAGCGTCTCTGTAGACAGTGTTATTGGTCATTTTATGTGGCCCTTGGGTACCTTTTTGTGCATCGGCCATCTCTCATGCAAGGTGAGTTCACGTTAAGTGCACCGCAAGGACCATGCACCACATGCGTCTTTACAGTGTTGTGCAATATGGGATCCCCATTAGGGGCTGGGAATTCCGCGCTGATTATGTCGTCGATATCGTTGGGGCGTAGTTTTTCCTGCAGCCACAGAAGAATGTGTGCATGAGGCAAACCATGTTTTTGCCACTCGACACTATAAAGAAAGCATAAAGATGTGCCGAAAACATTTTTTCCTTAGTAAGCAGGTCGATCATAAGTTTTAGTTTTAATTTAAAAACCCTTGCTATTATGTCGTGCCTGTCGTAGGAAGCTTGCCCTTCGAAGAGCTCATGAGTTATTTCAGTCCACTTTGGGTTTGTAGTGAACTTAATAAAAAGGTCTGGACCCCATACTTTTTAACAAAAGGCATCTTGTGCACGCTCATGCATATAGCGTAGCTCGCCTGTGAAGCTCGATGGTAGAATGACCAGACGTCCCAAGTTTTCTGCATCGGTGTCTTGTTGCATGCCATCCTGAAGATCATTATAATTTTCAGTACGTAATTTCCTTTGATTTGAAGACTAAACGTTCACTCTCAATTTTCGCGTACATGTCCACTACATACCGATTAAATAGTCCGCGAAAATGACGCAAATGAGGAAAACGGTCCCGTCTTAATTGTAGCACGTACGAATAAAACTGCATCGCTGAAACTTTTTTGTTGGAATTGGACGCACCAGTCACGGGATTAACATGGTGAAAGCCAAAATTATCGCCGCGACAATAAATCAGAGGGTACTGAAGGGCGTCATAAGCCCGATGAGTTCCGCTAGTCCGCTGCAAGCGTTTATCATGGGTGCGCAATACAATGTCACGCTTGTCGCACTCCTAGTCCACCAGTGCAACAGCAACTTCACTCGTGGTAGGGGCGTTGTATCGGCCACGATGTTCCGCTGTCGGACGGCTATCAGCACTGATTACAAATTTATAATCGTTTTCTTGTCTTTGCGGAATAGAGTTTAGTGCAGCTTTGAAGTGGTTGATGTACGGGTTTATTTGATGCAACATGTTTTGCAGCTCAGCAGTCGCAGTCACACTTGGTTAAGATTTTGAAAATTGCAATTTCTTACGTTAGCTTGTTCACAATAGTTGGATACAAAGTATATTTGAAGGAATTTTGGTACATCCCCAGGCAAAAGAGAACCTATCAAATGATATGCTTGGCCTTGAATTTTAAAGGTAGGCATAAATGTACCTTCCACAATTTGCTTTGTACCAAATGAAGTCATCTGGAATGCAGAGTTATAAGAAAAAATGTTTGTGTCCCGCTCAAAAGTACTTTTAAAGGCTCTGGAGGTTCTTGAAAAATGTCTAGTCGAATTTTTCCGCCAGAACAACACAGTCCGTTTTACTCCTTACTCCATTTTAAGGCTTCGCAATGAGTACAGTTTTTGATCATTCCAGCAAATTCAGCATAATTAATGTTAGAGGTGTAGTTAAATCCACTCCGCACTTTATTAGTCCATGGAAGCTGATCAATGAGCGATCTATTTTCTGCAGACACGGATGAGCGCTGTACCTGATTCTCCGCCAGCCGAGCTTCACGTTCTTCATTTGTTTCCTACGTGCGTATTTGTCTCATTCTCTTAGCGTCTCTTGAGTCTTTAGAAAGATTTGACCGCTTTCTGGAAGGCATGTTTAGAAGGCATATCTAAAGCACTGTATAAAGAAAGTACGGACAATTCATTGTTGCAGGCAGCCATTTTGACTCCTATTTCATATGATGTTTGGTCTTGTTTTTCAGCAAATTCAAACTCCGGAGCCACATTCCCCTCTAACTTTTGTCAAAGAGGACGTGTTCAATCTGCAAGTTTAAATTTACTGCAAAACAAGAAGTAATCATCTTAGATAATAGGAATGAAATAGGAGTCAAAATGGCTGCCTGCAACAATGATTGTCCATACTTTCTTTATACAGTGCTTTAGGCATATCTTCTTTCTGGCGACATCTGTTGGCAAGTTTTACTACTGCCGCGCATACTCGTAGCTACATTTGTTGGCAAGTTTAACTACTGCTGCACGAATTTCCATACTCGTAGCTACATATGATGGCAAGTTTCACTACCGCAACACTGAGCCGCTCAGGTAGTTTCCCGTGGGAATGAGACATTTTCACGCAGAAAAAAGTACCCTAGTTGAAGACCCAGACTATAAGCTAAAACCACACTATGTTTCATCAAAATCCGTCCAGTAGTTTTTGCGTGATGCCGGAACAACCACGGACTCGTTACAGTTTGATTATATGTATGGATAGACAGATTAATAATATTGCATTTAATATTGACAAATGGGAAACTTAAGTCGCCAAGCACGATCCGGTTTTTAAATTAATTAATTCTTATCTTAAGTATTGGTATTTTGTTGATTGTGATATTTTTAGTGATAACTATGAGTCTCTTTTTTGAGTTTTCATTCTTTTTTTCCGGTTTTCTCTTCTTTGTAATTTAGTCGTTTTTTGTTTGTCTTGTTTCATTAACCCCGCTTTGGGTTCTCGCCTGTTGGAGACAACGTGGGGTTCGATCAATCTGTTGTTGTTTGTTCTTTTCTTGCCGTTGTTACGTTATTATTATTATTATTATTATTATTATTATTATTATTATTATTATTATTATTATTATTATTTTTACTCCTTAGATGGGGTGGATGACAAATGGAATTTTCTTATTCATACCATTTTGGTTGCTATTAACATTTTTGTCCCAAAGTCGAACAAAACTGGCATAAATGATAAATTAGACAGATTCCCAATCTGGATTCGCCAGGATACTATCAAATTATGGCACTTGAAGACTGTGAAGCATAGGCTTTGGAAAAAGACTGAAGATCCCCATTATTATAATGAATTTAAAACACTCAGAAAAAATTATAAACATGCTTGTAAAGTTGATTATGACCTTTACTATAGAAGTGTCGAGAATTCTTTGAACTCTTCTCCGGCCTCATTCTGGAGCGTGACCAAGGAGCTTTTGGGTAACGGCTTCCGTCAAGGTTACAATGGTGAATTAGTATCGAAAACAGATATTTTGGACTATTTTCAGTCGAATTTTGCAGGTAATGAGATAACTGAGGTTAACATTCAGAATCTTCCGAAATACTGGGATAGAGTGGAGGTGAAATTTAATGCACCCGCTTTGACAACTTCTGAATTACTCTCTATTGGGAACTCCCTGTCTGCTCCAAATGTTATAATTATTACGGCTTTCCTGACTATATTTTCAAGGGCTGTCTTCACACGATTTGCAACCCTTTATGTGACCTTTTAAACCTCTCTCTGTCGCAAGGTACTTATCCTACCGATTGGAAGACTATTTTTATTCTTCCTATCCCTAAAATTGTGAAACCGACCACACCGAAAGATTATAGACCTATTGCACTTATCTCTTTTCCTGCAAAGATTCTCAAAACCTTCGTTGCTACTCATCTTTCAAAATTTGTTGATCCTTATCATCCTGATATTCAGCACGGCTTCCGCAAGTCCAGATCGACCGAAACTAATCTTGCTGTGTTAACTTCTTACCTCTCGAAAGCTATTGATACTCGTCATCAAGTGGATGTAATTTACTTGGATTATTCTAAAGCCTTCGATAAGGTTCATATTGACCTTCTTCTCCAGAAACTAGAGATTATGGGATGCCAATTAAATATGCTATCCTGGATGCGCTTCTTTTTAACTGATAGATATTTTATGCTTTATCCTGTAAATAATTTCTGGAAATTTGGTAAAATCAATAGTGGTGTTCCTCAGGGTTCTCCCCTTGGACCGCTGCTATTCAATATCTACTCTGCAGACCTAATAGCTTCTTTACCAACTAATGATGTTCAAATTCTAATGTATGCGGACGATCTTAAAATTTTTTCGTGCATTGACAGTTGGCAAGATTGCATTAAAATGCAAGAAACGTTGGACTCAATTCTCTCCTGGTCTAAATCGAACGGATTAAGTCTTAACTCGAGCAAATCACACGTAGTTTCTTTCTCCAGGAAAGTAACAAATTTTATTTTTGATTACAAGATTGGTCATGATATCATTGGGAAAAAAGATGAAGTTAAAGATTTAGGCATTTTATTTAATTATAACTTATCTTTTACCCCGCATATTGATAACATCATAAGAGATGTCTCCCGTAGAA